>LR738710.1:547668221-547753900 GCA_902687465.1 Secale cereale
GTAACAAAAATTACAAAGTTATTGCTTTGCATTATACTATACGATACGCTCTGTAAATCAAGGAGAACACGGCACAAATTAAATGAGCTCGAGCAAACAGTCAAATTGAAAAAAGAATGTAAATAAATTGACAAAAATCTGAAGAAAAAAATTGTGGCAAACTTTGACAAATGGTTGAAATGCTTGCAAAGCTTCATCTTAGAATAACGTTAGTGGAAGTCGTGGCAAGAAAATTAATGCTCCAAAAAAGTTATTTTCAAAAGCATTTTGGAGAATCGATTTTGTTTTTTTATTTGCCATGACTTCCATAAATGTCATTTCATGACGAAACTTTGTAAGCATTGATATTTGGGGGGGGGGGGGTGTTACTATTCACCCAAGCTCATATGAGCTTGAGGTGACAAGGACACTTTCGGCGAACTCATTGCTTCTCCAATCACTACTAGGAGTTCAGTCACAACAATTAGAGAAAGGCGACACATTATACTAGGAGTTCAGTAACGACCTTTCCTCCAAGTTACTGAAAAATTTAGCTGTAAATTGGAAAAATATAAGATGTATAGAACTGATTAAAAAAATCAGATTACCATGTCGCAAAATGATGATACAATCATACAGACAAAAAATAATCCGCTGAAGAAAACAACAAAACAATCTATTCTGCTTAACAACAACAAATAGAAGAGCCTACTGTGAAATCTCCAAGATGCCTACCATACAACCTAAGTTTATCAACACTCGGCATCTAGATTCTCAACTTGTCCTTCGCTACTCTCCAGAAACGAACTGCAGGCACGCCACAAACTACGGCAGGTCAATCTGGCGGTATTTGCGGTCAAGGCCCCACCAGAAGACAAGGAGCCCAGCTAGGAAGACGGCGTTGATGCAGAGAGCGGCAATGGTGTATCTGAGATCGCCGATTGCGATGAGGCTTAAGAGCACCAGAACGCACAGAAGACCCGTGTTGAAGAAGAAGCCGTAGTGGCGGAAGGATGTGTCGACGGTCACCGGCGTAAGCGGCAGGAACAGAAGGATGTAGCAGTCGATCAGAGCAGCCAGCCACGTGTAGACGGCCCACGAGATGAACAGAGCCAGCTGCCAGGGGAGGTGCCGGATGATGAGAGGGTACGGCGGAGGGAAGTGAAATTCTCCCCCAATTTTTGGGTTGGAGATACCTTTTCCTACGCATCAACAATCCCCCGCCGCCGCCGCGGACTGAGATGGCGTCGCGGGCGGCCGGCACCCCTGGCGTCCGGCAAGCCGGAGGCCGCTTCTGGGCGCTTGCTAATGCCGACGACGAGGAGGACGAGGAGGATGGCGCCGGGCCGCCGGAACCATCGTCGCCGACGGCCTCCGACCTCATCTGCGAGGCGCTTGAGGCGGGGTACGACGAGGAGGAAGTGGCCGTACTGGCGGATGCGGTGGTGCCGTGCGAAGATCCGGCGAGGGTTGGGCTTTCTAAGGAGGAGGAGGTGGAGATCATCCGGCGCGTCGTGCATCGACGAACATCGGCGGCGGCGATCCGGCCATGGCGCGGCCCTCTTCCGAAGGTGAGTTTACCGAATTTAACTCTTTTTTATCTCATGCCGTTGGAAACTTGGAGGAGAGTGGAGAGGAGGAAGGAGGTCGGGCTGCGGTCGGCGGTGGCGGCGGCGCCGGCGGCGCCGGCGGCCAGCCGGTCTTCCGAGATCCGAGCGACGAGGTCCGCTCGTTTGAATTCCATCCTGGGCTCAGTTGGGCCGGACAGGATGGGTGCCTCGAGGTTGCGGCCCACATGCACTGGAGACCAGTACGGTGGGCCTGGTCGCGACCTATACGGAGTCGGAGTTCCGGCCCGTATAGTAAACGCGCGCGATGCTACGTTCCTGGGAGGTATTTACGGTGTTCACGTCGAGCGTTCGGATCCTTCTGTGAGTTCGCCGATTCCTGTTAGGGTTCGTCCTCTTCATGCTTGCCCTGGATTCCCTCGCTGCTTGTCTCGTCGCCCGCCTGCGATGGCTGGCCGTGGCTCTTCTGGACCCCCGCCAGGGAGGCCAAGTGCTCCCGTAGCCGCACCAGCGGCCGTGGCTCGGGGCGCGCCGGCCCAGCCGACGGCTCCCCTTCAGGGAAGAGGCGGGGGGGTCGAGCGAGGCGGTGGCCAGCGGCCACTTGGCCGCGGCGCGGCGGCTGCTTCTGTCGCGGCGGAGGCGGGCCGGGGACGCTTGGGCCAGGAGGATGGCGGCGGCAACCGCAACCCACCCAGAAGAAGGTGGGGCGATGATGGCTACGACGCATACGGCGAGGGGCAGCATCGGGGCTCGTCTTCTACCGGCGGTGGCCGGGGCTATGCGTGGCAAGGCGATGGTGGTGTTGGTCGTGGCAATGGGCAACAAGGAGGTTTCTACGGACCACCAGGCGGCTTTGTTGAGGGTGCTTCGGGTCCAAATCAACGCTTCCGGGGAAGATTCCGCGGAGGTAGGGGAGGGGGCAGGCGTCATCCTCCTCCCCCGCCGCGGCAAGCCGTGGCTGTCCCTGACGTGCCTCCAGCGCTTAATACTGCTGCGGTGGAGGTGGTTCCTTCGGTGCTTAATACTGCTGCGGTGGAGGTGGTTCGGGCTCTTGCTTCAGTCGAAGTTCCGGATCCGGGTGCTGGACTGTCTGATAAGGTTGTCGACAAGCCGGTCGTTGATCGTTTGTCTAAATGGCTCCACAAGAAGGAGAAGATGATCTGTCGCCGGTGCGGGGTGGCAGGTCACTTCGCGGCTGAGTGCACCACGGTGATGTGTGACACGTGTCAGAAGCCCATGCATGATTCAGGGGAGTGCCCTGAACTCCAGGGGCCCATGCCGGCGGTTGCTGTGTACGAAGTTTGTTCTGCTGATCTTATGTTCTTTGAGTCTCCTGCTGATGAGTCTGAGGCACCTGTGATGGAGGTTTCCCTTACAGGGGTTGTCAAGGTCACGCATGGGACACTGTCTGAGGCCCAGATTGTGCATAGGCTCAGTGAGTTGATGCCAGGAAACTTTCAGTGGAAGCTGGTCAAGCTTGAGGGGCAATCTTATAAGGTGGATTTCCCATCCTTGGATGACCTGAATCACACGATTAAGTATGGCTTGTGTCGGGTGGCGAGCACTAACTGCATCATCGAGTTTGCTCCTTGGAAGAAACCTGAGCCTCAAGGGAAGGCCCTTCCACAGATTTGGGTTCGCTTTCTAGGGGTGCCCCCGAAGGCCCTTCAGAGCGCTCGGACTACGTGGAGTCTAGGACCGCTTATTGGTAAAACAGAGAAGGTGGATATGCCGTTCACGCGAGCTAATGGCATTGCGCGCTTGCTGGTGAGTGTCCTGGATATTGAGTTGGTTCCCTTTTATGTGAGGTGGTTCTATGCTGGTCTGATGTATGACTTAGAGATTGAGATTGAGCTCGAGAGTTCAGTACTTGTTCAGGCCGCCGATGGGAATGCGGATACGGATATGACTGATGGTGATGACGCTCGTGGCTTGAGTGAGTCATCCGCGGGTGGGCAGACGATGTCTGGACATACACCGACGGTGGGTCAGCCTCAGCAGTCTTCTGGAGGTTCTGGGGGGAAGGGGGAAGCACCCCCTGCAACATCCTTGTCCTCTCTCCGCTTTGGGTCCTTTGGGGCGGCCTCAGCCCCTAGTCGGTTGTGGGGTCACAGGGCTGATTTGGAAGATCCGGTGGAGCTGGAACTACCACCGTTGTCACCGCGGATCATGGATGCTGCTCTCTCTGGGAAGGAGGGTGTCAGGAGGGAGTCCCCTATTGCCACGCCTACCCCTGCCGTCCATCTTCACGAGGGTGTTCTGGAGCTGGGTGCTGAGCGGGATGTTACTCCAGAGTCTGGATGCCTGCTTTCGGTTGGTCTGTCGTCTGCTCACGACGAGTTATCTGGAGATGTTGAGACCAGTCCGAGTGCGGCTGGGTCCGGAGACTGTGTGGCTCGTGGGCCGTACTCGCTGGCGGCGCCAGGGTCTGCGATCGAGGTGCCTATGGCAGGCGGCCCAGGTGCTCTTGGTCAGATGGGTGGGGTGTACTTGGGTCTACGGCAGGAGGCCCTACCCCGAGTGGACCCTCCACCGCCGAGGTCGTCGCTTTCGGGGGGATTGCTGATCCCATGACTGATGGCCGACGACTCAGCAGTCGCCTCCAGGACCAGCCGGATGTGGATGATCTGCAGATGGGTCATGCTATGCGGCAGGCCAAGCTGCGGAACATTGAGGACTTGACAGGTATGTCAGTCAGTATTTCCAATTCGATTTTGCATTTTTCTGCCGATGATGTTATAAATAATGCAAATCAATTGGGAGTTTCTTTAGGCGGGAACGGGAAAGAGGTTGCTCAATCTGTTAACGACTTGTTTGATCGTGAGGCAGAGCGGGCGATTGAGGTTATTAATAACTTAGCAGCCGTTAAGCCGTTGAATAACTCAGAATTTGATGCTTTAGGGGTGAGGGTTTTGGATAGTCTTTGCGAGGACCTGGATCCATCGCTCGCTCAGTCGGAGGATGAGGGTACTGGTGATGTCAGGGAGGAGTTGCTCCAGGACGATACGGAGATTGCTCAAGCCCCCCAAACTGGTTGTACGAACCGGGACGGGGAGCACCATGAGCCTAAGCGTAAATGGAGCCGCAAAATTTATCTGGTGTCGGCTGTACGCAGGAGTGTTCGGATTCGGACTGCCAAGAAATTCCACGATGAAAAATGAGAGGAATTTTCTGGAATAGCAGAGGTCTGAAAGACTTGGCTAAACGTAGGTTCTTGGCGAAGGCGTCTATCGAACACAAGCTTGATTTCATTGCCCTCTCCGAAACTGGTAGAGATAACTTTACCTCCCAGTTTCTGGGTACGTTATCTGGAGGAGTCGATTTCGAGTGGCACTGCTTACCCCCCAGAGGTAGGTCCGGTGGGATTTTACTAGGGGTAAGAAGAGAGTCTTTAGAAGTCCGTAACGTGGTCTTGGGGGAGTTCGCCGTAAAGTTCAGAGTGAGATCCAGGGTCGATGGATTCTAGCGGGCACTGGTGGCAGTATATGGAGCTGCGCAACCTGAGCTCAAACCAGACTTTTTGGCTGACCTCGTTCGGATTTGTGGAGATGAACAGCTCCCAATTCTGGTGGGAGGTGATTTCAATATAATTAGAAGACGGCAGGAGAAGAACAATGATAACTTTGACGGCAGATGGTCGTTTATGTTTAATGCTATTATTGAAAGCCTGGATCTCCGAGAGATAGAGCTTTCTGGCAGACAATTCACCTGGGCCAATTCACTACCAAACCCAACTTATGAGAAGCTAGATCGTGTTCTCTCTAGTGTGGAGTGGGAACAGAAGTTTCTCATGATGACCGTTCAGGCCTTGTCGAGGGCCATTTCGGACCATACTCCACTTTTGGTAGATTCTGGAGTGGCAACTTATATGGGAAATAAAAATACTTTCTCTTTCGAGTTAGCGTGGTTTGAGAGAGAAGGGTTTTTAGACCTGGTTGCCAGGGAATGGGCCAAAGGTGCAGGTGGTAAATCAGCCATAGACAGATGGCAGAATAAGATTAGGCATTTAAGGCAGTTCCTACGTGGTTGGGCAAAGCATCTTAGTGGGGTGTATAAGGTTGAGAAGGAGCGGCTTATCAACCTTATTAATAATCTCGATGTTAAGGCTGAGTCATCTGTCCTAGCGACCAGTGAGCTGGAGGCTAAGGTAACGGCTGAATCTAGGCTGAAAGAATTGTTGCGAGAGGAAGAATTGAAATGGGCACTCCGTGCCAAGGTACGTGAAGTTATCCAAGGGGATGATAACACACAATTCTTCCATTTGATAGCTAATGGTAAGCATCGAAAGAAAAAAAAAATTCAGCTCGAGCAGGATGAGGGCACGATTGTTGGGCAGGAGAATCTCAAACTTTACATCACTGACTATTATAAGCGGCTGTTTGGGGCCCCGGATGATAGTTTCGTGTCTCTAGACGAGACGCAAGTTCAGGATGTTCCCCAATTAGCGTCAGATGAGAACGAGATCTTATCTGCCCCGTTCTCGGAGAAAAAGGTGTTGGATGCGATCTCACAGATGAAGAATAATAAGGCGCCTGGCCCGGATGGTTTTCCGGCTGAATTTTATAAAAGGTGCTGGCATATCATTAAGGATGATTTACTTGCGATGTTCCATGATCTTTTCGATGGACATCTGAAACTATTTCACCTTAATTTTGGTACTATAACTTCACTTCCTAAGAAGGCAGAAGCGAATCGAATTGAGCAATTTCGACCAATCTGCCTTCTTAATGTCAGTTTTAAGGTTTTCACTAAGGTGGGAACGAATAGATTGACGCAGATTGCACATAGCGTTGTGCAGCCTTCCCAGTCTGCTTTCATGCCGGATAGAAACATCCTTGAAGGGGTTGTTGTCCTTCATGAGACGCTCCATGAAATCCATACGAAAAAACTTGATGGGGTAGTTTTTAAGGTGGACTTTGAAAAAGCATACAATAAGGTCAAATGGCCGTTCCTTCAGCAAGCCTTAAGAATGAAAGGTTTCGACCCATCCTGGAGAAAGCAGGTGGACTCTTTCACTCAAAAAGGCTGCGTCGGAATAAAAGTTAATGATGATATTGGTCATTACTTCCAGACTCACAAGGGCTTAAGACAGGGTGACCCGATGTCTCCTATCTTGTTCAACATTGTAGCAGACATGTTAACAATCCTTATTGGTAGAGCTAAGGAGAATGATCAGGTAGGTGGTCTCGTTCCCCATCTAGTAGATGGAGGACTGTCTATCCTGCAGTATGCGGATGACACGATTCTTTTCATGGAGCATGATTTGTCTAAGGCGAGAAATATGAAGCTTGTGCTTTGTCTTTTTGAGCAACTCTCGGGGTTAAAGATTAACTTTCATAAGAGTGAATTGTTTTGCTTTGGAAGAGCCAAAGATGAACAAGAAGCCTACAAGCAGCTATTTGGATGTGGGGTAGGGTCGTTACCGTTCACATATCTTGGCATTCCGATCCATCATCGGAAACTCTCTAATAAAGAGTGGAAGAGTCTAGAGGATCGTTTCGAGAAGAAACTTAGCTGTTGGAAGGGCAAACTTTTGTCATACGGGGGCCGACTGATTTTAATTAACTCGGTGCTTACGAGTATGCCCATGTTTTTACTGTCCTTTTTCATGATCCCAGTAGGGGTAAGGAAAAGACTGGATTTCTATCGGTCGCGTTTATTTTGGCAAAGTGATGAGATGAAGCGCAAGTATAGGCTCTCTAGATGGGATGTCATTTGCAGACCTAAGGATCAAGGGGGTCTTGGAATTGAAAATTTGGAGGTTAAGAATAGGTGCTTACTCAGCAAGTGGTCGTTTAAGTTATCTTCTGAGACTCATGCTACATGGGCCCAACTCTTACATAATAAATACCTTACAACCAAGACATTAGCTCAAGTGACAGCTAGACCAACTGATTCACCCTTTTGAAAAGGACTGATGAAAGTTAAGTCGGCCTTTTTCAATAGAACTAAGTTCTTAGTTGGTAATGGTGTTTCCACAAGATTTTGGGAGGATACATGGTTGGGAGAGACGCCCCTAGCCATTCAATAGCCTTCTCTCTATAATATTGCTCAACGTAAAGAAGACTACGTTGCAACAGTATTGCAGTCCACTCCTCTTAATATTCAATTCCGAAGGGCGCTGGTTGGACACCGCTGGGAAGCGTGGCTTCATTTGGTGAGAAGACTGATGGATGTTCAGCTGTCTCAGCAGACAGACCGTATTCACTGGAAACTGACTAAGAACGGGACGTTTTCGGTGAAATCGTTGTATTTAGATTTAATCAACTCAGTGCCTATCCCTAGGTCTGCTCACATTTGGAAGGTCAAAGTTCCCTTACGAATTAAAGTGTTTATGTGGTTTGTTCATAAACAAGTAATTCTCACTAAGGATAATCTGGCCAAACGTAACTGGAATGGGTCTTTGCGCTGTAGTTATTGCGACAAGGATGAATCAATTAAACACCTCTTTCTCGATTGTCTTATGGCTAAAGTATTATGGCGTTCGGTCCATATTGCTTTTAATATTACTCCTCCTACTAGTATCACCACGTTATTCGGCACGTGGTTGAATGGAGTCGCGAAAGAATTAGTGAGCCACATCCGTGTGGGTGTTTGTGCGTTACTATGGGCTATATGGAATTGCAGGAATGACTTGGTTTTTAATAGATCAACGAATGTTCATTTTTTGCAGGTTATTCACAGGGCCACTGCTTTGATCTGTATGTGGTCGCTACTCACTCCGATGGATGCCAGGGAGCGTTTGGTTACTGGGTCTATCCGTTGGGAGATGGTAGCTCGGGTTATCTTTAACCGGTTTGGATGGCGGTCATGTAATAGGATAGGAGTTTAGGTCATGTTTACATTAACGCATCCGAATGTGGTGTCCTTGCTTTTTGTTCTAGCTCAGTTGGAGCATTTTGTAATTTCGTTCCGCATACTTGAAGACCTTGATTTTGCTTATTAATAAGATGGCCGCATGCATCATTTTGATGCAGAGGCCGGGGAATACCCCATTTCTAAAAAAAACGACGGAGGGCTGTGGAACGAGTAGATGCCCATACCAGCAAAGGTGACGCCGATGAAGCACAGAAGGGTAATTGAGCCAGTCCACTGCTGAAACCGGTCCCTGGACGGGTATGCCTCCTCGACTGTCAACTCCATCCCCGCCATGGCGGCAGAGAACCAGCTTTCTTCGAGATCTCGGTCGCTTGTTTGCGGGATCGAGTGGGGATCGCTTCTTAATTGGCCTTCTTTGCCGATCAATCGCTTGTGGAGTTGTGATGCGACGGGGAAATCGATCTGGGATTGCATTGCGTGGTATGTATTTGTAGCTGCAGGAACGCGGAGTTGGGATTGGGACGCGTCGGTTCTGGCTAATCCGGCGCCGGCGGCCGGCGCGTATTCAGCCCTGTGCCAACCGCGTCCGGCGGGAAGGATAAAGCGGGAGTGCGATATCGATTGGTTCTGCATTTGGAATCAATCTGCTTCGGCCCTACTTCCTCTCTGCGTTTCGAATTGAGGGGCTGTTTGGTTCTAGGCCTAAGAGTGTCACACTTTGCCATACAATGTTGTCAAACTTATCTAAGATTAGTTCTTCAAAATGAGAGCCACAAGTTGGCAAGCCTAAGGGAGTCTTGTCACACTTTTTGAGTGTATGTGATGTGGGACCCTAGTGTGGCTTGCCTAAGATGTGGCTTGAACCAAACACACACCTAAGTTAGTCAAACTTACCTAACCTTAGGTGTGGCAACCTTTGGCAAAATTAGTCTCAAACCAAACAACCCCTGAATCTGTTACCTTGCCTACGGACCGGACACAGTTTCTGATCATTTTCCGTCAGCGCGTGGAAGGACGTGCGTTGGAGTACAAAAAAGAGGTAGTAGTACGACTAGTCAGGATTGATTTGACTCCTTAAACTCGTCTCAAAAGCTCGGATAGACAACATGGTCATAAAAATCAATCTAGATGGACTCCTTAAACGTGGCTCAAACGTCCGGGCTGATTGACATCCTCTATATCCAGCTCAAAGATGAGGCGGATATGAGGCGCTCGGGCGCGCCACGTCGAAGCCGTCAGCGCTACCCCACTTTAAATTGCACAAAATTCACCAAACCCTTCCTCCTCCGGCCTCCCTAATACATTTCATGCGCCCGAGCCCTCCACGTCTGCCACCCTTACTCCCCATCCTAACTACTAGTCCCGATCCGCCGGCGTAGATGTCGTCCAGCCCGTCCCCGACCGCCGCGACGGAGACTGCGTCCACCTCGTCCGTCGACGTCCCGTCCTCGGCTCTGTCGTGCAAGGCGGAGAACGTCACACGGAGGATGCGGCGACACTGACAGCGAGAGAGGGAAGCGGTGGCGGTGACGCAGGGAAATGCGGACATGGACGAGTAGTTGTCTCCCGCCACGCCCCGAACCCTGCACCCCATCAGTCCGATCGTCGACGCGGATTGTCCGTCGGACCACATTGGGATAGAGGAGGGTCCATCGGCCGGTTGGGGCATTCCGGACAGCTTTTCGCCCACGTAGATGCCGACGGTGGACGTATGTCATCCGCCGCAGCTCGTTTGGGCACGGATGAGCACGGGCGACGGCGACGTCCGGACTACCCATGGCATGTTCGACGGAATGACACAACTTGACTCGGTATATTTTTTTTTTGCTCCTATCTGATCAACCTTGTGCAAAAAGAGAGGATGGATTGGGACTGGAAGAGGGCGGAGAATAAGTTAGAAATTGAGAGGGAGAAGATAGAGTTGAAGAAGCAAGAGGCGGCGGTCAAATGGGAGCTCGAGAAGGCCAAGACATTTGAAGAGATTGAGCTTAAGAAGGAGAGGTTGCAACTCACATGGGAAGCGGAGCATGTGAAGATCATGTTGGCGGACGAAACCCTCTTAGATGAACATGCAAATAAGTGGCTTGCGGAGAAGAATGAGAACAACAAGTGTATGGAGTACGAGACGGCGAGGGCGACTGCGGCAGCAGCGGAGCATGCGGTAAGGATGCAGGCAGAGCATGCATCCCGGATGCAGCGGAGCACGCAGAGCAGGACGCAAGGATTGACTCGGAGCAGGCGGCATGATGGCGTCCAACGAGTGATCCGGCCAGCAAACGAGGTGTCCGGCACACTCAAACATTGATTTTATTTTGGCATGTTCAAATTGTTGAACTATGATTTCCTTTACCTTGTTCTGAACTATTAAATTGTTCTGAACTATTAAATTTAAATAGTTTGTATCGTACTCCCTCCGTTCCTAAATATTTGTCTTTCTAGGGATTTCAACAAGTGACTACATACGAAGCAAAATGAATGAATCTACACTCTAAAATATGTCTACGTACATCCGTATGTTGTAATCATTTGAAATGTCTAAAAAGACAAATATTTGGGAACGGAGGGAGTATATATCAACTTACATAAATTGCAAAGATCTGAGGCTCCGTATTTGAGATATATGAATGTGCGGTGGTTTATACTTTATACGAGAGGTCTGACGGATGCTGTATGGATGGACAGAGGACGGATTTGCTAAGCCGTCTGCAGATGCTCTTAGTGGACTTGAACCCGCTGGTTGGCTGGTTTTGTGTTTCATTTTCCGCGGAATGTACCGGCTCGTTTGTTACGCCGTGGACGTGAGTTTTTTTTTCTTTTTTGAGGGAGCGCCGTGGACGTGCGTTAGTGGGCTGGCTGGTTTTGCGCTCTTTTGCGTACCGGATGTTTTCCCGTCTTAGCCGGGAAGAGAAACCGTTCGATCCGCCGTTGATTAATAGTCAATCCAACGGGCAAACGTCACTCACGCCATTTCAAAATTCGAGCCCTCCGCGCTTCCCCGTCCCGGCCGTCGAACGTGGAAGCAATGGCCTACGCTAGCGGCAGTTCGTTGCGTTCTGCGCACAAACCACCCGCCCGCCCACCTCTATTTTAGCCTCCGTCTCGCGCTGCCGCAGTTCCACACGTCCACTCTCGCCACGGCGCGGCGTATACGATTACGACGATGAGCAGCTGTAGCACGGCGACCAGCCCCAACCACCCCCACGATCTCGCGCTCCGTCGGCCTGCCTGCGACCACGACGTCGTCGTTGGCTTCCGTGTCAACCGCCTGGAGCGGCGGCTGAGGGACCTGCGGAGGGACTGGGACGAATACAAGGCCAGCCGTTCCACGACCATGGCACCGCGGCTGCACCATCGTCGTAGCCGCTCGGACACCACCACCGCCGGCACGCCTTCTTTGGCCATCGTCACCGGTGCCGGCCCGATAACGCCGGACCTCTGCCCTATACTCCCAGGGCGCTCGCCGACGACGCCGAGGAAGCTGATCTCCTCGCTCCTTCAGATCAGCAGCAGCGGCGCCAGTGCTAGCACCGAAGTCACGGTCGACGGCGGTTGCAAGATCCGAACCTACGAGGAAGACGCGTCCAGCGTATGCTCCGGGGATCCCGCGCCCTTCGTCGCTCTAGAAGCCATGGCGGCCGCCTCCTCGCGCTCCTGCTCCTGCGAGTGCACCATCCCGCGCTGTCCCTGTGGCTGCAGCTGCAGCTGCTCGTCCAGCACATTGTGCTCTGGATCTACCGCGTCCACGTCGCTGTTCTCGCTAGGCGAGAGTGCAGCGCCCGGCGAGATGAGGAAGACGCAGGGAGGCAGATGGGCTACATGCAAGGTTGGACGGTTTGCCGCCATTGCCGTTGCAGGTGTGGTGGTTCTTGGAACCATGGTCGCCGCCGTCTTAGAGTTGGGCATGGACGACGGCCATGTGGAGTTTCTGGTACCCACATGATCTATCTAAAATAGTGTGTGAAGAGGCCTCGTGTGTGAATGTAAGGCGCGATATTGTACTCAAGTCCGTTGTTCTTCAGGTCAACTTCATGTGCATTGTCTAGGAACTTCTCAAGATTGTGCATGACAGAATTATGGTGTATGTTTTCAGTTCAGTCGTAATCGTAAGTCCATGACATGGCCTAACCACACAATGGCACAAGGGTATTCTCCTGTGGCCACTGGCCAACTCCTCACTGGACATTGGCAATCAACCTCTCCTTTTTTTTTATGGAACACACGTATTCCATTTATATCACGGCTGAAACGCCGGTTACAGCACGAGTTACATCCACCGGGTAGCTATGAAACCACTCACGTCGCTCACCTTGAGCTAGCCCAACGCCCATAGTGGCCAACAGGTGTGCTGGCATGTTACATTCTCGGGGCACGTAGACCACTTGTGCGTGGATAAACTGGGTCCCTAGCTTATCTTTGATTTGTGTGAACAAACCATAGTTTAGTGGAAATAGGATGGATACAGAAATAGAAGCTCAGCCCACTGCAGAAAAAGATGAAATACATCTACAATATCATTTGCATCCAATCAATCAAGTTATGTGTTTTAGTTGCTTGCGCATCTATGCCAAAACTTTAAATTGTTATAGTCCCTTTACTTGTGAAAAATGTGTACAGTACAGGGGGGAGATAGTCCTTCTCTATGTGAATTTCTTGAGTTGGATGATGTTCAGACACCTACAGGACATGATTATGTTTTTTTAGAGCGGAGGCATCTGCCCGGCCTTAGAATGAGTCCCTTACAAGTTCGAAACACAGAGGTCCAAAGGTTCAAAGGTTCAAAGTACCGAGGATACACGGCCATAGGCCCTAAACGCGGCGCAGCGTGGTACTAAACTGAAGGACACACATCGGGAACAGGAGTTGTCGGGGTAGCCAGGCGGCCCGCTACCGCAGCGATGATTACGCAGCCCGTCGTAAATCAGTGCATTTTGCTCGCACCTTGCTTGCGAGTTCCTCCACCCGTCCTCTGTCCGAGCTTCTTGCCAGTAGTTTCCATAGCTGCAAGAAAGACACCATTTTGTAAAGGAGATCAGCCGGATGGCGAATGAATTGACCCTCTATCAAAGCTTTGTTCCTAGTCGTCCAAAAAGCCCAAGCAATAGCCCCAAATCCCGTCCAGGCCATTCTATTGTCCCTCCCCATAGTAGAGCTTGCTAGGCCGAAGAAGTCCGCAAATCCACCCGGATTCCATGAGCAACCCGTGGCTTCCCGGACAGCGCTCCACACGAATCTAGCCATCACACATCTGAAGAGAATGTGGTCACGGTCTTCTCCCTCTCCGCACCAAACACATCTCCCATCACCCGGTCACCTTCGTTTTTGTACCTGATCCCCACTAGTGATCCGGTTATGCGCCGCTTGCCACAGGAAAAAAAATAATTTTGCCGGTAGCCTTGTTTTCCATATCCCGGATAAATTACAAGCGCGCTCTTGAATATTTCCTTATATAAGGATCCCGTATAGAAACTTCCTGAGGGTTCCAAACGCCATGTCACCCTGTCTTGGCCCGGTGAGATCTGGGCCTCGTGAAGGGTATTGCGTAATCGCTCCCACTCCTCCACCTCAAGTGGTCCCGGTGCCCGACGAAACCGAGGCTCCCATCTCCCTTGTCGCCACACTTCGGCCACCTTTGCCTCTGGCTTGTCCGTGATAGCAAAAAGGAGAGGGAAACCCGTCTCAAAGGTTAGATTCCCCCACCACAGGTCTTTCCAGAAACATGCCAGTTCGCCATTATGGACTTCGAATTTAGTTCCAAGGCGAAGTAGCGACTGAACCTTTTTAATATCCCTCGTGAACTGAGAGAGTTTGATATTAGGGAGGAAGTCGACCCTCTCTGGTTGCAAGTACTTGGCGCGGAAAATTGCCAACCATAACCCTCCCTGCCCAGATAATATCTTCCAAGCCCATTTGGCCATTAGGCACCAATTCATAATCTTGGTGTTAATAACTCCCAATCCACCCACTTCCTTGGGCCGACAAATATTGTCCCAACTGACCATATGATATCGTTGTTTACCGTTCTCCTTTGCCCAGAAGAATCGCGATAGAATCTTATTCAATTTCTCATGGATTACATCCCTTAGCAGATAGAATCCCATTATAAACATCGGAATGTTTGTGAGGCAGCCATTGACTAGCACCAGCCGCCCTCCTAATGCCAGCAATTTTCCTTGCCACGGTTCCACTCTATTTGCAGCCTTGTCCACCATTGGCTGAAACTCCACCATGGACATTGCCCGATCAGATATCGGCATTCCCAGGTACTTCATGGGGATAGAACCTAGCTCGCAGTTCATCATGTGGGCAGCCCGTAGTTGCGTTTCCAAGTCATCACCCGTGACAAAGGCCTCACTTTTGTCAAAGTTAATTTTAAGCCCTGACATCTCCTCGAAGCACATAAGCATGAATTTGAGGTTGATAATCTCTTGCTCAGAATTTTTGATAAATATCAAGGTGTCGTCGGCGTACTGGAGATGAGTGATCCCCCCTGGAATGATTGATGCCGCAACCCCAGATATGTGGCCAGCCACCTTGGCATGATCTAACATACTGGCCAGAGCATCTGCAATAATGTTGAATATGAGTGGCGATATAGGATGTCCTTGTCTAACCCCTCGTTTGTTTCTAAAGTATGGACCGATGTGGCCGTTTATATTGATGGTCGTTTGTCCCCCTCTCACCAATTGTCGCATCCAGCTTATCCACAATGGATCAAAGCCTTTAGCCTTCAACACCTCAGCAAGGAAATCCCACCTTACCCTATCGTAAGCTTTCTCGAAGTCTATTTTAAGTATGAACACCTCCTCCTTTGTGTGATGGATCTCATGCAGAACTTCATGCAAAACTGCCACCCCATCTAGTATACTACGGCCTCGAATGAACGCCGTTTGGCAAGGGAGGACATGATTATGTGTTATGGCAAAGGACTGATCATGCACCTTTAGAGTTATGTGGTTTTGCGACACCTCGGATTTTTTGCAAACGAAGTTGTTCCACGACACCTGTGATTTTGGCAAACAAAGCAACTTCAATGCTATACAGAACTGCTCTTTCACTTCTTTGTATTCTTATACTAGCAAGATGCCCGTGCATTGCACGGAACATCAAGATGCATTTATTTTAGAAAATATCTGTTGTGATTGATATATACAGGAGTAATCCCATGTGTAAAAACTAACAATATCTCAAGAAAGAGGAGAAATAAGGTGAGTAGGAGTTGGGCGTGGTGGCGATTGGTGGTCGGACTGAGCGGAGGCATAGGGATGGCCGGATGGACGACGCCGGTAGCGGCCACCATACCAGGTTGTTCAGTTGCTTCTTTTTTAATTGCTCAACAATGAGGTTGTGAGAGAAAAGCATGAATGAGGGAAGGCCTTATCTGCAAATATGGAGAGATGTGGGGGTACCTTTTTGCAAAATTGCCATACTTTGCTATCTGTCCGTCAGATATAGATCGGACGGTCTATATTGCGGGACGGCAGGCACACCATCATCACCAACTCGGGTTTTTATAAGAGTAGAGATCTTGAAATGTACTCCCTCCGTCCCAAAATAAGTGTCTCGACTTTGTACTAGATACTAGAGTCGAGACACTTATTTTGGGATGGAGGGAGTATCACTTTACACACTTGATAGATGTTTATTAAAAATCTCACTGGAGATAAGTCCTACTTATATATTCGAACATTTGAAGCAATATGATTAACTACCCAAATTAGTATAACATCTCCCGCAAAAAAGATGGTATAACATAAAAAAAAACTTCTCTGAAAATGATCTGTTGCAGCAGTAGAAACTCTCTCATTCATGGCAATAATGCTTGAAACTTAATTCATTTGCCAAATAGACCATGTCACCGATGTCATATAGGTCAATCAGCCATTGCTACGCGTGAGCTCAGAATGCCATTGATGCCTCTTGCTAGAATGAAATTGCATGTTTTGTCAAACTGAAAAATTACAGAGAAAATGATGCTTAGTCCAAGAGGTGGTTTTTTATTTGTTCTTGGTGAGTGAATCATAAACAAAACTGATTCATGTCCATGCTCCATGATGTAAGAATAGGAAGCAAGTCTTGTATGATTCCTTGCTAAAAAATGCGAACTGAGTACATCATGAAATGATTGTCTGGCACATTGTTGAGGGTTGTGTGCGTTTGTAAACTGCATAATTTTGACATTCAATTTAGAGAAAAAAACTCTTGTATCGTACTTCTGAATTTTTGTTTCCATATTCAGGCTTATCTAAAGAAAATACACCTACTGTTGTATCTACTGTATGCTGGTGTATGCATCAGGCTCTGAATTTCAGGTTGCCCTGGTAAAAAAATATAATGTCCATTCAATAAGTTCGTTTGCCAAGAATGTACACGGAGAAGGAATAATAAAGTATGACATGGTGATGAGTCAGGGATTTGACATAAATGATAGATTGCTCGAGCTCTGGATTTTAATAAAGAAAAACTTAGATTGTTAGCATCTTTTGCACCTTCTTTCCAAATACATGCTAGCTCTCCATTTCATTGAAGGATTGTTTTATTCTCCAACGAAGGACATGTTAGGCCATGTGTTTTCTGCATCTACCTTTATTATTGTTGTCTCACATCTTTCTAAATTAGAGTCTCTGCCTATCACATTTACAAAACATGCACCAGATTTGGCTACATCTAGACTTAGCTTCATACAAATTGTTACCTTTTGACTTCAAGTGCTCTTGAATTGTCGAAATATGTTGATTTACATATGTTCTTTTAGAAATGCATTACCGCACCTTCCTTTTCTTTTCAGACCGTCACTTTTTGATCCCCGTATCGATATCTCTACTTCCCTTAGATTGTTTGTTGTTCTCCGCTTCTGAGTTTATTCCCTAATTATGATTCAGATGTTCAAGAGTTTCTGGTGCTAGCAATGGGCATTCATATATTCCTATGATCTTTTGCACTCTGTTTTGAATTCCATTTAATTCTGGTCATATTCCCCACTGTATATATGATGTCTACATGAAGCGCATTGTATGACATATATCAGAGAAAAAAGGCGCACTACGTGTTCTCCTGGTACTATAAACTTAGTAACAGTGTAGCATTACTTTCCTCGACTTCAATTATTAGTATTGCAGTCTATATGTTTCACACATTTATTTGTTAGTTATTTTCAGTCACATGGCAAGGAGGCCAGCATTTTCCAAACTACAAGTGCGTTTTTACCTATGCTTCCAACTTGTAACTGCATTTTTACCTATAAATGGTGGCATTCACAGAGAGAGTTTCCAATGCAATTTCATGCCATATGGACAAGTATTCCAGCGTGCTCACCTTGGTGGCTCACCAGTGTTCCACTCTGTTGTGATTGAAGTACTAGATTCATGGCGTTTGTTGACGAAAGGACCAGAAAATAGACGCACATGCCTGAAGATGTTTGGTGTTAAGCCTGAGTACATGCGAGGCGCGGCACCACTGCATCCCTTTTGTTTTACTTCTTGGTTCGAGTCCAGTTCAAATTCCAATCCCGCTATCTCCGCTAGTCTAGCACGATGGGGCTGGACGGGGTGTACCCGCCTGCCCTCTCCCGGATGCTCGCCGGGATCTCGGCGCGCAGCACCTGCACCCTGAACACGACGCTCTCGCCACCACCCGCCACCAGCTCGAACACGCAACCGTCGCCGAGCCTCAGCGCGGTGTCCAGCGCGAAGCTCCGCCACCCTGCCTCCAGCCGCTGGATGTGCCGCCCCCCTGTGAAGCGCATCTCCCAGGACCGACCCTGCCATGTCAGGGTCGCCGGCGTCGGCTTCGACGGGAGGAAAGGCGCCAGCGACCTTGGAACCACCTGAACACACCAACATGCCACAACGACAAACCAACATTAGGAAATGCCAGGAAAAATATGTACTGTATCTCAGAGTCAGCGGTAAATTCAGGTACTGGGAAAAACATTGGAGCCACTGAAGTCACAATGTTCATCTACTCCCTCCGTTCCTAAATATAAGTCTTTTAAGAGATTACACTATGGACTACATACGGAGCAAAATGAGTGAATCTATACTCTAAAGTATGTCTATATACATCCGTATGTAGTTTGTAGTGGAATCTCTAAAAAGACTTATATTTAGGAACGGAGGAAGTATATTTTAGCTTGTCCATCTGCAATTCTGCATGCACCATTTTGTGCCTTTTCATGACCTTTTGTAACTTCATCAAAAAATAAAGAGAGAAAACTTCATTTGCGGCTAAAAATATAGTCCGATTCGTGTATGCCACTGAAAGTTACTGGTTAAGAACTTCGGATATCTACACTAAATCTAAACATTTGACTGGTTCCGATTTATAATCCATCTTAATTGACAGCACTGATTTACTACTGAGATGGATCACACTCAATCTGTTAAGAAGTACAAGAGGGGTGTTCCATTGCCTTTTGCCCATTTTCAGTAGTCAATTGATAGTGAAATTACAAATCTGGAACCGGAAGTGAACAAGGAAACCTCAATGACATATCCCGAACCTGACTAATTTGCAGTGACAGATATAGAGCTGTTTTAAGTTCAGAATGAAGCCATTCCTTTCTGCACAGTAAACTAGCTACTAAATCAGATCTGTGTCGAAATCGAGCTGTGATGATAGCATCATTTTACCACTTGAAATGGTTGCTGAACATGCGACTTGCATACGACGCATGCGAAGTATGGTTTCCCCAGAAGAGGGAGGATCCTGGGCTGCGCCTTCTCCACCTCGAGGCACGCCTTTGCCGACTCCGGATCAAGCTTACCTGGATGGCCTGCAGAAATGGCGGCCTGGCTATTCTCCCCTGCAGAGCTGGGCACTCCAGGATCCTTACCGCCTGCACCTGCATGCATTGTCTCAAGGAGCACTTAAAGGTGGACATGACCGGGATAAGCCCAAAAAAGTTGTGCAGAATGGGTTGAGATTTCCTTTGATTGAACAGATTACTTGAGATGCTGCGTGATTCCTCGGAGGAATCGTGTCTCCGATAGACTGGAGGCGTGACCGTGGTGCTGGAATCCGCTGGAATCGGCTCTGCCTGGAGATCAAACCATGCAGAAATCAGACGAAGTGTGGTAGATCTTGTTAATCTTGCATGGAGAGATAAAGAAAGTGAGCAGGACCGAGATTTAGTTGTGGTGCATTCTTACCATTGCTGGAATTTGGGAGGACGACGGGATGGAAGGGAGGGGCAGAAGCCAAAGCCTGCAATACAGGTGAAGTAAACATCAGTACACAGTCGGGTGACACAGGCCCTGGCACACCGGGCCCATGCACCGTGTTTGCTACAGTACACGAAAGTCCGAAGAGGAACAACCGCCGCCGACTTCGGGTCCCGGGACTCACGGCATCTTAACCGGAGCTCATCCGGCTCCGCCCTGATCATCTGTGGCGGCCGGCTGCGCTTCTCAAGGTGTTGGTCTAGCCAACGGCGGAGTAGAGTAGGACACGAGCTGGTTCATGGGACTCGAGGTGTCGCCGTCTCCCGTGTCTTACTATTTCTCGTCGGATCCCGGAACCCTGGCAGTATCGGTGGACGTAAATTCGATGATGGATTAGTCCTGTGAGGAGCCGATGACAACCACCACGACGCGGTTGCGGCGTTCAGACCGGTGCATCACACGGGGCGTCGAAGAGTGCAATTCCACCTCCACCGCCGCAAGGGTTGCCGCCATCTCCTGCGCCTGCTGCCTCGCATGGCGAACACACAACGCCATGTTTGTATCGGACGACGGCCATCCTGTGTTCACCTCCGCGTTGGCGCGCCAACAGAGGAGTTACGTGTCCGCCATCGCGTTCGGACGCCAGACGGGCCGCATCGCCTCCCGTGAGGCAGCGGCGACACACCTCGCGGTGGATCCATGCGTCAATCGGGCGAACGCGATGGATTCCCGATGAAAGGAGTCTGAGCGCTGTTGTAGGGCAGCCTCCTCCTGGGAGTGGTGGAGCACAAGTTGGACGGTCATCTCCTCCTTGGGACGCGTGGGACGAGCTCGAGGTCAACCGATCTGGAGGTGTAGGACTCAAATCCGCTGCCCGCCATGCCGGAGAGGGCCGGAGATAGCGGGACGGGAGCTTGGGTGGTGGAGGGGAGTGGCTAGGGGTTTGGACCTGGAAGCATATGGGGACGAATATAAGTGGTGTCCTGGTGGGCCAAATTCAACATGGCAGACGCGCCCGGTCTTGCCCGGACCTCCTCATATATGCCCCATAATTTGGGTTGGATACGAGGGGTGCTAGTCAAACTAGGCGTTTGAGGTCGGTTTGAGGCGCTCATGTGGGTTGAGTTTTTTGTTCGATCATTAACTAGGCAGTACACGCGGGCGTGTGAGGGGGGTTAGGGTGCCCGGTTGTAGATGTTCTCATGACACCGATTCTTGGGTACCTAGTGAGTCCCCCATTTTAGGGCATCTCTAGTAGATCCTTTAAAACCTCGTCCACCCTTATCATTCCGGCTCTTTTATAAGATTCAGTTAAAAAATCGGCTTTAGCAAATCCGATAAATAAGCCTGGCCCATAAAAAAATATGGGCAGCCTGTAAAGTCCCAGCTCCACCCTTATATTGACCGGATCTCGTCCAATTTAGGGTTCCTATCCGTCATTTCCCATGCACGCCTCCGTCATAACTCCCCTCCCCCGACCAAAGCCAAATCCACTCTCTTCAGCGATCGTATCTAGGGCGCACAGTCCCTTTCGAGTAGATCGATGTCAAGTGGAGGTTGCTGAGGACCTACAGGTATAGGGGATCAATCGTAGTCTTTTCGATAAGTAAGAGTGTTGAACCCAATGAGGAGCAGAAGGAAATGACAAGTGGTTTTTAGCAAGGTAATGTCTGCAAGCACTTAAATTGTCGGTAACAGATAGTTTGATAGCAAGATAATTTGTAACGAGCGAGTAACAGTAACGGTAAATAGTATGCAGCAAGGTAGCCTAATCCTTTTGTGGCAAAGGACAGGCCAAAACAGTTTCTTGTAATAAGCAAAGTGTTCTTGAGGGCACACGAGAATTTTATCTAGTCACATTCATCATATTGGTTTGATTTGTGATCGTTATTTCGATAATTTGATATGTGGGTGGACTGGTGCTTATGTGTTGTTCTTACTTGAACAAACCTTCTACTTATGATTAACCCTCTCGCAAGCAACCGCAACTATGAGAAAAGTATTAACATAAAATCTAACCATAGCATTAAACATTTGGGTTCAAATCGGTCCCTTACGAAGTAGCGCATAAATTAGGGTTTAAGCTTCTGTCACTCTAGCAACCCATCATCTAATAACTACTCCACAATGCATTCCCTTAGGCCCAATTATGGTGAAGTGTCATGTAGTCAACGTTCACATGACACCACTATGGAAATCACAACATACATATCATCGAAATATCGAACACATATCAAATTCACATGATTACTTGCAACATGATTTCTCCCGTGACCTCAAAAACTAAGTAACTACTCACAAGTGATAAACATGCTCATGATCAAAGGGGGTTGAATACCATAATGGATCTGAACATATAATCTTCCACCAAATAAACCATAGAGTAAACAACTACAAGATGTAATCAACACTACTAGTCACCCACAGGTACCAATCTGAGGTTCCGATACAAAGGTTGAACACAAGAGATGAACTAGGGTTTGAGAGGAGATGATGCTGGTGAAGATGTTGATGAAGATTGGCCTCTCCAAGATGAGAGGATTGTTGGTGATGACGATAGCTCCGATTTCCCCCTTTGGGAAGGGAAGTTCCCCGGCGGAATCGCTCCGTCAGAGGGCAAAAGTGCTCCTGCCCAAGTTCCACCTCGAGACGGCGTCGCTCCATCCCGAAAGTCCTCTCCTTAATTATTTTAGGTCAAAATGACTTATATACCAGAAGATGGGCACCGGAGGTGGGCCGAGGAGGGCAAAACCCACCAGGGCGCGCCTAGGTGGGTTGTGCCCACCTGGTGGGCCCCCTTTGATACTTATTTGCTCCAATAATTAAATAATCCATAAAAATTCTCCGTGAAGTTTCAACTCATTTGGAGTTGTACAGAATATGTGGCCTGACGTTGCTTTTTCAGGTACAGAATTCCAGCTGCTTGTATTCTCCCTCTTGATGTAAACCTTGCATATTATGAGAGAATATGCATTAGAATTACTCCAAAAGGCATTATTATGCATAAAAGCAATATAAATAACAGTGGGAAAACATGATGCAAAATGGGCGTTTCAGTTACGGGCGTGGTGGCCACGGGGGCTACGATGGCTCACCACCACACGAGCGAGCCCGTCATGACGCCAAGGCCGGCCGCTCCAGTCGCCCACCCATCGAGGCATGGCGCTCGAAGCAAGCGAGGGAGCATGGTGCCCTCTTCCGTGGCAGCGACTGGAGGGCGTGGAGCAAGTTCGACGAGATCGGGGATGCCATTTGGCCGACCACCAAGGGTCTCCACGAGGAAGATATTGAGCTCCACAAGGCGAAGGAGGCATTCGAGGCCAGAGAAGAAGGCTCAGTCGCATGGCTTGAGGCGGCAAAGGAGCGGTACCATCTCGCATATGCTACTTGTGAACCGCGTGAGTAAATTCCCCGAAGAGGAGGGGATGATGCAGCACAACGGCGGTAAGTATCTCCCTCACTTATGAAACCAAGGTTATCAATCCAGTAGAAGAACCAAGAAAGCTATGTAAGAAACACCTGCACACAAACAATATATCCTTACAACCCGATGTATAGAGGGGTTGTCAATCCCTCTTGGGTAAGGTAGTATGGTAAAAACATAGATTGATATATGAAAATAAGATAAAAGCAAATAAAACACAGCAAGGTATTTTTGGATTTTTAATAACATAGATCTGAAATTAAAGAAGCAAATAAATGAGAAACACAAATAGCTATATAGATTTGCAAGTATATGATGAGAAATAGACCTGGTGGCCATAGGTTTCACTAGTGGCTTCTCTCGAGAAAATAGCATACAGTGGGTAAACAAATTATTGTTGGGCAATTGATAGAAAAGTGAATAGTTATGACGATATCCAAGACAATGATCATGTATATAGGCGTCACGTCCAAGATTAATAGACCGACTTCTGCCTGCATATACTACTATTACTCCACATGTTGATCGCTATCCAGCATGCATCTAGTGTATTAAGTTCCATAAAGAAACAGAGCAATGCCTCAATAATGGTGCATGATGTAGACAATATCTATTTATGTAGGAATAGGCCCCATCATTCTATCCTTAATAGCAACGATACATGTGTGTCATGTCTCCATCAGTCACTGAGATTGAGCACCACAAGATCGAACCCATTACAAAGCACCTCTTCCCATTGCAAGATAAATCAATCAAGTTGGCCAAACAAAACCAAAATATCGAAGAAGAAAGACAAGGCTATAATGATCAAGTACGGATATGAATGCAAATAGATCTGATCATTGATGTCTACTACACAACCTTCTTCTTGTAGACGTTGTTGGGCCTCCAAGTGTAGAGGTTTGTAGGAAAGTAGCAAAATTCCCTCAAGTGGATGACCTAAGGTTTATCGATCCGTGGGAGGCGTAGGATGAAGATGGTCTCTCTCAAACAACCCTGCAACCAAATAACAAAGAGTCTCTTGTGCCCCCAACACACCCAATACAATGGTAAATTGTATAGGTGCACTAGTTCGGCGAAGAGATGGTGATACAAGTGCAATATGGATGGTAGATATAGGTTTTTGTAATAAGAAAATATAAAAACAGCAAGGTAGCAAGTGGTAAAAGTGAGCATAAACGGTGTTGCAATGATAGGAAACAAAGCCTAGGATTCATACTTTCACTAGTGCAAGTTCTCTCAACAAGGATAACATAATTGGATCATATTACTAGCCCTCAACATGCAACAAAGAGTCACTCCAAAGTAACTAATAGCGGAGAACAAACGAAGAGATTATGGTAGGGTACGAAACCACCTCAAAGTTATTCTTTCTGATCGATCTATTCAAGAGTCCATAGTAATGTTCAATATATCATAGAGTTCGTACTAGAATAACACCTTAAGACACAAATTAACCAAAACCCTAATGTCACCTAGATACTCCATTGTCACCTCAAGTATCCGTGGGCATGATTATACGATATGCATCACACAATCTCAGAAACATCTATTCAACCAACACATAGAACTTCAAAGAGTGCCCCAAAGTTTCTACCCGAAAGTCAAGACGAAAACGTGCGCAAACCCCTATGCATAGATTCCCAAGGTCACGGAACCCGCAAGTTGACCAAAACATACATCAAGTAGATCACATGATATCCCATTGCCACCACAGATAAACAGGTGCAAGACATACATCAAGTGTTCTCAAATCCTTAAAGACTCAATCCGATAAGATAACTTCAAAGGGAAAACTCAATCCATTACAAGAGAGTAGAGGGGGAGAAGCATCATAAGATCCAACTAAAATAGCAAAGCTCGCGATACATCAAGATCGTACCATCTCAAGAACACGAGAGAGAGAGAGAGATCAAACTGATAGAGGCAAAGGTGTCCCATCTTTCGATGAGATGGTGGCTATCGTTTGGATGAAGTCGACTTGACGATCCGACTACGAACGTGCGTGGACGTCGCGCCTTAGCAATCGCTAAACCAACTGCGAGAGGTTATCGACCACACCGGAGCATGATCAACCTGACCACGAAGGTCTGTTTCCTGCAGGCAAACAGAGAACAAGCAAGAAACTAAGATTGCAATCTAGATATTGCGAATATAAGGGGAAAGCTTTATTGATCAAGGTGGGGTTCTGTGACGCCTTTGTCTGGTCGTTGAACACAAACGAAGTACGCGAAGTTGCAGCTATGGCGAACTTTTAATCTAAACAAAACCCAAAGTCTAAACGACGCCCTAAGGGCTGTATATATGGGGGAAAGAGGGGGGATTTCATGGCCCTTGGTGGAGGGGTCCGAAACCAACCCTAACTCTTGTTTCCCCACACATACGGACTCTAAAAACAGCCTATACTCAAGTATTTCAAAATTACATGGGCCTGGCCCAATAATAAGGTGACGCAGCACCTATAATAGCCTCTGGACGAAATTTATGAAGTGGCATCTTGTATATTTCGTCCAAGGCTTCTCGCACTCATTATGGTGGCTTCAAAGTCCTGAAATCATCAATTGAAACTCCATTCTTGTTCCCCTTGCGCATGCCATCATCTCCATGCTTGATCTTGCTCCAATGTTCATCCTTCTTGTCCAAGCTAGGCCCTTCATTTGTAAGCAAGACAAATGTATCCAATTTAGGCAGCATCATATTCTCATGAACATTAGATTCATTACCAAGAAACGAAAATACCTGGTAATTTAATTGGCGTGCGCGAGCTCTAGTAATTGGTCATGTATATGTGTCAGTTGGAGCTTTGGGTGTAACCTTGTTAGTGATGTCCTCATCATCCTCCCCTTCTTGAATTGAAGTCGTCCTCGACGGAAGCTCATCTTCCTCACCCAAGTAAGGCTTCAAATCTGCAATGTTAAATGTGGGACTAACCCCAAAATCTGCAGGCAGCTCAAGTTTATATGCATTATCATTTATTTTCTCTAACACCTTGAAAGGACCATCAGCACGTGGCATTAGCTTTTACTTGCGCAAATTAGGAAACCTATCCTTACGCAAATGTAACCAAACTAGATCTCCAGGTGCAAAGACAACACGTTTTCTACCCTTATCTCCAACAAGTTTATATTTAGCATTCATGCGCTCAATATTTTCCTTAGTTAACTCATGCATTTTTAAGATCAATTCAGCATGTTGTTTAGCATCAAAATTAACCTTCTCCGAAAATGGAAGAGGCAACAAATCAATAGGTGCACGAGGTAGGAAACCATAGACAATTTCAAAGGGCACATCTTAGTAGTAGAATGCAACGAACGATTATAAGCAAATTCAATATGAGGCAAGCATTCTTCCCACATTTTCTTATTATTCTTCAAAACAGCCCTAAGCATAGTAGACAAAGTTCTGTTGACTACTTCAGTTTGTCCATCAGTTTGGGGGTGACAAGTAGTACTAAAAAGCAGTTTAGTCCCCAACTTAGCCCATAAACATCTCCAACAGTGGCTAAGAAATTTAGTATCACGATCTGAAACAATAATATTTGGCACACCATGCAAGCGAATAATTTCACACAAAAACAAATCAGCAACATTAGCAGCATCATCGCTTTTATGACATGATATAAAGTGTGCCATCTTCGAGAACCTATCCACGACAACAAATATGCTATCCCTCCCCTTCTTTGTTCGAGGTAAACCCAAAACAAGTCCATAGATATATCTTCCCAAGGAACACTAGGGACAGGCAAAGGCATATATAAACCATGAGGATTGAATCGTGACTTAGCTTTTTGACATGTAGTGCAGCGAGCAACAAAACACTCAACATCCCGTCGCATCTTTGGCCAAAAGAAATGTGTAGCAAGTACGTCCTCCGTCTTCTTCACGCCAAAGTGTCCCATTAATCCTCCTCCATGCGCCTCCTGCAACAACAAAAGACGAATAGAGCTAGCTGGAATGCATAGCTTGTTAGCACGAAACACAAATCCATCATTAACGACGAACTTGTTCCATGTTCTCCCTTCTTTACAATTCTGCAATACATCTTTAAATTCAGCATCATGCACATATTGATCTTTGATGGTCTCCAAACCAAATATTTTAAAGTCAAGTTGTGAAAGCATAATATAACGACGAGACAATGCATCAGCAATAACATTTTATTTTCCCTTCTTATGTTTAATAACATAAGGGAAAGTCTCTATGAATTCAACCCATTTAGCATGTCTACGGTTCAGTTTTGCTTGAATTTTAATGTGCTTCAAAGATTCATGATCAGAATGTATAACAAATTCTTTGGGCCATAAATAATGTTGCCATGTCTCCAAAGTCCGAACAAGAGCATATAATTCCTTATCATAAGTAGAATAATTCAGACTAGGCCCACTCAATTTTTCAGAAAAGTATGCAACAGGTTTACCATCTTGTAATAACACACCTCCTAACCCAATTCCACTAGCATCACATTCAAGCTCAAAAGTCTTATTAAAATCAGGAAGTTGGAGTAAAGGAGCATGTGTCAACTTATCTTTCAATATCGTGAATGCTTCTTCCTGTGCAGTACCCCAAATAAAAGGCACATCCTTCTTTGTAAGATCATTGAGAGGTGCAGCAATGGTGCTGAAATCTCGCACAAAACGCCGATAGAATCCAGCGAGGCCAAGGAAACTCCTCACGTGTGTGACCGTTTTGGGCTGCGGCCAACTCTCAATAGCTTCAATCTTGGCTTTATCAACCTCAATTCCCTGTGGAGTAACAACATAGCCAAGAAAAGATACTCGATCGGTGCAAAAGGTGCACTTTCCAAGGTTACCAAACAAACGTGCATCACGTAGAGCAATAAAAACAACACGTAAATGTTCCAAATGTTCCTCCAAAGATCTGCTAAAAATCAATATATCATCAAAGTAAACTACCACAAATCGTCCAATGAAAGCACGTAAAACTTCATTCATTAATCTCATGAAAGTACTAGGTGCATTAGTTAACCCAAAAGGCATGACTAACCACTCATATAATCCAAACTTAGTTTTAAATGTTGTTTTCCATTCATCTCCCAATTTCATACGAATTTGATGGTATCCACTACGCAAATCAACTTTGGAGAATATTGTAGAGCCACTCAATTCATCAAGCATATCATCGAGACTAGGAATAGGATGACGATAATGAATAGTAATGTTATTAATGCCTCTACAATCAACACACATACGCGATGTACCATCCTTTTTCGGCACTAGAATAATAGGAACAGCACAAGGACTAAGGGATTCGCGTATATAACCTTTGTCGAGTAGCTCCTGTACTTGACGCATAATCTCCTTTGTCTCTTCTGGATTGATACGGTATGGTGCGTGGTTGGGTAGTGATGCACCGAGAATTAAGTCAATCTGATGCTCAATCCCTCGAATAGGTGGTAATCCCGGTGGCACGTCTTGTGGAAAAACGTCGACGAACTCCTGCAAAATGTTAGTGACAGCAAGAGGCAAAGAGGAAGGCACGTCCTCGAATGAAAATAATGCCTCTTTGCACACAAAAGCATAGCAAACAGATTTGCTAAAATCTAGCTCATCAATATCAGATTTGGTGGCAAATAAACATGCACTTTTCAATTTAATTTCAGAAGCAACAGTAGATGGTTTATTATTAGGCTTCATTTGTTGCTCAAATTCTTTTGCCACAATCTGATTTTCACTCTTATTTTTCTCCTGTTTTGCTTTATTAGCTCTATTAATATCATCTTTCAAAATGGAATCAGGAGTCATAGGAAGCAAAGTAATATTTTTATCCTTGTGAACAAGAGTATACTGATTGTTTCTACCATGGTGTACAGAATTTTTATCAAATTGCCATGGTCTACCAAGTAATAAGGAACATGCTTGCATAGGTACCACATCACAATCAACATAATCAGCATATGTAGAGATGCTAAAATGCACACGAACAGTACGTGTTACCTTAACCTTGCCGCTGTTGTTGAACCATTGGATGTAGTAAGGATGTGGATGTCGTCTTGTGGTGAGAGATAGCTTCTCTACCATCTCCATGCTAGCCAAGTTGTTGCAACTCCCTCCATCTATGATCACGCAAATAGAACGTTCCTTCACAACTCCCTTTGTATGGAACAAATTATGCCTCTGATTTTGCTCAGCTTGTGTAACCTGCACACTCAAAACACGTTGAGCAACTAAACATTCATACCTGTCAGCATCTTCAGGAGCCGTGTATTGCATCTCATGATCAGAATCGTCTCCACCGTGTTCTTCACGTGTAATAAGAGCCAAAGTCTCCTTATCACAGTCACTAGCGGACTCATATCCACCATCCTCGGTAGCAATCATCACACGCTGAGATTTGCATTCTCTCGCAAAATGTCCTCTTCCCTTACAACGACGACAAATAATATCACTGGTGTGCCCTGTTGATGCCATGGAAGAAGAAGAACTCTGTGCAAGCCCAATAGGTGTGGTCTTGGCAGATAATGGTGGTTGTGCCTGCTTCCTTGTATCACGGCTGGAGGTAACAGCTGATGGAGGTGTCGGTGCAGTAGAATGTGTGGAAGTAGAGGATGCACGCGGTGTCCATGATGAAGGTCGACCTGCAGAAAAGTTAGTCCTCGCCAATGCCTGTCGATCCTGCACTTCACGTTCAGCTTTACAAGCAAGATGGAATAAACGAGTTATATTATTATATTATAATCCTTATACTCTAGAATGGTCTGAATCTCTCTATTTAATCCACCCATAAAACGTGCAAGCATAGCTTCATTCTCCTCAACAATACCACATCTAATCAGGCCAGTTTGTAATTGCTGATAATATTCTTCTACGGAATTTTTTCCTTGTCTTAAGCGCTGCAATTTTTGAAGTAATTCACGTTGATAATATGGTGGAACCCAACGAGTACGCATAGCAGTTTTCAAAGCAGCCCAAGTAGGTGGAATATGATATAATCTACAATGTTCAGACCACCAAACACATGCAAAACTAGTGAAAGCACAAACAGCAGCAGGAACACGTCTCTCCTCGGGATAGTTTAAACATGTAAAACGTTGTTCAATTTCTAACTCCCAAGTAAGATATATATCAGGAACATATCTACCCTCAAATGGTGGAATATTCAATTTCAGTTTAGGGAGATGGTCATGTACCTCAGGTGGTGGTACAGCCCTACCGTTGCGATGATATGCATGAGGACGACCTGGTGGTGGTGGTGCTAGTGGTTGCACGTAGTTTTGATTTTGGTCAACCTCATCCTCGTAATGGTCCTCCACCTCTGCAGTAGCAGCAGGGGCTATAGAAACATCAACAGCGGCACCAGAAGCTTGACCAGGCTCAAGGGGAACGCGCTGTGCTCGTCCCACTTGATTTCGAAGGCGATGTTGTTGTTGTTGTTGTTGTTGTTGTGGTAGAGGTGGGACAGCTGCAGCAGCCGGTGGTGGTGGAAAACGCGAAAGCAACTCAGCAAACTTGTTATCGAGCTTTGTTTCAAATGTCTTCTCCATGCCATCTATCTTCTCCATGGCCTCGTCAAATCTATTTAGCACATCTTGCACCTGTACACTCATCATGTGCTGAAACTTATCATGAAGCTCCCTGTTCGTCAAGTTCTCCCAGTCAGTCTCATCGACTTGTGATCCTGGCATGGTTAGCAGCAATAGAAACACACAAGAATATGATCCTACCGACTACTAATAAGTGGTGGTGGTGGCGGCTGTCACAAATCCGACAAGCAAATCTCAAATTCTTACCAGTTCTTACCCAGCAGCAGGTGGTGATCGGCAACCGTGGTAGTCAAAACTCTCAAAGCTTGGATAAAGCGATTACCAGGGAGAGTCAAACGCACGACGTAGATGTATGTGGAGCTGGGAAGGCTTATAAGATGGTAGCAAAAGGGGTCAGCAATAATCAATTCAGAGATGCAAAGTTGAATAAACGCTCAACGACGGTACTGTGCTGGTCCTAGGCTAGACCGTACTAGAGACGCGAGCCTAGAACACTAACAAAATCACGGCGCTGCACGTAATAAAGGGAAAAGCACACTCTGATTTTTTTTCGCCTCTTTTTTTTTGCGCTGCTTTTTTTTGCCGAAAATCACTATAATGGCGAGTGTCTCAAAACACTTCCCAAGTCAAACTAAGATGATAGGCACGAAATTATTTTGGCGATTTTTTTTTCGGAATCAGGCCAGCGACGACGAAAAAGTGCGGTAAAAAAACAGTATGGTGGCACGTATCTCAAAAGACTCGGAAAAGCCCAAAAATAGGATAGGGAAAAATATTCACCTGTCGAATTTTTGGCCTAAAAACTGCCCGGGGTCTCCAGACTCTTTTTTTTTCTTTTTTTTTGAGACCTACGCAGGCAAGGAAACACAAATCCGAAACCTAGATGGATCTCGAGAACAAACCTAATATGAAAAGAACTCGGATTGGTGGTGGATATATGGTGGTAGGATATGGCAGCGGTGGTAGGTTATGGCAGCAGTGGTAGGTTATGGCAGCGGTGGTGGTATGTGGTGGCGGTGGTGGGATATGGCAGCGATGGTGGTATGGCAGCGGCGATGAATATGGTGCGGCTGCGGCGTGACAAACTGTGAACAGAACTCGAAACTCTAAAGTACTAGACGCTAAGACCAGCAACTTGACACGACGATGCAACCGCAAATTCAACAAAGCAAATACAGAAAAGATTATGCAAAGGCTCAGATTGGTTCGGATGGGATGAACTAACCCTAATTTTTGTGGCTTTTTCGTGGACTATAGGTATGAAGAACAAACTCGATCTAAACTATGAAAAACTATAAAATCTCACCGAGCAATCTGGAAATCTGATACCACTTGATAGAGGCAAAGATGTACCGTCTTTCGATGAGATGGTGGCTATCGTTTGGATGAAGTCGACTTTGACGATCCGGCTACGAACGTGTGTGGACGTCGCGCCTTAGCAATCGCTAAACCAACTCCGAGAGGTTATCGACCATACCGGAGCATGATCAACCTGACCACGAAGGTCTGTTTCCTGCAGGCAAACGAAGAACAAGCAAGAAACTAAGATTGCAATCTGGATATTGCGAATATAAGAGGAAAGCTTTATTGATCAAGGTGGGGTTCTGTGACGCCTTTGTCTGGTCGTTGAACACAAACGAAGTACGCGAAGTTGCAGCTATGGCGAACTTTTAATCTAAACAAAAGCCAATGTCTAGACGATGCCCTAAGGGCTGTATATATGGGGGAAAGAGGGGGGATTTCGTGGTCCTTGGTGGAGGGGTCCGAAACCAACCCTAACTCTTGTTTCCCCACACATACGGACTCTAAAACTGCCTATACTCAAGTATTTCGAAATTACATGGGCCTGGCCTAATAATAAGGTGACGCAGCACCTATAATAGCCTCTGGACGAAATTTATGAAGTGGCATCTTGTATATTTCGTCCAAGGCTTCTTGCAGTCATTATGGTGGCTTCAAAGTCCTGAAATCATCAATTGAAACTCCATTCTTGTTCCCCTTGCGCATGCCATCATCTCCATGCTTGATCTTGCTCCAATGTTCATGCTTCTTGTCCAAGCTAGGCCCTTCATTTGTAAGCAAAACAATTGTATCCAATTTAGGCAGCATCATATTCTCATGAACATTAGATTCATTACCAAGAAACGAAGTACCTGGTAATTTAATTGGCGTGCGCGAGCTCTAGTAATTGGTCATGTATATGTGTCAGTTGGAGTTGTGGGTGTAACCTTGTTAGTGATGTCCTCATCATCAAACACATAGCTACTGATGCATACCCTCAGCCCCGAGGGTGGACTACTCCCTCCTCGTCATGGAGAGCGCCGGGATGATGAAGATAGCCACCGGAGAGGGATTTCCCCTCCGCCAGGGTGCCGGAACAGGGTCTAGATTGGTTTTTGGTGGCACTAGAGGCTTTCGGCAGCGGAACTCCCGATATAGGTTAATTTCCGGAGGTTCCAGTATTTGTAGGATTTTTTGGCGTAGGGCACAAGTCAGGGGGGCCTCCGGGCTGTCCACGAGACAGGGGCACACGCCCACCTGGAGTGGGCGCGCCCCCCACCCTCGTGGGCAGCCCGTTGCTCTCCTGGCTCAACCCTTTTACTTCGAGGGCTTCTTTTGGTCCAGAAAAAATCACCAAAAATTGGCACGTCAATTGGACTCCGTTTGATATTCCTTTTCTACGAAACCCTAAAACAGGAGAAAAACAGAAACTGGCACTGGGCTCTGGGTTAATAGGTTAGTCCCGAAAATCATATAAAAGTGTATAACAAAGCCCATTAAACATCCAAAACATCATAAATAATAGCATGGAATAATAAAAAATTATAGATACGTTGGAGACGTATCAGCATCCCCAAGCTTAATTCCTGCTCGCCCTCAAGTAGGTAAATGATAAAAACAGAATTTTTGATGTTGAATGCTAACCAACATAATTTTCAATGTAATTCTCTTAATTGTGGCATGAATGTTCAGATCCATAAGATTCAAGACAAAAGTCTATATTGACATAAGAAATAATAATACTTCAACTTTCACGCAATACATGAGTGTGAGCCATGGATATAGCACTATGTGGAATAGAATGGTGGTTGCGGAGAAGACAATAAGGAGGGAGATAGTCTCACATCGACTAGGCGTATCAATGGGCTATGGAGATGCACATCAATAGTTATCAATGTGAGTGAGTAGGGATTGCCATGCAACGGATGCACTAGAGCTAAAAATGTTTGAAAGCTCAACAAAAGAAACTAAGTGGGTGTGCATCTAACTTGCTTGCTCACGAAGACCTAGGGCATTTGAGGAAGCCCATCGTTGGAATATATACAAGCCAAGTTCTATAATGAAAATTCCCACTAGTATATGAAAGTGACTAAACATGAGACTCTCTATCATGAAGAACATGGTGCTACTTTGAAGCACAAGTGTGGAAAACGATAGTAGCAATTGTCCCTTTTCTTTTTTCTTTCTTTTTTTGGGCATTTCTTTTTTCTTTGGCCTTTCTCTCTTTTTTTGGAGGGGCTTTCTTTATTTAGCCTTTCCTCACATGGGACAATGCTCTAATAATGATGATCATCACACTTATATTGATTTACAACTCGATATTACAACTCGATACTAGAACAAAGTATGACTCTATATGGATGCCTCCGGCGATGTACCGGGATATGCAATGAATCGAGAGTGACATGTATGAAAAATTATGCATGGTGGCATTGCCACAAATACGATGTCAACTACATGATCATGCATGGCAATATGACAATATGAAGCGTGTCATATGAACGGAATGGTGGAAAGTTGCATGGCAATATATCTCGGAATGACTATGGAAATGCCATGATAGGGTGGTGGATGTTTTGAGGAAGGTATATGGTGGCTGTTTTGAGGAAGGATATATAGTGGGTGTATGGTACCGGTGAAAGTTGTGCGGTACAAGAGAGGCTAGCAATGGTGGAAGGGTGAGAGTGCGTATAATCCATGGACTCAACATTAGTCATAAGAACTCATATACTTATTGCAAAAATTTACGAGTCATCAAAACAAAGCAATCAACGCATGCTCCTAGGGGGGAGGTTGGCAGGAGTTAACCATCGCGCGCCCCCCGACCTCCACACAAAGGATGACACTCTACAAATACCTCATGCTCTAACTTCGTCACATACCGGTTCACCATACGTGCATGCTACGGGAATCACTAACCTTAACACAAGTATTTCTCAATTTCATAATAACTCCACTAGCATGACTTTAATATCACTATCCTCATATCTCAAAACAATTATCAAGCATCCAACTTCTCATCATATTCAATGCACTTTGTATGAAAGTTTTTACTATATCCAACTTGGATGCCTATCATATTAGGACTAGTTTTATAACCAAAGCACATTACCATGCTGTTCTAATAGACTCTCAAAATAATATAAGTGAAGCATGAGAGTTCATCTATTTCTTGAAAATAAAACCACTGCCGTGCTCTAAAAGATATGAGTGAAGCACTAGAGCAAATAACAAACTACTCCGAGAGATGTAAGTGAAGATCAATGAGTAGTTGAATAATTATGTAACTATGTGAAGACTCTCTAACATTTAAGAATTTCAGATATTGGTATTTTATTCAAACAGAAAGCAAAACAAAAGAAAATAAAATGACGCTCCAAGCTGAACACATATCATATGGTGAATAAAAATATAGCTCCGAGTATAGTTACCGATAGATGAAGACGAAAGAGGGGATGCCTTCCCGGGGCATCCCCAAGCTTAGGCTTTTGGTTGTCCTTGAATTTTACCTTGGGGTGCCTTGGGCATCCCCAAGCTTAGGCTCTTGCCACCCTTTGTTCCATAATCCATCAAAGCAATACTCAAAACTTGAAAACTTCACAACACAAAACTTAGACAAAAATCTCGTGAGCTCCGTTAGTATAAGAAAACAAACCACTACTCAAAGGTACTGCAATGAATTCATTGTTTGTTTATATTGGTGTTAAACCTACTGTATTCCAACTTCTGTATGATTCATACTTCCCAATACTACTCATAGATGCATCGAAATAAGCAAACACACACGAAAAACAGAATCTGTCAAAAACAGAGCAGTCTGTAGTAATCTGTAACTTCCGCATACTTCTGTAACTCCAAAAAAATTAAAATAAATTGGTAAATGTGAGAAATTTGTCTATTAATCATCCGCAAAAAAATCAACTAAATATCACACTCCAGTAAAATCTGGTGACCATTCTAGCAAGCGCTAATGATTCTGTTTTTCTTTGACGCCCGAAGACCGACGTCCCAGAAGATTCCAGAAGATTCCAGATGTTCCGGGTTGCCCGTGTGTTTCTTTTGTGCTTGTGTTTTATTTTGGCATTGCATCATGTCATCATGCCATCATGTCATTTTTATTTTGCATCTCAACCTAAATAAATTGTGTGGACCTTCGGTCCATTTAAATCGAGGGAAGAATGACTTCTCTTTATAACATATCATCCCAATATTTTAGGGAGCTATATTAAAATATTCCATTTGCTTCGGAATAACCCAACACACTTGCATTTATTCTCCAGACACCTTTTGATTCAAGTTTCACCGTCAAAAACCCTCCCTGTAATTCTTTTCTCAATTATCGAGGCTCCTCCAAAATCTAGACTCCTTTTAAACTCCTTGAGGCAAGCTATTTATTTTTAGTTTGCACTTCCCTTTTTGTTGGAACTATTTTGTGGGGTTGGAATTATTCCATAAAGCCTTACAAAAATGTCCAACATTTTATTCTTGTTCTTTGCCTCTTTTCTTATTAGTTTTGACTCTCTCTTTTTCTTTATTCTGCAAAAGAAAAGAGATAAAAATAAGAAGGCAGCCAGGCAGCCATTTGTTTCCTCTCGGCCCAGGCCTCAAGGCCCATCTCCTTCCTTCCCAGCCTTTTTGGCCCAAGGCCACTTCCCCTCCAGGCCCGACTCCAGCCCGACCGGCTAACCCTAGCGCTAGCCGCACCTAGCGACCGCTCCTCCCAGCGCATCGCTCCTCCTCCTTCTCTTCTGTCCGCCTCCACTCCCGCATCCCCTCGCTCGTCCCGATCCCCTTCTCTCCCTCCTTCGATCTCTTCCTCTGGCCTCGATTCATCTCCCTTGTCTTCTTCTTCGCTCACTTCCGCCGCGACCCAGGAAGCGGCCGCGTGCCTGGCGCCCCGCTCCCTCCGTCCTTGAAGCCCGCGGCCACGAGCCGAGCGCCTCATCGCTACCGCGCCGCACTTCTCCGTCCTCGCCCCGCATCCGCTCCCTCCGGCCGGCCAGGTGCCGCGCGCCTCCAGTGCGCCTCCAGTGCGCGAGCAGCCGGCATCCCCGACGCCGGCCAGGGGCCCTCCTTACGTGCGCCCTTCTCCTCCGCAGCTGACGCGGCCAGCTCCGCAGTGCCTCCGCGCCGGGCCGCAGCGGCCGGATCCCGCAGCGCCCGATGCGCCCCGACGCCCCGTGTTGCTCCCTCCGTCCGCCGCCTCCTCGCCATGGTCTTGACCTCCCCGAGCCCAGCGCGTCGGCCCCTCCTCCTCTGGCGCGAGAGGTCGCCCCGTGCGCCTTCAGCACCGCAGCCGGCCTCGTCCGCGTCCCTCCGCGCGAGAAGCCCCCAAGGTCGCAGCCTCGTCGGTCCTCTCCAGCCGCCATGGACGGGGCTGGTGCCGCATCTTCTTCGCGCCGGCGTCCCGTCCAGCGCCTCATCAAGCTCTGCCCGACGTCTCCAGCAGCAAGGCCTGCGCCTCCCCGTCGCCCCGCGAGCCGGCCCTGCCTCCTCGCCGGCCGCCCCGCGTCTGCTTCACCAAGGCCGCATCAACGAGCAGCTTCACCGCAGCCTTTTTCCTGTGTTTTGTTGTTTTGTTGCTGTATTGTTATCTCAAGTGACCATGTAACAGCAAGTCTATCTTCTTTTGGACCCGAACGTCTACCGGCGCCCGAACGTCTACCGTCGCCACGTGTACCTCTACGGCTACGAAACGTGTACGACTACATGTGTGATGCGCCAAGTACCACTACCGTCGCGAGAACGAGAACCCCCAAGTACCACGACGACCGACTCGGCAAGTACCCCTACGGAATGTGTTCCACTACCGTCGCCCGGAAAAGACGGATGCGCCAAGTACATCTACGAACGAGTACGACTACCGTCGCCGTGTACCACTACTGTCGCCGAGACCCTCAAGTACCTCTACGAACGGAACGACTACTCGTTGGCGACCTCGTGTACAAATACTTCCTCTCCGATGAACGAGAACAACTACTTCCCTCTACGGCATGTACCACTACCGTCGCCCGGAAACGAGGAATTCGCCAAGTACCACGACACGATGACGTGAAGAACTACTTCCTCTTCGGAAACGTGAACGGCTACTTCCTCTCCGAATGAGAACGACTCCTTCCTCTACGATCTCGAACCGTCCCGAAACGAGTGTTTCGAAGGTATAACCCGAGACGTGACCCGTGTGATGCTTGTGTTGTATGAAATGTTTCCTTGTGTGCTTCGTGTCCGTTTCGTCCCTTTTGTCATGTTCCTCGGTTGCCTCGTCACCGACCCGTGGGAACCCGGTGACGGGATCGCCCCACCTTTTATCTCGTTTGACTCGCTCTCCGTCATCTTTTGCACCGGACTCTCGAACGAGTTACCGGAACCGAGTTGTTGCCTTTGCATCATTTCGGATCGTTGCCGTGGCACCCTTTCGTTCCACCACGGTGACAAATGCTTCTTATCCTCTTAAGTCAACCTTTTAATAAAATTGCATAAGACTTGATCATGTCATCCGCATCATGATAACAACATGAGAATGTTTAATTCTTGTTTGCTTAATATAACTAAACATGCTTATGGGGATTTTCCGGACTTGTTGTTGTTATTTTTCCGGCCTCATTTAAAATGTCTAAATAGTGTAGTTTTATTATGCTTCACCCCTTGCCATGTTAAAAACACTTTAACCTTGTCTTGTAAATAATGAGAGTCAACTAAATAATTAAATGTGGTGTTTCGTCAATATGCAACTCGTTGCATATTGATCTCCACTTAACTTGTAGATTTGTTTGTGCACTTTGCCATGCCATGCATATTTAAACCGGACATGCATCATACTTGGATGTGCATCGTATGCCATGTTTATGCTTGTGTGTTTACCGTGTTGTTTGTTTTCTTTCCGGTTGCTTCTCTTGTTAGCTTCGGTTTCGTTCCGGAGTTGTGAGGATTCGCTCGACTGTGTTGCTCCGTCTACTTCATGGATCCGTTCTTCTCCCTTGTGGAATCCCAGGCAAGATGACCGAACCCGGATACCATTACTATTTTTTGCCTATTGCTAGAGTCTCGATCTATAGCTTTGCCTTGATGCCCATGATCTTCTTGTCAGCCTCCTACTTGTAACCAATTGCCATGTTTAACCAACCTACCTATGCAAACCGTTGCTTGGCTAAGTACGCTTCGCTCAGCCCTTCTTATAGCATTGCTAGTTGCAGGTGAAGATTGAAGATGCTTGCTTCATGTTGAAGTTTGGTTGGGTTATATCACACTATATAAATGCTTAAATGAAATCATCTATATATTGGCAAGGGTGGAAGGCTAAGCCTTTTGCTTGGTGATTTGTTCCACTCATGCCGTTAGGAACCGTATAAACCGGTGTTATGTTCCTTGATTATGCGTTCCTAACACGGTTGGGGTGTATGGGACCCCCTTGATAAACCGCTAAGTGCTAAGTCTTTTCCAGCAAGTCCCAACATTGGTACTATTTGCCTAATAACAAACTAATAAAACTTGCATAAGGGCCTTGCAAACCCTCTTTTATTCTTAATTCCACAACCCCGGGCCAGTGCTCCACATGAGTGTTGGTCCGAAACGGGGGTTACGCGGGGCCACCACGAGGAAACTCGAGGTTTGGTAAAAACCCGTGGGATCGCCCATCCGGTCGTGTCCTGAGACTAGATACGCGCGGCTACCTATCAGGGTGTTGACACGCCGGGAGGATTTGCAGGATTAGCCTTACCTTAGTTCGGTTTAACTTGAGCACGGGATTCCGAGAATACTCGGGTTTTCCCACCTATGGAGTTGCGACTCCGCGGATCGTGGGCTTGTAATGGGTCAAGTTGGAACACCCCTGCAGGGTTTGAACTTTCGAAAGCCGTGCCCGCGGTTATGTGGCAGATGGGAGCTTGTTAATATCCGGTTGTAGATAACTTGACACAATGTTTCAATACACTACCAGCGTGTGTACCGTGACTGTCAATTTCCGAATAGGGATTCGGGAGTTGAACACGGTGGGGTTATGTTTGACCGGCTTTAGCTAGGATCACTTCGTGATCATCTCTTGACCGAGGCATCTTCTCTTCTCGCTCTCTATTACGTAAGTTAGTCCTAGTTGCTGCTGTAGACTCTTGTTGTTCCTTCACCTCTTGTTCTTCTTCAGCCTTGTCCTCACCCAAGGCTTAAATAGTCTTGTTACCCGGGAACGGGATTGCTGAGTCCTCTGTGGCTCACAGTTACTTCACCACACCAGATGCAGGTTCAGCCGTGTATGATGCAGGAGCTGGTTCAAGTACTTTCCCGGGAGCTCGTTGAAGTGTGGCCGTTTGCTTGTGACGTTTCGACGATCAGTAGTGGTTTCTACTAGGATTCGATCCTGACCTGTGGCTTTATGTTATTTTGGTATCTTTCTTTTGGATCTTCACCCGTAGTCGGGTTGTGATGTTTTGAATGATGTTTTGCTCATGTAATGTATTGTGTGAAGTGGCGAGTGTAAGCCAACTATCTTTTTTTGCATTTTAATCCCTCTTTTACATGAGTCATGCAAAGATACCAAACTTGAGATCATTCTAGGATGGGCTTATACCTTTAAGTCGTGCCTCGACACGTAGGAGGTATAGTCCCATCCTGGGCATTACATTTTCACAACAATATCATATAAACTTCACACAAGTCTTCCCAACGGTTCTACTTGGCACAAACACTAACTAAAACACAAAACCACATCTAAACAGAAGCTAGATGCAATATTTATTCATAAACAGAAGCAAAAACAAAGAAACTAAAATAAAGTTGGGTTGCCTCCCAACAAGCGCTATCGTTTAACGCCCCTAGCTAAGCACAATGATTTTAATGATGCTCGCATAAAAGATAAGAATTGAAACATAAAGAGAGCATCATGAAGAATATGACTAGCACATTTAAGTCTGACCCACTTCCTATGCATAGGGATTTTGTAAGCAAACTTATGGGAACGATAATCAACTAGCATAGGAAGGCAAAGCAAGCATAGCTTCAAAATTTTAAGCACATAGAGAGGAAACTTTATATTATTGCAATTCCTACAAGCATATGATCCTCTCTCATAATAATTTTCAGTAGCATCATGAATGAATTCAACCATATAACTATCACATAAAGCATTATTTTCATGAACCCCAAGCATATAAATTTTTATTACTCTCCACATAAGTGAATTTCTTCTCATGAATAATAGTGGGAGTATCATAAGAGACTTGAACACTATAGATTGTTTCCACATTAAAAGAGTAGTGTTCAGAAAAAGGGTAATCATAATCATGACAAGTTTTATAAATATAATCATCACTACTTTTTATAGAATAAGTGCCATCACAATAATCATCATAAATAGGAGACATGCTATCATCATAATAAATTTGCATATCAAAACTTGAAAGGCTAAAAATATCATCTTCATCAAACATAGCATCCCCAAGCTTGGGACAAACATTAATGGCAGAAAATATATTCTCAAACATGTCATCCTCATAGAACATAGCACCCCCAAGCTTGGGCCTTTTCATATCATAAGCATAATCACTCTCATCATTAATAGTATGGATATCATCGATAGTATAGCAATTATCATCATCACAATGAGTAATAGGAGCAAATCATTTGGGAGGGATACCTTTTTATCTTTGCTTCTCCGTCTTTTCTTTTTATTCTTCACATTAGGTATGGGTTTAATCTTCTTTTTGGAGCTCCTTATTAATGAGATTGGTAGAATAGGAGGCTCATCCTTGTTACCTGATTCATCATAAGAAATAATAGGAGGATATTGGGAAATCTCTTCCCTTTCATTAGTATTCTCTTCATCTCCTATTTGTTTTCTTGACTTAAGGTAATTGGCAATATAAGGATTTTCAATGCAATTCACCGCACAATACATATAAATTTCCTCTATATCAAAATCAAGAAGTTTATCAAGGGCAAATCCTGGAAGATGCTTAGTTCTACATTTGATTTCTTCATAACCCAAAAGCAAAATAAGTTCATTATGATGTGCAAGGGAAATCAAGTCGTCACAATTTTTGGCCATGGTTCGATCATGAAAAATTCGCATTGGGTAATGAAATGACCACGTTCAATGCAAAGTTCACAAGTACGGCTAAGAAATTTTAAATTTTCAGCACAATCATCTAGCCTCTATAGCAACCATTTAGTTTCTAAATACTTATGCCTCTTGCAAAATCTATCTTCCCTATTTGGTATGTACTTGCAAACTCTATGCACTCCACAAAAATCAACATGCTTGTATGAGATATTTTCATCATGACTAGTGCAATCATCATTAGTACCATAGATATTCAGAGGATTCACACTAACAACATTACAATCATGCTCATCATTCAAGTTTTTAGTGCCAAGCATTCTATGTAATTCTTCTTCTAGTACTTGAGCACAATTTTCCTTCCCATCATTTTCACGAAAGATATTAAAAAGATGAAGCATATGAGGTAACCTTAATTCCATTTTTTGGTAGTTTTCTTTTATAAACTAAACTAGTGATAAAACAAGAAACTAAAAGATTCAATTGCAAGATCTAAAGATATACCTTCAAGCACTAACCTCCCCGGCAACGGCGCCAGAAAAGAGCTTGATGTCTACTACACAACCTTCTTCTTGTAGACGTTGTTGGGCCTCCAAGTGCAGAGGTTTGTAGGATAGTAGCAAATTTCCCTCAAGTGGATGACCTAAGGTTTATCAATCCGTGGGAGGCGTAGGATGAAGATGGTCTCTCTCAAACAACCCTGCAACCAAATAACAAAGAGTCTCTTGTGTCCCCAACACACCCAATACAATGGTAAATTGTATAGGTGCACTAGTTCGGTGAAGAGATGGTGATACAAGTGCAATATGGATGGTAGATATAGGTTTTTGTAATAAGAAAATATAAAAACAGCAAGGTAGCAAGTGGTAAAAGTGAGCATAAATGGTGTTGCAATGATAGGAAACAAGGCCTAGGGTTCATACTTTCACTAGTGCAAGTTCTCTCAACAAGGATAACATAATTGGATCATATTACTAGCCCTCAACATGCAACAAAGAGTCACTCCAAAGTAACTAATAACGGAGAACAAACGAAGAGATTATGGTAGGGTACGAAACCACCTCAAAGTTATTCTTCCTGATCGATCTATTCAAGAGTCTGTAATAACGTTCAATCTATCATAGAGTTCCTACTAGAATAACACCTTAAGACACAAATCAACCAAAACCCTAATGTCACCTAGATACTCCATTGTCACCTCAAGTATTCGTGGGCATGATTATACGATATGCATCACACAATCTCAGAAACATCTATTCAACCAACACATAGAACTTCGAAGAGTGCCCCAAAGTTTCTATCGGAAAGTCAAGACGAAAACGTGTGCCAACCCCTATGCTTAGATTCCCAAGGTCACGGAACCCGCAAGTTGATCACCAAAACATACATCAAGTAGATCACATTATATACCATTGTCACCACAGATAAACACGTGCAAGACATACATCAAGTGTTCTCAAATCCTTAAAGACTCAATCCGATAAGATAACTTCAAAGGGAAAACTCAATCCATTACAAGAGAGTAGGGGGGAGAAGCATCATAAGATCCAACTAAAATAGCAAAGCTCGCGATACATCAAGATCGTGCCATCTCAAGAACATGAGAGAGAGAGAGATCAAACACATAGCTACTGATACATACCCTCAGCCCCGAGGGTGGACTACTCCCTCCTCATCATGGAGAGTGCCGGGATGATGAAGATAGCCACCGGAGAGGGATTTCCCCTCCGACAGTGTGCCGGAACAGGGTCTAGATTGGTTTTTGGTGGCACTAGAGGCTTTCGGCAATGGAACTCCCGATCTAGGTTAATTTCCGGAGGTTTCAGTATTTATAGGATTTTTTGGCGTAGGGCACAAGTCAGGGGGGCCTCCGCGCTGTCCACGAGACAGGGGCACACGCCCACCTGGAGTGGGCGTTCCCCCCACCCTCGCGGGCAGCCCGTGGCTCTCGTGGCCCAACCCTTTTACTTCGGGGGTTTCTTTTGGTCCAGAAAAAATCACCAAAAATTTGCACGTCAATTGGACTCCGTTTGACATTCCTTTTTTGTGAAACCCTGAAACAAGAGAAAAGCAGAAACTGGCACTGGGCTCTGGGTTAATAGGTTAGTCCCAAAAATCATATAAAAGTGTATAACAAAGCCCATTAAACATCCAAAACACCATAAATAATAGCATGGAACAATCAAAAATTATAGATATGTTGGAGACGTATCAATCATAAACTCACAATTCATCAGATCTCAACAAACACACCGCAGAAGAGTTACATCAAATAGATCTTCGAAGAGAACATTGTAATGAAGATCAAAAAGACAAAGATGAAGCCATCTGGCTACTGCCTACGAACCTGTAGGTCTGAGGTAAAATACTCACGCATCATCGGAGGAGCACCAATGGAGATGAGGAACCCCTCCGTGATCGTGTTCCTCTCCGGTGAAGTGCTGGAAAAGTGCTCTAGATTGGATCTCATTGTTTTGGAATTTGCGTTGGCTAAAACATTTTTTTCTCGACTCCTCTAGGGCTGCTGGAATATTTGAGTATTTATATAGTTGAGAGGCGGTGGAGAGGACCCCCATGGGCCCCACGAGGCATCGGGACGCGCCTGGGCCTCCTGACGCGCCCTGGTGTCTCATGGGCCCCACGGACCTCCCCTCGTGCACTTATTTGGCCCTCTGAACATCTTCTAAAAAAATATCCATAAAGTTTCGTTGCATTCGGACTCCGTTTGATATTGATATTCTGCAAAGTAAAAAACAAGTAGAAACAGCAGCTGGCACTGGGCACTACAATAGGTTAGTCCCAAAAAATGATATAGAATTGCTTGAAGATGATTGCAAAACATCAAGAATGATAATATAACCGCATGGAACAATAAATAATTATATATATGTTGGAGACGTATCAACATATACTCTGTATAAGTCTCCGACCGATTACTATATCAGTCAAGCCCCATAGTACTTTAGTGTCCGCTTATCTACTATGTTTTTTAGTTTGTCTGTTTGAATGTGTGATGAATTCATCTGGTGAACTATGTTGGCGCGAAGTTTAAGTTTAAATTATGCAGTATTGTATACCAGATTTGTTGTGTCGTGCGTTTCCTGGTACCGCAAAATTGTTTTACACGATTCCTTAAACAAAATTTGCGGTGCCGTGTTTTATAGGATCCGCAAGAGATGCTCTTATACCTTATCAATCCTTTAAAAAATGCATGAATTGTTGCACTTATCTTTATTCCGCCTTTCCGTGTCATTTTCTAGATTCCGCAGATGCGTTGGGTCTGCTCATCGCAAGAAGACCAGGTGCAGAGACTATGACACCAAGTTTACTCGCAAATCAACGCATGGACAGAGTTTGAGTGCAGCACCCTAGGTTCACCAAAGATGGAAGGGCAACTTCCAAGGTTCTTGTGCTTGAAGCTTCCGAGTCCGCGTGTGGTGAGGAGTACGATTCTAAGGTGGATTCTCACTATGTGGCTGATGAGCATGAGCCTCAAGGTGATGAGATTGAAGGCAATGATGACTTTGATGCAGAGGATGAAGATCATGATCCTACTATTACCGTTGATCTCAATCAAATGGGCAAGCCAGAGCACTGTCTTGAGCATGAGTAGGATTCGTTTGTTCGTGACATGCATACCAATGTTGATTCTCACTTCTGGAACAATTTCCAGCACCATGTCTATGTGCAAATTCTCAAGGTGGAGAAGTGCAATGTTGTACCTCATCAAAGTTTTCACCTTGACTATGTGTATAACACACTTGTCTATGTTTCGATGTGCACCGGGTCCTCGTCGATGGGTTTGATTCCTTTACTTAGGTTCAATAAGGATTTCGGTGACAACCTTGTTCTTGAGTTCTTTGCCACGATGTACTTTCAGAGAGATGATGGTCGCTCTTTTTGCTGGATGTCTGGTTCAACTCGCATGAGAGAAACTATGTTGAACTTCTTCCCATCGACGTGTACGAATTCTTCAGGAAGTTGTACAAGGATTTCAGGACTGCTCTGGAGCCCATGTTTCATCACGGGAATACTCTCGAGTTTATTCGACCAGAAGGAGTTCTTCGAGCAAACATAGTCACTCATACCTGCACACAAAAAACAAGACAAACTTCTCCCCAACATGTCAAGAAGGGTGTCAGGCTTCTTGTCTTGCTAATTACAAGATTAAATTGTACAACACAGTATGAATTGATAGAAAGCTAAAATAAAAGAAATGGCACAACAAGGTGATTTTAATGAGGTTTTCAGTAAAGCAAAGCAGACCCCGGGGCCATAGGTGCAGTAGTGGCATCTCTCCAAGCATACAAGTGTGCTGTGGTGAACAAATTATAGTTGGGCAACTATTAAATAAATATTTATATTTATGACCATGACCATTCATGGTATAATCTCATATAGACACTACGTCCGTGATATGTAGATTGTTATCCAACTGCATCTACAACTATTACTCCACCCCCAAGACCGCTATCTAGTGTGCTTCTCGAAGTATTAAGTCCATGACAATAACATTGCAACAAGCATGATGACATAATATAGACACTAAAACTATCATCCAAGTGTGATAAAGAAACCATCATTTTATCCTCAGTGGCAACAATACAATATATGTTTTGTCCATTTTTTGTCACTCACGTATAGATCACCGCAAGATATGACTTGCTACAATGCACGACTCAAGAACCACCCATCAAACTTGGCCACATAATACAAATAGATCGGAGAGCATACACATCTATTCAATTATACAACATTTTTGTTAAAGATTCAATGAACAATCCGACCATGAAGTAACAATTCATCTGAAGGAAATATGCCCTAGAGGCAATAATAAAGTTGTTATTTATATTTCCTTATATCATGATAAATGTTTATTATTCATGCTAGAATTGTATTAACCGGAAACATAGTACATGTGTGAATATATAGACAAACAAAGTGTCACTAGTATGCCTCTACTTGACTAGCTCGTTGAATCAAAGATGGTTATGTTTCCTAGCCATAGACATGAGTTGTCATTTGATTAACGGGATCACATCATTGGTGAATGATGTGATTGACTTGACCCATTCTAGCTTAGCACTTGATCATTTAGTTTTACTGCTATTGCTTTCTTCATGACTTATACATGAGATTATGCAACTCCCGAATACCAGAGGAACACCTTGTGTGCTATCAAACGTCACACCGTAACTGGGTGAATATAAAGATGCTCTACAGGTGTCTCCGAAGGTGTTTGTGGTGTTGGCATAGATCGAGAATAGGATTTGTCACTCCGATTGTCGGAGAGGTATCTCTCGGCCCTAATGCACATCACTATAAGCCTTGCAAGCAAATGACTAATGAGTTAGTCACGAGATGATGCATTACGAAACGAGTAAAGAGACTTGCCGGTAACGAGATTGAACTAGGTATTGAGATACCGACGATCGAATCTCGGGCAAGTAACATACCGGCGACAAAGGGAACAACGTATATTGTTGTGCGGTTTGATCGATAAAGATCTTCGTAGAATATGTAGGAACCAATATGAGCATCCAGGTTCCGATGTTGGTTATTGATCGGAGATGAGTCTCGGTCATGTCTACATAGTTCTCGAACCCGTAGGGTCCGCACGCTTAACGTTCAGTGACGATCGGTATTATGAGCTTATGAGTTTTGATGTACCGAAGGTAGTTCGGAGTCCCGGATATGATCACAGACATGACGAGGAGTCTCAAAATGGTCGAGACATAAAGATCGATATATTGGAAGCCTATATTTAGACATCGGAATAGTTTCGGGTGAAATCGGGATTTTACCGGAGTACCGGGAGGTTACCGACCCCCCCGGTAAGTATATGGGCCTTATTGGGCCATAATGGAGAGAGAGAGAGAGGATACCAGGGCAGGCCGCGTGCCCCCTCTCCCTCTAGTCCGAACTGGACTAGGAGGGGAGGGGCGACGCCCCCTTTCCTTCCTCCCTCTCCCCCTTCCTTCTCTCCTAGTCCAACTAGGGAAGGGGGGAATCCTACTCCTGGTGGGAGTAGGACTCCTCCTAGGGCGCGCCATGGAGGGTCGTCCCCTCCCTCTCCTCCACTCCTTTATATACAGGGAGGGGGCACCCCATAGACACACAAGTTGATCATTGATCTTTTAGCCGTGTGCGGTGCCCCCCTCCACCATAATCCACCTCGGTCATATCGTAGCGGTGCTTAGGTGAAGCCGTGCGTCGACTACTTCATCATCACCGTCATCAAGCCGTCGTGCTGACGAAACTCTCCCTCGAAGCCCTACTGGATCGTGAGTTTGTGGGACGTCACCGAGCTGAACGTGTGCAGATCGTGGAGGTGTCATACGTTCGGTACTAGGATCGGTCGATCGTGAAGACGTACGGCTACATCAACCGCGTTGTTATAACGCTTCCGCTTACGATCTACGAGGGTACGTGGAATACACTCTCCCCTCTCATTGCTATGCATCACCATGATCTTGAATGTGCGTAGGGATTTTTTTAAAATACTACGTTCCCCAATAGTGGCATCATGAGCCAGGTTTATGCGTAGATATTATATGCACGAGTAGAACACAAGTGAGTTGTGGGTGATACTAGTCATACTGCTTACCAGCATGCCATACTTTGATTCGGCGGTATTGTTGGATGAAGCGGCCCGGACCGACATTACGCGTACGCTTACGCGAGACTGGTTCTACCGACGTGCTTCGCACATGGGTGGGTGGCGGGTGTCAGTTTCTCCAACTTTAGTTGAATCAAGTGTGGCTACGCCTAGTCCTTGTGAAGGTTAAAACATCATATACTTGAGGAAATATCGTTGTGGTTTTGATGCGTAGGTAAGAACGGTTCTTGCTAAGCCCGTAGCAGCCACGTAAAACTTGCAACAACAAAGTAGAGGACGTCTAACTTGTTTTCGCAGGGCATGTTGTGATGTGATACGGTAAAGACATGATGCTAAATTTTATTGTATGAAATGATCATGTTTTGTAACAGAGTTATCGGCAACTCGCATGAGCCATATGGTTGTCGCTTTATTGTATGAAATGCAATTGCCATGTAATTGCTTTACTTTATCACTAAGCGGTAGCGATATTCATAGAAGCAATAGTTGGCGAGACGACAACGATGCTACGATGGAGATCAGGGTGTCGCGCCGGTGACAATGGTGATCATGACGGTGCTTTGGAGATGAAGATCAAAGGCACAAGATGATGATGGCCATATCATATCACTTATATTAATTGCATGTGATGTTTATCTTTTATGCATCTTGTTTTGCTTAGATCAACATTAGCATTATAAAATGACCCCTTACTAAATTTCAAGGTATAAATGTTCTCCATGAGTATGCACCGTTGCGAAAGTTCGTCGTGCCGAGACACCACATGATGATCGGGTGTGATAAGCTCTACGTTCACATACAACGGGTGCAAGCCAGTTTTGCACACGCATAATACTCGGGTTAAACTTGATTAGCCTAGCATATGCAGATATGGCCTCGGAACACTTGAGACCGAAAGGTCGAGCATGAATCATATAGTAGATATGATCAACATAAGATGTTCACCACTGAAAACTACTCCATCTCACGTGATGACCGGACATGGTTTAGTTGATATGGATCACGTGATCACTTAGATGATTAGAGGGATGTCTATCTAAGTGGGAGTTCTTAAGTAATGTGATTAATTGAACTTTAATTTATCATGAACTTAGTACCTGATAGTATTTTGCATGTCTATGTTGTAGTAGATAGATGGCCCGTGCTGTTGTTTCGTAGAATTTTAATGCGTTCCTAGAGAAATCTAAGTTGAAAGATGATGGTAGCAACTACACGGACTGGGTCCATAACTTGAGGATTATCCTCATTGTTGCACAGAAGAATTATGTCCTATAAGCATCGCTAGGTGACAAGCCTGCTGCAGGAGCAACTCCGGACGTTATGAACGTCTGGCAAGCTCGTTCTCATGACTACACGATAGTTTAGCGTGCCATGCTATACGGCTTAGAACCAGGACTTCAACGACATTTTGAACGTCATGGAGCATAAGAGATGTTCCAGGAGTTGAAGTTAATATTTCATGCAAATGCCCGGATTGAGAAATGTGAGATTTCCAATAAGTTCTACAGTTGCAAGATGGAGGAGAACAGTTCTATCAGTGAACACTTGCTCAGAATGTCTCGATATTACAATCATATGACTCAACTTGGATGCAAAGTTGACGAAGATAGTGTTATTGATAGAGTTCTTCAATCACTGACACCAAGCTATAAAGGCTTCGTGATGAACTATAACATGCAAGGGATGCATAAGACAATTCCCGAGCTCTTCGCTATGCTCAAAGCTGCGGAGGTAGAAATAAAAAAGGAGCATCAAGTGTTGATGGTTAACAAGACCACTAGTTTCAAGAAAAAGGGCAAGGGAAATAAGGGGAACTTCAAGAAGAATAGCAAGCCAGTTGCTAATCCCGCGAAGAAACCCAAGTCTGGAGCCAAGCTTGAAACTGAGTGCTTCTACTGCAAAGGGACTGGACACTAGAAGCGGAACTGCCCCAAGTATTTGGCGGATAAGAAGGATGTCAAAGTGAACAAAGGTATATTTGATATACATGTTATTGATGTGTACCTTACTAATGCTCGTAGTAGCACCTGGGTATTTGATACTGGTTCGGTTGCTAATATTTGTAACTCGAGACAAGGGCTACGAATTAAACGAATATTAGCAAAGGACGAGGTGATGATGCGCGTGGGAAATGGTTCCAAAGTCGATGTGATCGCCGTCGGCACGCTACCTCTACATCTAACTTCGGGATTAGTTTTAGACCTAAATAATTGTTATTTGGTGTCAGCGTTAAGCATGAACATTATATATGGATCTTGTTTGTTGCGAGTTCTATCTATATGAGTAATATCTTTTATGGTCATGCACCCTTGATGAATGGTCTATTTTTGTTGTATCTTGATCGTAGTGATACACATATTCGTAATATTGAAGCCAAAAGATGCAAGGTTAATAATGATAGTGCAACTTATTTGTGGCACTGTCGTTTAGGTCATATTGGTGTAAAGCACATGAAGAAACTCCATACTGGTGGACTTTTGGAATCACTTGATTATGAATCACTTGGTGCTTGCGAACCATGCCTCATGGGCAAGATGACTAAGACTCCGTTCTCCGGAACAATGGAGCGAGCAACTAATTTGTTGGAAATCATACATACTAATGTATGTGGACCGATGAGTGTTGAGGCTCCCGGCGGGTATCGTTATTTTCTGAGCTTCACTAATGATTTGAGCAGATATGGGTATATCTACTTGATGAAACACAAGTCTGAAACATTTGAAAAGTTCAAAGAATTTCAGAGTGAAGTAGAGAATCATCGTAACAAGAAAATAAAGTTTCTACGATCTAATCGTGGAGGCGAATATTTGAGTTATGAGTTTGGTCTTCATTTGAAACAATGTTGAATAGTTTCACAACTCACGCCACCCGGAACACCACAACGTAATGGTGTGTCTGAACGTCGTAACCATACTTTATTAGATATGATGCGATCTATGATGTCTCTTACCAATTTACCACTATCGTTTTGGGGTTATGCTTTAGAGACAACTGCATTAACGTTAAATAGGGCACCATCTAAATCTGTTGAGACGACGCCTTATGAACTGTGGTTTGGCAAGAAACCAAAGTTGTCATTTCTTAAAGTTTGGGGCTGCGATGCTTATGTGAAAAAAGCTTCAACCTCATAAGCTTGAACCCAACTCGGAGAAATGTGTCTTCATAGGATACCCAAAGGAAACTGTTGGGTACACCTTCTATCACAGATCCGAAGGCAAGATGTTTGTTGCTAAGAATGGATCCTTTCTAGAGAAGGAGTTTCTCTCGAAAGAAGTGAGCGGAAGGAAAGTAAAACTTGATGACGTAATTGTACCTTCTCTCGAATTGGAAAGTAGTAAATCACAGAAACTAGTTCCAGTGATTCCTACACCAATTAGTGAGGAAGCTAATGATGATGATCATGAAACTTTGAATCAAGTTACTACTAAACCTCGCAGGTCAACCAGAGTACGTTCCGCACGAGAGTGGTACGGCAACCCAGTTCTGGAAGTCATGTTACTAGACCATGATGAACCTACGAACTATGAGGAAGCAACGATGAGCCCAGATTCCGCAAAATGGCTTGAGGCCATGGAATCTAAGATGTGATCCATGTATGAGAACAAAGTGTGGACTTTGGTTGACTTTCACGATGATCAGCAAGCCATTGAAAATAAATGGATCTTCAAGAGGAAGACCGACGCTGACGGTAATGTTACTGTCTACAAAGCTCGACTTGTTGCGAAAGGTTTTCGACAAGTTCAAGGAGTTGACTACAATGAGACTTTCTCACCCGTAGCGATGCTTAAGTCTGTCCGAATCATGTTAGCAATTGTCGTATTTTATGATTATGTAATTTGGCAAATGGATGTCAAAATTGCATTCCTTAATGGATACCTCAAAGGGGAGTTGTATATGATGCAACCAGAAGGTTTTGTCGTTCCTAAAGGTGCTAAAAAATTGTGCAAGCTCCATCAATCCATCTATGGACTGGTGCAAATATCTTGGAGTTGGAATATACGCTTTGATGAGGTGATCAAAGCATATGGTTTTATACAAACTTTTGGAGAAGCCTGTATTTACAAGAAAGTGAGTGAGAGCTCTGTAGCATTTTTGATATTATATGTGGATGACATATTATTGTTTGGAAATGATATAGAATTTCTGGATAGCATAAAAGGATACTTGAATAAGAGTTTTTCAATGAAAGACCTCTGTGAAGCTGCCTATATATTGGGCATCAAGATCTATAGAGATAGATCAAGATGTTTAATTGGACTTTCACAAAGCACATACCTTGATAAAGTTTTGAAGAAGTTCAAAATGGATCAGTCGAAGAAAGGGTTCTTGCCTGTGTTACAAGGTGTGAAGTTGAGTAAGACTCAATGCCCGACCACTGCAGAAGATAGAGAGAAAATGAAAGGTGTTCCCTATGCTTCAACCATAGGCTCTATCATGTATGCAATGTTGTGTACCAGACCTGATGTGTGCCTTGCTATTAGTTTAGCAGGGAGGTACCAAAGTAATCCAGGAGTGGATCACTAGACAGCGGTCAAGAACATCCTGAAATACCTGAAAAGGATTAAGGATATGTTTCTCGTTTATGGAGGTGACAAAGAGCTCGTCGTGAATGGTTACATCGATGCAAGCTTTGACACTGATCCGGATGACTCTAAGTCACAAACCGGATACGTGTTTTAATTGAACGGTGGAGCTGTTAGTTGGTGCAGTTCTAAGCAAAGCGTCGTGGCGAGATCTACATGTGAAGCGGAGTACATAACTGCTTCGGAAGCAGCAAATGAAGGAGTCTGGATGAAGGAGTTCATATCCGATCTAGGTGTCATACCCAATGCATCGGATCCAATGAAAATCTTTTGTGACAATATTGGTGCAATTGCCTTAGCAAAGGAATCCAGATTTCACAAGAGAACCAAGCACATCAATAGATGCTTCAATTCCATCCGCGATTGATACGTCTCCAATATATCTATAATTTTTTATTGTTCCATGCTATTATTTAAGATGTTTTGGATGTTTAATGGGCTTTGTTATACACTTTTATATTATTTTTGGGACTAACCTATTAACCCAAAGGCCCAGTCCAGATTGCTGTTTTTGCCTATTTCAGGGTTTTACAGAAAAGGAATATCGAACGAAGTCCAAGCGGAATGAAACCTTCGGGAGAGATATTTTTGGAGCAAAATACTCACGGGAGACTTGAGAACCACGTAGTAGGGCTGATGTGGCGTCCACAAGGATGGGGGGCGCGCCCCTGCCTCGTGGGCACCCCGTCTGGCCCCCGGTGCCCTCCTTCCTCCTACATATACCTACGTAACCTGAAACCATCAGAACAATAGAGAAAACCCTAGTTCCACCGCCGCAACCTTCTGTTCCCGTGAGATCCCATCTTGGGGCCTGTTCCGGAGCTTCACCAGAGGGGGGATCTACCACGGAGTGCTTCTACATCATCATCATCGCCTCACCATGAGTTGTGAGTAGTTTACCACAGACCTTCGGTCCATAGCTAGTATCTAGATGGCTTCTTCTCTCTCTTTGGATCTCAATACCAAGTTCTCCTCGGTCTTCGAGGAGATCTATTCGATGTAATCTCTTTCTGCGGTGTGTTTGTCGAGATCCGATGAATTGTGGGTTTATGATCAAGATTATCTATGAGAAATATTTGGTTCTTTTCTGGACTCTTTATGTATGATTATAATATCCTTGCAAGTCTTTTCGAATTATTGGTTTGGTTTGGCCTACTAGATCTATAGTTCTTGCAACGGGAGAAGTGCTTGGCTTTGGGTTCAATCTTGCGGTGTCCTTTTCCAGTGATAGCAGGGGCAGCAAGGCACGTATTGTATTGTTGCCATTGAGGATAAAAAGATGGGGTTTATATCACTATGTTGAGTTTATCCCTCTACATCATGTCATCATGTTGGATAGTGGTCGATGTGTGGAGTAATAGTAATAGATGCAGAATCGTTTCGGTCTACTTGTCTCAGACGTGATGTCTATATATATTGATCATGCCTAGATAGTCTCATAATTATTCGCTTTTCTATCAATTGCTTGACAGTAATTTGTTTACCCGCCGTAGAATATCGCTATCATGAGAGAAGCCACTAGAGAACACTATGGCCCCCGGGTCTATTCTCAACATATCGATCTACAATCTACTTTACTTTTCCGCTTTTATTCTGTTCTTATATCCAAAAATACCAAAAATATCAAACTATCATCTCTATCAGATCTCACTTTCGTAAGTGACTGTAAAGGGATTGACAACCCCTTATCGCGTTGGCTGCGAAGTTCTTATTTGTTTGTGCAGGTGCGAGGGACTCACGCGTGGTCTCCTACTGGAATGATACCTTGATTCTCAAAAACTGAGAGAAATACTTACGCTAATGTGCTGCATCACCCTTTCATCTTCGAGGGAATACAACGCAAGCTCGAAACGTAGCAGCGATCAAGTCAAGGAGGGAGACATAGAGATTTTCAAGATACATACGAATCTGAATGTTGCAAACCCGTTGACTAAGCCTCTCTCACGAGCAAAACATGATCAGCACCAAGACTCCATGGGTGTTAGAATCATTACTGTGTAATCTAGATTATTGACTCTAGTGCAAGTGGGAGACTGAAGGAAATATGCCCTAGAGGCAATAATAAAGTTGTTATTTATATTTCCTTATATCATGATAAATGTTTATTATTCATGCTAGAATTGTATTAACCGAGAACATAGTACATGTGTGAATATATAGACAAACAAAGTGTCGCTAGTATGCCTCTACTTGACTAGCTCGTTGAATCAAAGATGGTTATGTTTCCTAGCCATAGACATGACTTGTCATTTGATTAACGAGATCACATCATTGGTGAATGATGTGATTGACTTGACCCATTCTGTTAGCTTAGTACTTGATCATTTAGTTTTACTCCTATTGCTTTCTTCATGACTTATACATGTTCCTATGACTATGAGATTATGCAACTCCTGAATACCAGAGGAACACCTTGTGTGCTATCAAACGTCACAACGTAACTGGGTGATTATAAAGATGCTCTACAGGTGTCTCCGAAGGTGTTTGTGGTGTTGGCATAGATCGAGAATAGGATTTGTCACTCCGAGTGTCGGAGAGGTATCTCTGGGCCCTCTCGGGAATGCACATCACTATAAGCCTTGCAAGCAAATGACTAATGAGTTAGTCACGAGATGATGCATTATGGAACGAGTAAAGAGACTTGCCGGTAACGAGATTGAACTAGGCATTGAGATACCGACGATCGAATCTCGGGCAAGTAACATACCGATGACAAAGGGAACAACGTATATTGTTGTGCGGTTTGACCGATAAAGATCTTCGTAGAATATGTAGGAACCAATATGAGCATCCAGGTTCCGCTGTTGGTTATTGACCGGAGATGAGTCTCGGTCATGTCTACATAGTTCTCGAACCCGTAGGGTCCGCACGTTTAACATTTGGTGACGACCGGTATTATGAGTTTATGAGTTTTGATGTACCGAAGGTAGTTCAGAGTGTTGGGGAACGTAGTATTTAAATTTTTTCCTACGATCACGCAAGATCTATCTACTAGATGCATAGCAACGAGAGGGGAGAGTGTGTCTACGTACCCTCGTAGACCGGGAGCGGAAGCGTCAAGTGACGCGGTTGATGTTGTCGAACTTCTTCGCGATCCAACCGATCAAGCACCGAACATATGGCACCTCCGCGTTCAGCACACGTTCAGCTTGATGACGTCCCACGAGCTCTTGATCCAGTTGAGCTTCACGGGAGAGTTACGTCAGCACGACGGCGTGGTGACGGATATGATGTATCTACCGGCGCAGGGCTTCGCCTAAGCACTGCAACGGTATGACCGAGGTGTGTTTCTGTGGAGGGGGGCACCGCACACGGCTAAAACAATTCAACTTGTGTGTCCTAGGGTGCCCCCCTGCCCCCGTATATAAAGGAGCAAGGGAGAGGCCGGCCCTAGAGGGGGCGCGCCAAGTGTGGGGAGTCCTACTAGGACTCCCAAGTCCTAGTAGGATTCCCCTTTCCTTTCCGGAGTAGGAGAGAAGGAAAGAGGGGGAGAGGGAGAAGGAAAAGGGGGCTGCACCCCTTGTCCAATTCGGACCAGAAGGGGGGCACGCACCTCCTTCCTTTTGGCCTCTCTCTTCTATTCCCGTAACTCCCCAGTACTTCGAAAATACCCGAATCACTCGGAACCTTTCCGATGTCCGAATATAGTCGTCCAATATATCGATTTTTACGTCTCGACCATTTCGAGACTCCTCGTCATGTCCCCGGTCTCATCCGGGACTCCGAACTCCTTCGGTACATCAAAACTCATAAACTCATAATACCGATCGTCATCAAACGTTAAGCGTGCGGACCCTACGGGTTCGAGAACTATGTAGACATGACCGAGACTCATCTCCGGTCAATAACCAATAGCGGAACCTGGATGCTCATATTGGCTCCTACATATTCTACGAAGATCTTTATCGGTCAAACCGCATAACAACATACGTTGTTCCCTTTGTCATCGGTATGTTACTTGCCCGAGATTCGATCGTCGGTATCTCAATACCTAGTTCAATCTCGTTACCGGCAAGTCTCTTTACTCGTTCCGTAATACATCATCCTGCAATTAACTCATTAGCTGCAATGCTTGCAAGGCTTATAGTGATGTGCATTACCGAGTGGGCCCAGAGATACCTCTCCGACAATCGGAGTGACAAATCCTAATCTCGAAATACGCCAACCCAACAAGTATCTTTGGAGACACCTGTAGAGTACCTTTATAATCACCCAGTTACGTTGTGACGTTTGGTAGCACACAAAGTGTTCCTCTGGTATTCGGGAGTTGCATAATCTCATAGTCATAGGAACATGTATAAGTCATGAAGAAAGCAATAGCAGTAAAACTTAAACGATCATAGTGCTAAGCTAACGGATGGGTCTTGTCCATCACATCATTCTCCTAATGATGTGATCCCGTTGATCAAATGACAACTCATGTCTATGGCTAGGAAACATAACCATCTTTGATCAATGAGCTAGTCTAGTAGAGGCATACTAGGAACACTCTGTTTTGTCTATGTATTCACACATGTACTAAGTTTCCGGTTAATACAATTCTAGCATGAATAATAAACATTTATCATGATATAAGGAAATAAATAATGAATTTATTATTGCCTCTAGGGCATATTTCCTTCAGTCTCCCACTTGCACTAGAGTCAATAATCTAGCTCACATCGCCATGTGATTTAATACCGATAGTTCACATCGTCATGTGAATAACACCCATAGTTCACATCACCATGTGACCAACACCCAAAGGGTTTACTAGAGTCAATAATCTAGTTCACATCGCTATGTGATTAATACCCAAGAGTAATGAGGTGTCATCATGTTTTGCTTGTGAGAGAAGTTTAGTCAACGGGTCTGTCACATTCAGATCTGTATGTATTTCGCAAATTTCTATGTCTACAATGCTCTGCATAGAGCTACTCTAGCTAATTGCTCCCACTTTCAATACGCATCCAGATTGATACTTAGAGTCATCTGGATTTAGTGTCAAAGCTTGCATCGGCGTAACCCTTTACGACGAACTCTTTATCACCTCCATAATCGAGAAACATTTCCTTAGTCATCCAGTTACTAAGGATAATTTTGACCGATGTACAGTGATCTACTCCTGGATCACTATTGTACCCCCTTGACAAACTCATGGCAAGGTACACACCATGTTTGGTACACAGTATGGCATACTTTATAGAACCTATGGCTGAGGCATAGGGAATGACTTTCATTCTCTCTATATTTTTCTGCCGTGGTCTGGCCTTGAGTCTTACTCAACTTCACACCTTACAAGTCAGGGAAGAACTCCTTCTTTGACTGATCCATTTTGAACTACTTCAAAATCTTATCAAGGTATGTACTTATCGAAAGTCTTATCAAGCGTCTTGATCTATCTCTATAGATCTTGATGCCCAATATGTAAGCAGCTTCACCAAGGTCTTTCTTTGAAAAAATCCGTTCAAACACTCCTTTATGCTTTCCAGAAAATTCTACATCATTTCCGATTGACAATATGTCATTCACATATACTTATCAGAAAGGTTGTAGTGCTCCCACTCACTTTCTTGTAAATACAGGCTTCACCGCAAGTCTGTATAAATCTATATGCTTTGATCAACTTATCAAAGCGTATATTCCAACTCCGAGATGCTTGCACCAGTCCATAGATGGATCGCTGGAGCTTGCACATTTTGTTAGCACCTTTAGGATTGACAGAACCTTCTGGTTGCATCATATACAATTCTTCTTTAATAAATCCATTAAAGAATGCAGTTTTGTTATCCATTTGCCAGATTTCATAAAAATGCGGCAATTGCTAACATGATTTGGACAGACTTAAGCATCGCTACGGGTGAGAAAGTCTCACCGTAGTCAACTCCTTGAACTTGTCGAAAACCTTTCGCAACAAGTCGAGCTTTGTAAACAGTAACATTACCGTCTGCGTCGGTCTTCCTCTTGAAGATCCATTTTTTTTCGATGGCTTGCCGATCATCGGGCAAGTCAACCAAAGTCCACACTTTGTTCTCATACATGGATCCCATCTCAGATTTCATGGCCTCAAGCCATTTTGCGGAATCTGGGCTCATCATCGCTTCCTCATAGTTTGTAGGTTCATCATGGTCCAGTAACATGACTTCCAGAACCGGGTTGCCGTACCACTCTGATGCGGAACGAACTCTGGTTGATCTACGAAGTTCAGCAGAAACTTGATCTGAAGTTTCATGATCATCATCATTAGCTTCCTCACTAATTGGTGTAGGAATCACTTGGAACTAGTTTCTGTGATGTTCCACTTTCCAATTTGGGGGAAGGTACAATTACCTCATCAAGTTCTACTTTCCTCCCACTCACTTCTTTCGAGAGAAACTCCTTCTCTAGAAAGGATCCACTCTTAGTAACAAAGACCTTGCCTTCGGATCTGTGATAGAAGGTGTACCCAACAGTTTCTTTTGGGTATCCTATGAAGATTTACTTCTCCGATTTGGGTTCGAGCTTATCATGTTGAAACTTTTTCACATAAGCATCGCAGTCCCAAACTTAAAGAAACGACAACTTTGGTTTCTTGCCAAACCACAGTTCATAAGGTGTCGTATCAACGGATTTAGATGGTGCCCTATTTAACGTGAATGTAGCTGTCTCTAATGCATAACCCCAAAAGCGATAGTGGTAGATTGGTAAGAGACATCATCGATCGCACCATATCTAATAAAGTACGGTTATGACGTTCGGACACACCATTACACTGTGGTGTTCTAGGTGGCGTGAGTAGTGAAACTATTTCACATTGTTTTTACTGAAGGCCAAACTCGCTAACTCAAATATTTTACCTCTACGATCGTATCGTAGAAACTCTTATTTTCTTGTTACGATGATTCTCCACTTCACCCTAAAATTCTTTGAACTTTTCAAATGTTTCAGACTTGTGCTTCATTAAGTAGATATACCCATATCTGCTCAAATCATCAGTGGAGGTCAGAAAATAACGATACCCGCTGTGAGCTTCAACACTTATTGGTCCGCATACATCAGTATGTATGATTTCCAACAACTCTGTTGCTCGCTCCACAGTTCCGGAGAATGGAGTTTTAGTCATCTTGCCCATGAGGCATGGTTCGCAAGCACCAAGTGATTCATAATCAAGTGATTCCAAAAGTCCATTACTATGGAGTTTCTTCATGCGCTTTACACCAATATGACCTAAACGACAGTGCCACAAATAAGTTGCACTATCATTATTAACCTTGCATCTTTTGGCTTCAATATTATGAATATGTGTATCACACGATCGAGATCCAACAAACCATTTTCATTGGGTGTATGACCATAGAAGGTTTTATTCATGTAAACAGAACAACAATTATTCTCTAACTTACATGAATAACCGTATTGCACTAGACATGATCAAATCATATTCATGTTCAACACAAACACCAAATAACACTTATTTAGGTTCAACACTAATCCCGAAAGTATAGGGAGTGTGCGATGATGATCATATCAATCTTGGAACCACTTCCAACACACATCGTCACTTCACCTTTAACTAGTCTCTGTTCATTCTGCAATTCTCATTTCGAGTTACTAATTTTAGCAACTGAACCGGTATCAAATACCCCGGGGTTGCTATGAACACTAGTAAAGTACACATCAATAATCTGTATATCAAAATATACCTTTGTTCACTTTGCCATCCTTCTTATCCGCCAAATATCTAGGGCAGTTCCACTTCCAGTGACCATTTCTTTTGCAGTAGAAGCACTTAGTTTCAGGCTTGAGTTTAGCTTTGGGTTTCTTCATGGGAGTGACAACTTGCTTGTCATTCTTTTTGAAGTTCCCCTTTTATCCCTTTGCCCTTTACTTGAAACAAGTGGTCTTATTAACCATCAACACTTGATGCTCTTTCTTGATTTCTACCTTCGCCGATTTCAGCATCGCGAAGAGCTCGGGAATTACCTTCGTCATCCCTTACATATTATAGTTCATCACGAAGTTCTACTAACTTGGTGATAGTGACTAGAGAACTTTGTCAATTACTATCTTATCTAGAAGATTAACTCCCACTTGATTCAAGTAATTGTAGTACCCAGACAATCTGAGCACATGCTCACTGGTTGAGCTATTCTCCTCCATCTTGTTGGCAAAGTACTGTCAGAGGTCTTATACCTCTCGACATGGGCATGAGTATGAAATACTAATTTCAACTCTTGAAACATCTTATATGCTCCGTGGCGTTCAAAACGTTTTTGAAGTCCCGGTTCTAAGCCGTAAAGCATGGTGCACTTAAACTATCAAGTAGTCATCATACCGAGCTTTTGTCAAAACGTTCATAACGTCTGCATCTGCTCCTGCAATAGGTCTGTCATCTAGCGGTGCATCAAGGACATAATTCTCTGTGCAGCAATGAGGATAATCCTCAGATCACGGAACAATTCCGCATCATTGCTACTAACATCTTTCAACTTAGTTTTCTCTAGGAACATATAAAAAATAAACATGGAGCAACATCGCGAGCTATTGTTCTACAACATAGATATGCTAATACTACCAGGACTAAGTTCATGATAAATTAAAGTTCAATTTAATCATATTAATTAAAGAACTCCCACTTAGATAGACATCCCTCCGGTCATCTAAATGATCACGTGATCCAAATCAACTAAGCCATGTCCGATCATCACGTGAGATGGAGTAGTTTCAATGGTGAACATCTTATGTTGATCATATCTATTATATGATTCACGCTCGACCTTTCGGTCTCCAGTGTTCCGAGGCCATATCTGCATATGCTAGGCTCGTCAAGTTTAACCCGAGTATTCTGCGTGTGCAAAACTGGCTTACACCGTTGTATTTGAACGTAGAGCTTATCACACCCGATCATCACGTGGTGTCTCGGCACGACGAACTTTCGCAACGGTGCATACTCAGGGAGAACACTTATACCTTGAAATTTAGTAAGGGATCATCTTATAATGCTACCGTCGTTCTAAGCAAAATAAGAAGCATAATAAGATAAACATCACATGCAATCAAAATATGTGACATGATATGGCCATCATCATCTTGTGCTTTTGATCTCCATCTCCAAAGCACCGTCATGATCACCTTCGTCACCGGCGCGACACCTTGATCTCCATCGTAGCATCGTTGTCGTCTCGCCAACTATTGCTTCTACGACTATCGCTACCGCTTAGTGATAAAGTAAGCAATTACATGGCGATTGCATTTCATACAATAAAGCGACAACCATATGGCTCCTGCCAGTTGCCGATAACATTACAAAACATGATCATTTCATACAAAACCATATAACTCATCATGTCTTGACCATATCACATCACAACATGCCCTGCAAAAACAAGTTAGACGTCCTCTACTTTGTTGTTGCAAGTTTTACGTGGCTGCTATGGGCTTAGCAAGAACCGTTCTTACCTACGCATACAAAACCACAACGATATTTCATCAAGTATGTGCTATTTTAACCTTCACAAGGACCGGGCGTAGCCACACTTGATTCAACTAAAGTTGGAGAAACTGACACCCGCCAGCCACCAGTGTGCGAAGCACGTCGGTAGAACCAGTCTCGCGTAAGCGTACGCGTAATGTCGGTCCGGGCCGCTTCATCCAACAATACCGCCGAATCAAAGTATGACATGCTGGTAAGCAGTATGACTAGTATCGTCCACAACTCACTTGTGTTCTACTCGTGCATATCATCTACGCATAGACCTGGCTCATGATGCCACTGTTGGGGAACGTAGTATTTAAAATTTTTCCTACGATCACGCAAGATCTATCTACTAGATGCATAGCAACGAGAGGGGAGAGTGTGTCTACGTACCCTCGTAGACCGGGAGCGGAAGCGTCAAGTGACGCGGTTGATGTTGTCGAACTTCTTCGCGATCCAACCGATCAAGCACCGAACGTACGGCACCTCCGCGTTCAGCACACGTTCAGCTTGATGACGTCCCACGAGCTCTTGATCCAGTTGAGCTTCACGGGAGAGTTACGTCAGCACGACGACGTGGTGACGGATATGATGTATCTACCGGCGCAGGGCTTCGCCTAAGCACTACAACGGTATGACCGAGGTGTGTTTCTGTGGAGGGGGGCACCGCACACGGCTAAAACAATTCAACTTGTGTGTCCTAGGGTGCCCCCCTGCCCCCGTATATAAAGGAGCAAGGGAGAGGCCGGCCCTAGAGGGGGCGCGCCAAGTGTGGGGAGTCCTACTAGGACTCCCAAGTCCTAGTAGGATTCCCCTTTCCTTTCCGGAGTAGGAGAGAAGGAAAGAGGGGGAGAGGGAGAAGGAAAAGGGGGCTGCACCCCTTGTCCAATTCGGACCAGAAGGGGGGCACGCGCCTCCTTCCTTTTGGCCTCTCTCTTCTATTCCCGTAACTCCCCAGTACTCCGAAAATACCCGAATCACTCGGAACCTTTCCGATGTCCGAATATAGTCGTCCAATATATCGATTTTTACGTCTCGACCATTTCGAGACTCCTCGTCATGTCCCCGGTCTCATCCGGGACTCCGAACTCCTTCGGTACATCAAAACTCATAAACTCATAATACCGATCGTCATCAAACGTTAAGCGTGCGGACCCTACGGGTTCGATAACTATGTAGACATGACCGAGACTCATCTCCGGTCAATAACCAATAGCGGAACCTGGATGCTCATATTGGCTCCTACATATTCTACGAAGATCTTTATCGGTCAAACCGCATAACAACATACGTTGTTCCCTTTGTCATCGGTATGTTACTTGCCCGAGATTCGATCGTCGGTATCTCAATACCTAGTTCAATCTCGTTACCGGCAAGTCTCTTTACTCGTTCCGTAATACATCATCCTGCAATTAACTCATTAGCTGCAATGCTTGCAAGGCTTATAGTGATGTGCATTACCGAGTGGGCCCAGAGATACCTCTCCGACAATCGGAGTGACAAATCCTAATCTCGAAATACGCCAACCCAACAAGTACCTTCGGAGACACCTGTAGAGTACCTTTATAATCACCCAGTTACGTTGTGACGTTTGGTAGCACACAAAGTGTTCCTCCGGTATTCGGGAGTTGCATAATCTCATAGTCATAGGAACATGTATAAGTCATGAAGAAAGCAATAGCAGTAAAACTTAAACGATCATAGTGCTAAGCTAACGGATGGGTATTGTCCATCACATCATTCTCCTAATGATGTGATCCCGTTGATCAAATGACAACTCATGTCTATGGCTAGGAAACATAACCATCTTTGATCAATGAGCTAGTCTAGTAGAGGCATACTAGGGACACTCTGTTTTGTCTATGTATTCACACATGTACTAAGTTTCCGGTTAATACAATTCTAGCATGAATAATAAACATTTATCATGATATAAGGAAATAAATAATAAATTTATTATTGCCTCTAGGGCATATTTCCTTCACAGAGTCACGGATATGATCACGGACATGACGAGGAGTCTCGAAATGGTCGAGACATAAAGATCGATATATTGGAAGCCTATATTTGGACATCGAAATAGTTCCGGGTGAAATCAGGATTTTACCATAGTACCGGGAGGTTACCGGACCCCCCCGGTAAGTATATGAGCCTTATTGGGCCATAATGTAGAGAGAGAGAGGAGACCAGGGCAGGCCGCGCGCCCTCTCTCCCTCTAGTCCGAATTGGACTAGGAGGGGAGGGGCGGCGCCCCCCTTTCCTTCCTCCCTCTTTCCCCTTCCTTCTCTCCTAGTCCAACTAGGGAAGGGGGGGGGGGAATCCTAGGACTCCTCCTAGGGCGCGCCATGGAGGGCCGGTCCCTCCCCCTCATCCACTCCTTTATATACGGGGAGGGGGGGCACCCCATAGACACACAAGTTGATCATTGATCTTTCAGCTGTGTGCGATGCCCCCCTCCACCATAATCCACCTCGGTCATATCATAGCGATGCTTAGGCGAAGCCCTGCGTCGATAACTTCATCACCACCGTCGTGCTGACGAAACTCTCCCTCGAAGCTCTACTGGATCGTGAGTTCGTGGGACGTCACCGAGCTGAACGTGTGCAGATCGCGGAGGTGCCGTACGTTCGGTACTAGGATCGGTCGATCGTGAAGACGTACGACTACATCAACCACGTTGTTATAACGCTTCCGCTTACGGTCTACGAGGGTACGTGGACGATACTCTCCCCGCTCGTTGCTATGCATCACCATGATCTTGCGTGTGCGTAGAGATTTTTTTTTTGAAATATTACATTCCCCAACATCATCGTATCACAACAAACACACCATCAATTACATCATATGGATCCTGATCATGCGAGGCAGCTCGCATGAACTTTGTATTGAATCGCAAGAGAGAGAAGACGTCATCAAGCTACTGGCATAGATTCAAAAGTCTTAAGGGAACTACTCACGCATGGCATGGTCATGGAGGTAGCAAGGTTGATGAAGAAGCCTCCGATGATGGATTCCCCCTCCGGGAGGGTGTCGGAACATGCGTCCAGATTAGATCTCCTCGTAAAGGGAATTTGCGACGATGGGAAAAACCAAAGGAAATGGGTACCGAGGATTCTTACTCCGTGGCTCCAGTATTTTTTGGACTCTTCTTGTTGAGAAAAAAATCATATTAAATCCCTGTAATGTTTCGACCCCCGTGGATATTGATTTCTTGGAAGATGGTTACAAACAGCAGATAGCGGGCTGGTAGCGGATTGGGGTCCACACAGTCAACGGCGTAGCAAGGCCCCAGGCTACTAGGGCCATGGCCTCGGGCGTGGCTGTAGGATCCTTTGTATATTGTAGGTATTTTTGACACTGCAGCCTTAGTAGGCACTGTAGTTACAAGGGCTGGCCCGGGGTGTAGCCCAGCCCTGCCTACGCCACTGCACACAGTGAAATACGGATAACGGGTGATATTGCACGCGGCCTGTTCACGTAGCAGATTTGTAAAAACACTAGATTATTATGTATATTTTCAGATCATTAACAAAAAATAATGTCATTTAATTTGAGCAACAGCGAACGCTATTGCAGTAGCGCTATTGCGTATGTGAAACTATGTGTGGAGCAAAAAAATATGCAGAAAATAACTAGCTCTGGTCACTAAATTCATAGCTTAGTATAGAAAAATAATATAAAATGCTATAAAAAGTATTTGAAAGCAATATTATAATAGCATGAAACATTCAAGAATTATAAATACTTTGAGACACACATGCAGTTTGCACTGTAGCAATCTTGCTAACTCTAAAGACTAGTTGATTAATACTCCCTCCGTCCAAAAAAAACTTGTCATCGAAATGGACAAAAAAGGATGTATCTAGAACTAAGATACATCTAGATACACCCCCTTTTCTTCATTTTGATGACAAGTATTTCTGGACGGAGGGAGTAGATTTTTCGGTCCGCTTTCTAATTTCACATAGTTTTTTTTAGAAAATGAACATTTTTTGAAATTGCCAAATATTTTTCAAAAGGGCAAATATTTTTTGAAATCGTGCAAAAATTTGGAAGCATCAGCACTCTTCGAAATTTCGAACAATTGTTGAAAGCACTTACATTTTTCCAAAAAATATCTTTTTAAAAATTCGACATTTTTTAAATTTGCGAACAAAATTGGAAAATAGGATTTTTTTTCAAAATTCTAAAGAACTTTTGAAAAGCACAAACATTTTCCAGAATGCAAATATTTTATGAATTTATGTTTTTTGAAAACAGAGACATTTTTTGAAATTTCTAACAAATTTTGGAAAACACTTTTTTGAAATTTCTGAACAATTTCAAAATATGAATATTTTAGAGATATAAATAAGTGCTTGAATTTCCCCAAAAAATGGAAAAGTAAAATAAACTTTAGAAAGTAAAATAAAATATGACAGAAAAGAAAAGATAAAAAAAACCTAAAAAACGAAAAAACAAACAATTCAAGAACCCTCTAGGAGATTCCCCAAAACGGATTCTGTAGAACGCACCTCTCGCTGCTAAAATGGACGGTCCCATCTCAGTAGATTCGCTCGCTCGTGTGTGCATTGCAGCGAGTATGTTGTGAGACCTGCCATGTAGGGTATACAATGTCCGTTAAGATTGTTGGCGCTCACACATGCTAGACAGGACGCGACCCATGAGACCATTTGACCGGTAACCATTGAGTTTTCAAAAACTCCACAAACTTGTTTTTTTTAAGTTCACAAATTTGAAAAAGTTCACATATTTTCAGAACATTTCGAGGATTCATGTTTATACGAATTTGGAAAATGTTTGCTAATTTAAAACAAGTTCACTAGCTTGAATGTTTTTATGAGTTTGTAAAGTCCATGGATTCAAAAAAGTTGATTAAAATGTTCATGAAATAGAAAAGTTTATGGATTCAAAAAGAATTTCATAGATTAGAAAAACAGAAATTTGGAGAAAGTTCATGAATTTGAAAAAAATATGAAATGAAAATAAAAAGCGGAGAAAACTCAGTCCTGAAAAAATAAAACAGCCCCAAAACCACATGGTGAACCCTCTAGGAGTCCCAAAACCGGCGAAAGATGCTAGTATGGGCCGGTCTATTTAAAAACATAGCGAAGGGACGTGAGCGCCTTGTATTAGATACGAAGTAAACGATAATATTCTTTGTTGTTAGTTTAGTGCAATTTTCAAGCTCCGGCTGGTGGTGCGCAATCAGAGGAGGAAAATACTAGTACGCTTTTCTACATCCAATTGTCTATCCATTGGGCATCTGTTTTCCTTAATACTCCCTCCGTCCGAAAACATTTGTCATCAAAATAAATAAAAGGAGATGTATCTAGATGTATTTTAGTTTTAGATACATCTCTTTTTATCCATTTTGATGATAAGTATTTTCGGACGGAGGGAGTATTAATTTAGATATATTGATGTCTTTGTTAAGAAAAAGTAAAGAGCGCTACGGGCGCCGAATAAATCCGTTTGCCTAAATGTATACGGAGTTGAAAATGAAGGCCTAGCCCATAAGGAGCAGCAGACCGTCCAGCCGCGGGAAAAGCACACCCATTTCCCGCCAAACTCGGAAGAAAAATCCCCAATCCCCTTCCCCTACCCCCCGCCGCAGAGGAGAGGGAGAGAACGAGCGAGAGAGAGAGCCTCATTCCGCCGCGCTTGGAACCAAACACCCACAGCCATGGAAATCGTGCGATCCCAACGGCAGCTCGCGGCGGCGGCCGCAGCCGCCAGCGGCGGAGGCAGCGGCACGGGGGGCCTGCCAACGTACCGTGTGGCGCCGCAGCTGGAGGTGCGGCTGGAGGAGTTCGAGCTCTTCGCCATCGACCGCCTGCGAGGTGCGTTGACCGGCCTTCGTTTCGTGGGGCAATTTTTGGTTCGCTCTCCGGCGCACCATTTTAGATCTGGTCATTAACAGTTAGCGCTTCATGCGATTTTTCTGTGCTGTGCTTGTTAGTCCTGAAGGGGATCTCGGATGGGCTATCGCGGGGGAAGAGGCCGGAGGAGATGGAGAAGCTGGTGAGCCATTCTCTCTTGCTCCGTTGATCTATTTCGGCGCCTTCCGCGAGAAAGCTACATTTTTGGGAGTTTTTGCAGATTTTCGGTACAGGCAGGTGAAAGTATCAGTAAATCTTGCTGCGTGTAGACCTCGATCTGAGATAGATTTAGAAGAGACGCACGGGCAATTTATAAGTTGAACTCGGGCCCTTTTAGATGTGCACACGATGTTCCTTTTGGATATTTCCATTTTATTATTTCAAAATTTCTTGATAAAATTTAATGTGTTCTAAATTCAAGTTGCAAGTGTTTATTAGATCGAGTATAATATTAAGGTAAATTTTTGGCAAGTCTAGTTATGGATTTAGCATATGCTTCTCCTTGATATCTAGGCAAGCATGTTAAGTATAGATATCTGAAGCCTTGTTACGAATGGTGATTAAATGTTTGAATCGAACTGAAATGTATGCTTCTCCTTGACACTTAGGTAAGCGAATTGTGGAAGGCACATATGAGGCACCAGGATCCAGCAGAGACTTTGAACAAGGACATAATATCTCACTTTGTGCTCCGTCTTGTATACTGCAGAACGTAAGCATAACAATAACATTCATGCAGTTACATTTTGTATTCATCAAGCTGGTGGTTTGTTTCTGCGATTTTTACCAACTTATTGGAACACTGTTTGTTCACCTACCTTCTAGGGAGGAATTGCGTAAGTGGTTTCTCTCCATGGAAAATACACTGTTTCGGTATCGCTTTCGTCTCGAGAGTCCCGAATCACAGGTGGCTTCTTCTCTATTTATCATGTAACTGAACTAAAGGAAAATAATATACTCCGTATGTTTTAACCATGCATGTCCTACTGTCTTTTTCAGAGGCTTCTTATGAGTGAGTTTCAGCTTCCATACAAAGCATTGCCACACTCGGAATTCGAGGTATATATTATGGACATTAATAAAATAGTTGAGCACTTGGATGTTGATGTTTTCGAGTAATGTAACTTCTTGGTTTCATGCTGTAGGCTGTGAAAGATAAGTTAAGCCAAGTTGCACGTTCCATCGGTCAATCGGCAAGTGGTATGGAACACTCTTTGCTGGTTTATTTTCATTTCTACCTTGAAAATAAGTGGCACAGGTGCCCACATATTCAATTTGGATTTGTCACTGCCTGTAACTTCTTTAGGTGCAGATTTCTATTCCAAGGCATTATAACAAATTACAGAATAATCTGCTTTGGATTATGTCCTATTGTTTGTATGACCTGAAGTCATGACTAGTTATGTACTGATACAGTGGCTGAACCATTGGGCTTGAACTCTGGAGATATCTCAAAAGAAAATGTATTTGCAATGCATAGCATTGTGATGTGAAACTTTTAGTACTTCAACCTTTGTCACCATTTGTCAATTGCTCTTTATGCTGTTCAAGTAGAAATGTTCTTATTGGCATTTGTGTTCTTGAACTTACCAGCTAACCTTTTGTATTTCATTTTGCAGTTGAATCTGTGTTCTTCAAGGTATGTGCACAATCTATCTTAGTTTGAATTCCCATATACTCATTTTAAGTTTTTGTTCCTGTGATTGAGCAACCTAACTAAATAATGCTTAAACCCAATTAAGGTACCTTTTGAAGAAGTTCCAGATCTTGTTGCCAGCCGCCGAGTATTCCTTTCAAAGGGCTATGCTTATGTTGCGATGAGTCAGGTTTGATGTGAACATGAGAATGCAAACTTCTTATTTGATTAGTGCCCATGCTAAACATATCTGCATAAATATGCCAGGTGGTTTCACTTGTGGTAACCCAGTTCCGCTGCAATATCTCAAAGGCACTTGTTTTAACAAATAGGTAAATGGTAACCTTGTATTTTTCAAAGTTGTACTTGCTTATTTTCTAGGAAATACTGTATTTCTTGTGGTCTTGATATATGCTACCTGATTGTGTATTTTTAACAATATTGTATTTCCCTTGTACCTTATGGAATATGGATACATAACAATAGTGTTTTTTGTCTCATCAATCAGTCTCCATTACACCGTTTGATTACTTTGAACTTCCCTTCCATCTTGGCATTCGTTTTTGAACTTAGCACTTGTATGGCTGTATATGAGTAAAGACAATCTCTAATGCGTGAAACAATTCAAGCACAGGAAATGGACTGCGACCATTAAGGAACAAGAAAAGGACAGGTTGACTCCTGTAAGTATAAGTGCACAATTCCCAGTTTTTTTCTCAGGCTTATCTTCTAGTACCATATATGATGTATATTTCTTGAACAGATTGTTGAGGCGTTAAGCAATGCATATTTTGGACCTGATTACTCTCAGGTATACTGTTACACCTGTACTTTTCGACACATTATTTTTGATGTTTCACTAAATTACTGAACCTTTTGCTTTATAATCAATATTTTATACAGCCAAATGATGCTACTGAGATTTCGCCGAAGGATATTGATCAACTGGCCAGAGCTTCTTTCCCTCTTTGTATGCGCCATATGCTAGAGAAGGTCAGGCACCCTAAAAGTAATGTACATGGCTTACCTTTTGATCAGGTTATTTAGTGTTTGTTTTTTGGCAGTTGAGAGAAAACCATCATCTCAAACATGGGGGTAGAATGCAGTTTGGTCTTTTCCTCAAGGTAATACGATGCGTTAAAGCTGAATCTTAGTTTCATAAGCGCCAATAATTTATTTTAATTATGCTGTGTTAATGTACTTCTGAAACTTTATTATTTAGGGTGCTGGGCTAAAGCTGGAGGATGCTCTCACATTTTGGAGATCGGAATTCTCTCAGAAGGTACCTGTACTTTTCTGGTGAATGTATGAATCTGCAGCTTTATTTTTGTGGAAGTGTCCAAGAAAACTTTTATTGTCGAGAAACCATATGCAAACCTCTCAGCGTTTTTATGATGTTGAAGTTGCGTTAAGCAATACTTTTTGTATGACTACTTACCGCACTCTTAACTGTAGTTCTGCAAGTTAATCAGATATAGTTTCTAGTTTCTATTGCTTCACTGATGCTGAATCTCTCACGGATAAGGTTGGCTCTGAGCGATTTGACAAGGAATATGCATATAGTATCAGACACAATTATGGAAAAGAAGGAAAACGGACGGTAAGCCCCTTGTTCTATGTGTATAACTTAATATTAGTAACTCTTGCCTTTTTTGGTGGAAAATTGATAACCTGTTAAATGGTTGCTGCAGGATTACACTTCATATTCATGTCAAAAGATCATCTCCGCTACACCTGGTGTTGGTGATCATCATGGTTGCCCTTATCGACATTTTGGGTATTATTCTCATTCATAGTGTCCTCTTTAAATAATACTTATCAGAATAGCTAAAAGCTTATATTTTTTGTGGTTACCCTGAACTTTCTACTAGCGTCAATTGCCTAACAGTGTCTCTGAAATATGAGAATATGGGGCCTTGTATTCTGCATGTTAAAGGTTTTGGACTGACCTGAATGGCAGCATGTTGAATCCAAAAAATCCAGGAAATTTACTGGATTGCTCCTAATATTTGTTTCATGTGTTTACCTTTTTTTTGTATTGTATTCGTAGTGAAGAGAACTTGAGAGCAGCTCTCAACAATATGGGTGTCGGTGGTAATGCTTTGGAAAGGATACTCGATAAAGTGAAGAACAGACATTACCAGGTACTTTACCCCAGTCCTTAGTTTCATTAGCAGTGTTCTATTACTCGACTAACCAAATCATCGGATCCATGCGACAATGCAGCTAGCTTGCACAATGACTTTTGAGGCAACTCATGGTGTCTCATGTGATACCGGAATCAATCATCCTAATCAGTATTTCAGTGAAAGCCAGAAAGTCTTGCAAGCTAAGGTGAGTTAGATAGCTGATTACCCATGAAACCGTGGTTCCTTCTTTTTTTCAGTATATAAGGAATTCGAATTGACACTAATATTGGTTCATTCTGCAGAACCAAACAGTACAGAGTCAGTTATCGACCTAAGTTGGGATGCTCCTGCAGAAAGCAGTCCATCCACCAAGTAGAAACCCAGGTTTTGACACTACTGTTTTGGAAGTTGTAACTTTGTACTCGATGATTGAATGTTAACTGCAATTTGTCCATTGTATAACATTTCTAATGTGCGACAGCAATTACTGTAGCCATGCTGCTCACCATTTTTTTTGGACCTGTGGTGAATATTTTTGCTGCCATTCGAGTTTCTCAAATATATAATGCTCATGATACTTAGGTTTAAGCATTTATCTTCTTTTTTGAGGAAACCGCCAGGACCACGGCCTTTTCAGTAGCAGGAGTGATTTAGTGGGTCACTGTTTTAGAGTACTAAGACCAAAGAAAACCTCAATTCTACAGTAGTCTACGCCCAAATGTCTGTAGCACTAACTGCTTGTCGATTATTGTCTCCCAAAGCTAGAGAAGCCACCTCGTGGTAGTTCATCCTAATTATTTTGTTAGAAAATGGAAGATATTATCCTAGTTGCATTGAAAATTATCTTGTTGCACTCTTTCCAGACCTTCCATAGGATGTATAGGATTTGACTGCTCCTGCCAACTGTATTTTGGTGTAACAATGTAGTCCCTTCCCTCAAATCATCCACTGATTCAAAGGACCACATGTTCACTATGCTCCCAATCGCAAGCCACTGTTTATCAAATTGCCAATTCGAATGATAAAGGGCGTTGAATACACTTGTGGAGGGCCGTCTCATGGGCTCGAAGGCAAACCCAAACTGGTTGTAAGGCCTCACCGCAAGGACATCTGATGTGATGATGCGCCTATGAAACATCGGGCAGGGGAAGAGTCTATGTTTTGGCTCTGCGTGGGCTTTCCGAATCTTTTTTTCCTGGACCATGCATGAGAGATGCATGTTTCATTAAGATGACACAACGCCAAAAAAGGCACAACCCATACAACATCATGGAGACACGACAGGCTGGTCTGTGACAAGCGATCAAGTCCAACTATTGGACAATACGAGTCGAGGAGAGGCATGAGCACTAGATTTGATGGAATCGGTACCGGATTTGGGCGTGTAGAGAGGAAGAAGGTTTTGGGATGCAACTCGCAATTACATTCATTGACATCTAATGCTTATATACACGTACAAGTGCAGCTCACATCCTCAACTAATCGAGAATGCATCACTTTAATGCCGAGTAAGTAGTGTAGAGGACAAAGGTCCTTGATGGTGAACTCGGTGCATAGGTGGGCTGTTATATATGGAAGGAGCTTGCTGGAGGACGCCGTCAATATGTGTCGTTGACGTAGAGCAACAGGTATGCCGTGGCAGCGCCGTGGCGATACACAAGAGTGAGGCATCAACGCGCATGGAGCGGAAGTTGAGTAGTCGAAGGCACATCGTGATCCGCCAGTACCAGGCATGTGGTGCTTGCTCGCACAACAAGCCTGAGAGTAGACATAGATGGTCGGGGCTGTTGCAACCGACGAAGCCGGCGGGTTGATGCCAGAAAACCTGTTTGTCAAGGTTGCCGTGAAGGCGTTGCAGACTCCATCTGGTGCACCTGGCACCTGCCAAACATGGCAGACTGTGAGCTAGAGGGCAGTGCGTATCGTGCATCGTTTGACAATCGGCGTGAAGGTGTCAGTGAAGTTGATGCCGGTACACCGCCGAAAGCCGTGGACCACCCACCATGCTCTGTGCTGCTCGAGAGTGCCGTCGAGACACAACTTATTTTGAAGACCCACTTCCTACTGATCACATTGGTGTGCCATGGTTGTGGGACGAGTTGCCATGTCTTGTTCCGTTGCAAGGCGTCGAACTCTTTCACGCATGAATCCTCCTACTTCCTCTTTCCGGCAAAACCAACCCTTTCTCTAGCGCGCTAGCCGAGTCTCTCAACATTGCTACCCTTCGCCACGTCAACATTTCTGAATATGTTCCGACCTCAATGACTCCACCTTATGTGTTTAGAAAACATATTTCTCCCTTGCCTTCCGCTCCTTGCAAAATCGTGATCACATCGACTGGTCTGTGGGTGTGCAAGCCATGAAGCCATGAAGGTTGACCAGGATTGGTCCTCTGTTGACGCCGCCATCATTCGTTGGCTTTACTTGATGATGGTCTCCTAGGAGATTTTCAACATTGTGGTTTGCGAGGGCGATGAACCCTACTCTGTCTGGATGAAGATTGCGGCCCCTTCCAGACAACAACGTGCAACACGCCGTCTTCCTCCTGCATGAGTTCTTCGGCCTCTATGAGGGTGATTCCTCCATCGAGGCCCATGAAGATGCTCGTCGACGAAATGCGCGAGATCGACACGTTGGTCACGAACTTCCACTCTAATACCATGTAGAGAGGAAGAAGATTTGGGATGCAACTCACGGTTATATATTCATTGGCATCTAGTGCTTATATACACGTACATGTGTAGCTCATGTTCTCAATTAATTCCTACTATCAAGCCATTAGTTGAGAGGATTTAGGAGGTGTGCCGGTTAGCAACATTTCCTAAGGAATTGGTCCTATTGTGTGCATGTGCTAGCAGATACGGTAACAGGTCGAGATGAACAAGAGGAGCTGGATTTGGCTTAGATGACCGAGATGGGAAGGGGGATGACGAGGACGGCCTGGGAATGAAGGGAGCACGCCGGGAATGACCAATAACATGATCATAGGTCCAGCCCACCCATGTCGCCGACACCAGAGACCGCCATCCATTTGATGACCATATTAGGAGCATGGACAATCCAAAGCGAAGTGCGACGGGTGCCTCATCGCCGCCGTCCTTGGTGGCCGCAAAGGCTTAGCTGGCAGCAAGGAGGGGGAGATGGTGGGGAAGGCCAGAGGCGACTAGGGGTTGTTTTCCTCCCTAGTCACCCTGTGACGTGGGGTCTACTTTCCAAATCTTTCTGGTCTCAAACTTTGTGAAACAATCCTAAAATTTGATTCTGTGCGCCGCCAAAGAGATTCCCAATCCTCTCATTTCCAACTTATCGAGTTTGCTCTGCTAGGATCAATGCTGGCTGAGCTCGTAAGGTTCACAAGCCAATCATTTAGCGAATGGGTAACACTTCATCAATTGGAAAACCATGACCAAGTTGTACAATTTCAAACAGTTTTGATGGATATCTTACTTTGATATGGTGTCAACGTGCCGGACATGTGCCGTGATACATACTGTTCTCTACCCGTACAACTTCGTTACTATTAGATACACCCTTATAATACAAATCATTGAGAGTCGTCATTTTGCCTTTACACGGGCTTCCCAAATCTTGCCATACTTTGAGAAGAGTCTGCATTTTAGCTCTGTGCAGGCTTTCCAAATCTTTCCTATCCCAGTTTCTGGGAAACAACCAAGAAATTTGTTCCTCTGCACATGGCACCAGATCGATACCTATTCCTCTCATTTCCACCCAATTAATTCTGCTCTCCTAGGATCAATGTTGGCCAAGCTGATAAGGTTTCACAAGCCAAACCTTTAGACATTGTTCCAAATATTGGCTAGTTAATCGGCATCTCGGTTAGTTAATTGCTACTCGGCGGGTCGCCGGATAGCCAATTAATTGATTTATTGGCCGATTAACTGGAAAATTCACCCGTTTATCCCTACTTAACACCCGACCGATATGGTATCAATTATCAATGTCCTGAACATTGCCTTTAGTGAATGGGTAGAAGTTCATCATTCCAAAAACCATGACTGAGTTGTGCGATGTCCAATAGTTCTGGGTAAAACAAATGGGGAAAATTGTACGTATACCACTAAGTTTGGAAAATTATATAATTATATAATTACAACTGATGTAATTGCTTTGGTACCATTAGCAAGAGATGAAATAGTGTTTATTTGCTACTGATAGCCCTATATGAGGTGAAAACACACACTTTTAGTTTTGTTTTTGAAATTATATGAAATGCATGTTCTCTCTTCTAAGGGTAGTAGGGTCATTTGACCATGGTGAAACTTGTCTGACCCTTGTCAAAGTGTAAAAATATCTACTTGACATGTTTGCAATGGCACTAGAGCAATTTCTGACGGATGTATGACGGATGCACAAGTGCACACTCTTGGAGTGGTAGATTAACAATATTAATGCATATAATTCAGCTTTCTGGTAGGTATACAATTGGTCCACATAAATAGAAGAGTACTCCCTCTGTAAACTAATATAAGAGCGTTTAGATCACTAAAATAGTGATCTAAACGCTCTTATATTAGTTTACGGAGGGAGTATTATTTAATCATCCTCAAAAGGAAATTGTTTTTTTTATCATTCTCAAACAAGCTGTGACAAATCATCTAGTCTAGAATAAGAATCATGTTGGTTTCTTGCATAACAGTATTGTAATAACCGAACACAAGATTTCCACAAAATAGGTGACTCAAGATTTTGGGCAGATGTTAAATTTTGGTAACAAGTATAACTAGGTATGATACAATAGAACTTACTCGTATCTTATTTTCTGTCCCTTAACTCTACAGCAGCTCGTGTCGAATCAAGAGTGGTGCTTGACTGCAACGTTGCCAGTACATGGAGATCAAGTTTGCTCATGTTTAGCCTGATGTGTGGAGCGAGTTCTGCTGCTCTCTGTGGTTCGGGGAGCTCCAACTGCCGGTCCATGGTGTCGCATCCTGTACTACTATTAGCAACATAAGGGAAACTAATGTGTACTGTATTGTCGCACAACAGTACTTCTCAAAATCAGAGCGAATCGAGACTGATATGGTTTTTGGTGGTACTGTAATCTTCTAGTACCACCGACTTGTGAACGCCCTGATCAGTTGTGCTGCTTCTTGGAGAGGAATATTATGGAGTACGTACGGATGTTCTACATTTCATACAGGCATCTGTTGATGTTTTGTACTCCCTCCGTCCGAAAATACTTATCATCAAAATGAATAAAAATGGGTATATCTAGATGTATTTTAGTTCTAGATTCATCCCTTTTTGTTCACTTTGATGACAAGTATTTTCGGACGGAGGGAGTACGTAGAAGGCAGAAAAATCACTAAATACTGACCAGAGATATCAGACTGCCATCTTACTGTTAAACATTTAGAACATAAATTTTCTGCTGTTGTCTGGTCAAAGATAAGAATAGTCTTCCTCCTTGAAAAAGAAACGTAAAAAGATAAATGATCATTTTTCCACCTACCTGGCTGCTTGCACTCAAACAAGACAAAATAAGTATTGCATGTAGACTCAGAATAGTATGTACCAGCATTATTCTGGGCTGGGAGAAGAAACGGCAATAGAGAAAAAAGGAATGTGGTTTACATCTTCATGTGATCCAGCTTTTGGTCGGACAAAGTTCTATCTACGCATGTTAGTAAGTTTATTTTGAGGACAAGCAATCATAACATGACATTAAGATTTGTTACTGGTGCTCATGACAAACCTACACCGGGTGCTTATCTCTGGAAGGATGCCTAATTAAACGTCAATCCTCTAGAAATAATTATCAATTCTTAAAAAAGTTAATTTATTTCTCTAAGTAGTTCCCCTAAATTACATTGTACAAGGTTTTATGGGCTCTTGATCTCCCGTCCAACCTATGGGGTAATACATAGTTCATCCACATAATTTATGAGTGGCTCGCCAGCCAAACTTGTTGGATAAACCTCGCCAACCATTTCCAGCTGGCTGCACCATAAGCGCTCGTGCGCTTTGCACGCTGCAATAATGACCATGTATGAATTGAAGCCATAAGCTCGCAGATAACATGCAAGAAATTAGGTTCATTCCGGTAATACTTGGTTGTTAAAAACACACTCATTCTAGCAACTCCATTATCTTCTAGTCTAGAATAGAGAATGACACAAACTCCCACACAGATTTGGACCTTCAACTTATGAGAATACACCTAAACAATTTTCAAACAAATTTGGAATACTCGCTGGTGGTGCTAAATTGCATGTAACATGAATTGTGGGCCAAATCAAGATAGTAAACGGGCATGACTGAAATAAATGATGAGTTGTCTCCTCCTAATCACAAAACAACAATTTTTGCTACCATGTCGGTTACACTTCATATGGTTATCTTTGGTATGAACCAATGTTGAGGATATCGCTTATCGTTATCGTCTCGGATAGCTGTGGATTAGAGATTAATAAAAAATCGGCCGATTAATCGATTTTATCGGTCGACTATTAATCGGCCATTTTTTGTAAATTTCAGGTTCTCAACACTAAAATATGCTATATTCAACACTAAGACAATATTGGACAGAAGTGTTACCTTGATTCATAGCATCTAAAATATGCTATATTCAACACTTAAACAATATGCTATATTCAACACTAAAACAATATGCAAATTTCAGGTTCTCAACACTAAAATATACTATGAACTATCTCCCTCTGCAAAACCACATGAAAACTTTAATCTTGAAAGAAACCTTAGTTCTCCAAATATGTTTTCCTTGAAAAGTAGGTCCAAAATTCATAAGATCCGCATACGTAGACTTCACGGTAAAGACAACATTAGACGTTAATCTCCACTGAAACGTGTCTGACATCTGAGTTAGATTAATCGACATCAACCTAGAAACTAAATAGATCCACTTGGTCCATTTGTCACCGAGTAAAGTCCTATGGAATTGGATGTTAAAAGGGCTAACCCCAAGAACACAAGCCACCGAATCCTCATTTCTCAAAACAATGTTACATAGAAACTCCTCGATTGGCCATCACCAACCTTAAAAGGAACCTCTCTTTGAAAAGGGTGACTTGACCTTCATCAAGCCCCTCCAAAACGATGAATCGGTAGGCTTAGCATCTACTTGGGATAACCTCTTGAAGTACATGTATTTGTTATGCAGCAACTCCTGCTAAACACCTTCCTCGATAAGTAGCGTAGACAACCATTTGCTGAGTAAGCACTTACTTTTTATTTGAGGTTTTCAATACCCCACCCCCTTCCTTAGGTCTACACAGAATATCCCATTTAGCAAGTCTGTACTTCTGCTTCTGCTCTTCACATTGCCAGAAGAATCTAGACCAACGACTAGCCTCTTCAACACCCCTTTAGGTATCTCAATAAAGATAGCATGAACATACTAGTAAGGACAACATTGATGAGTCTAAGCGGTCCTCCATATGATAAAAGCGTACCCTTCTAACGGATGATCTACTTTTTGAAGCGGTCTTCAATAATTTTCCATTCCTTGGTGGTGAGCTTACAATGATGAATGAGGATCCCAAGGTACGTAAATGAAATGAGTCTCACTTCACAGCCAAACAACTATTTGTATTTACTCTCCTCCTATTTGGCCTTACCAAAACATAAGAGCTCACTTTTGAGAAATTAATTGAGACCTGAAAGTTGCTCGAAAAGACACATGGTCAACTTCATATTAATCACTTTTTGAAGATCATGTTTCATAAAAATGGTCATATGGTCCACATAGTGGAGGATAAACACACCTCATCAAGCGGAATAAGACCCCCCTAACCTGACCATCACCCTTAGCCGCTGCTATGATAATAGCCAGCATATCTGCCACAATATTTAATAAAACTGGTGACATGAGGTCACCTTGCGTCAGTCCTTTATAGGTTCGAAAATAATGACAGATATCGTCAGTGACCTTAAAACCAACACTCCCGACCTGAACAAAATAAGTCACTTGTTTCCTCTATTTAGCCGTAAAACCTTTCATACGAAGGGTTTGTTGAAGAAAAGACCACTTCACAGTGGCGGATGTACATGGTGGCGAGGGTGGGATGCGGCCCACCCTGGGATTCTGAGACAGCCTATATACATATAGATTCTAAATGGGCCAGAAAAAACCCAACCCAATAAACAAACCAAGTCCATATCCAAATTACTCGTCCAGTCCCCGACAGCCACTGCTCCCTCACACTCCTCGACCCCGATAGCCGCCTCGCCGCCGTTCGTGCCGAGTGCCGCCTCTCCTCTCCAGCCCGCCCACCCGGTCCTCGATCCAAGGCTCTAGGCGCGTCACCCTGCGCGCGGCCGCGCCTCTCCGTGCCGAAGTGCCGGCTGCGAGCGCCCCTGTCGCCGCTCGCTGGGCGGCTGCCCTGCCCTCGCCCCCTCCAAATCCGGCTGCAGTGAGGTACCGAAATCAAATAGCCCAAATTCATGATTTACCCCAATTTATGATTTAGGATTTACTTTTTGCACTATGAACACATACATAATTCCGCACTCATTTCGGCCTCAATTAGCTTTATTGATAGAAAGCAGTACTGATAGAAAGTAGTATTCTTGCAGAATTGTTGAAGAATGAAGAGCGCAGCAGACATTGTTTCTCTTTTCCAAAGAGAAGCTATGAAGACAGGGAAGAAGAACAAGGCAGAGAATATGTCGGATGTGGCTGAAGAGCAGACCCGCGAAGTTGTGTGTATGCCGGTTGTGATAGAAGAGCAAATTGAAGAACCAACATTGTCTATGTCAAATGTGACCATAGAGCAAACTGAAGATGTGTCACCGTCATCACCACCGGTTTATGATTTTAGTCGTCTTAAACATGATCCTGGGGAAAGGCTACCCATTGCAAGTTATCCTATCAATGATCAAGACGCAGTTCAAATATCATATATCCTTAAAAAGCCATTCAAACCTTATGCGCATGACTTAAAAAAGAACAATTGGGAGTAGAGAAAGTTCATTCAATCCTTTGTGGCTTCATAATCATAGTTGGCTTGAATATGGTACGCATCGGTGCTATACAAACGTTTTTAACCCCTTTCCGCGATGACATTTGAAACCGTCGCCAAGTGAGTGTGGGCGATAGGGGGTTCATTGCCAGACAACCCGGAAACCGTCGGGGATAGGGAGCCTTGATGCATACAGTTGTCCATATATAATAATTTCTGATATCTCGAATACCCCAAACGCTTCATCCTTGCTACTCGTTTGTGCTCGCAATGCCATCACAGTTGGAGTTTTGTGGTTTTACCTAAAACCAGGCAGATTCCAGACACGTACCAAACTGGCTCTACGTTTACGATGCCTGACACATTACAAACCGTTCATGATTATAAACCCTGTACGATAGGTAGGCAATCACACACATTTAGTTTCCCCGCACCGTATGTGATAGTGTCTGACATCACACACGCTTTGCAAACGGCAACTGTGTGCATTGTTACACACGTTTACTCTCTGTGAACCATGTCGGATTATGATGTATATCGCACACGCTGTGCTTTATTAACCATGTGCGCCGTAATGACCCGCACATCGTAATTTCACCCTAATTTAATTGCCGTTATTTAAAATTGTACCTAATTTAAACTTGAAAGTAGGCTATAGCTTTATTCATATCCATCAGGTTGAAACAAGGAATGCATTATTCGATTCACATGTACATTTGTTAAAGAATTACATAAGCACCAAATAAAGAATGATGAACCATGATTCTATACTTGTACTATTACAGATGGAAAAGAAAGAGGCGTCAGGCATCCTGGTTGCTGAATAAGGTGAAGCGGAATGGTCCTATTGTGCTCTCCTGGATGCAGAAGGCATGCATGACTCTAGTCCAACCCCTTATGATGGCCGGCCGCCAATCATGTAGTTTGAGAGGTAATCTTGAGTAAACTGCTTCAGGATCCACTGCAAAGGAAAAAAGATTCAGACATTGTCATCTAACACAAATCATTACGGGCAGTAAAAAGAAGGCTACAGGGTTCTTACTTACCATCCTGCAGTTCACTGTTGTCTTGCATAAAGTGTAAACAAATAGTTCAATTGACATCTTTTGACCCATTTTAATAACAATCTTTATCAGTTTCCTCACTTGATGCTGGTTCATGAATATCTCATTGCCCCATACGCAGAAAGGGTCGAAGTGTGGATCTTTGGCAATGACATATGTACCTAAAAGCATCAAGTTAACATTAGAAGCTAAACAACAATTGCAAATGATGTAGTACAACACTCCCTCCACCCCATTATATAAGATTGTATTACATGTATATCTAGACATCATCAGAACATTAAGGTAACACTCTTTCTTGTTGCTATGTAGCCTGAGATTGCATATTTAGTCATCCAGTACAATGCATGTTACTATGTAGCTTCAGTGTGCAGGCTTAAGCACGCTAGTTAAGCAAAACAAGAAGTGGAAATGTGTGTTAACTGCATCAGGCATAACATTTAAAAACAAGCAAATAGTCATTCAAACTAGTATTGTGCAGGTCTAAAGTACACTAGTTACAGTTAAACAAAATGAAAAAGCATGTTAACTACAATATCCTTAACAACAACCAAATATAGAAATTCATAGTGGTATTGTTGAAACTGTTATTGATGAAATTGAACAGCACGTCAAATAGTTGCACATATAGAGCATCACATTCTGAAGAACTGAAATAAACAAGTCATAAGGCCATCTCTAGCCGATCCTATAAAAGTTAAAGGACTAAAACCTTAGTGGACATATACAGCCGGTCTATTCTCATAACATTATGAGAATAATATTCTCATAACACTTCCGAACTGCATTGGAAAGCTATACGCACCGCACCACAGAGACCAGCGAACTTCATGTTTGAAAAAACTGTACGTGTTTTTTTGGGTACCTTTTTTGCTCTAGTTTTTTAACCGTTTATCGGAATTATGCGTGTAATACACCGTTGAAAAGCTATGGAGTAGGCGCAACTTCGCCATGTTGAACACTTTTCAAAATTCATCATAGTTTAAGAGCAGTTTTGAAAATCGTGCGGCTCACAATGAATGGCAGCGAGCGTTTTTTGGCTTTTTTTCTAAACTGCTCGTCGGAATGAAACATATGATACACCGTTGGAAAGGTATCGTCGCCACGCATCTTTTTCATATCTATTATTTTTTCTAATTCGATACGATTTAAGAGCAGTTTTGAATTTACTAAATCGCGGAATTGTGTTTTTCGAATTTTTTTCAAATTTTCGGTACTGTTTTCACTCCAGTTTTCTAACCGTTTGTCGAAACAAGGCGTGTAATATACCATTGGAAAGCTATGAACGAGGCGCAACTTTCATATGTTGAAAAGTTTTTGAGATTCCTTACGGTTTTTAGTTAAATTTGAAAATCGTGCGGCTGACTACGACGGCAGCGACCGTTTGTTTGTGAAATTTTTACAAAACGTTGGCCGAAATGATACAAATGATACACCGTTGGAAAGATATCGTCGAGACGCTACTTTTTCATGTAGAACACGCCCTCTAATTCATTACGGTTTAAGAGCAGTTTTGAAATTACAAAAACGCGAAAAGCGCACTGCTTCAAACTGAAGAACGCACTGCGTGCATCAGACAGTTAACCGAACCTCATGATTTATTTTGTTGGACGTAGATTTTTCTCAGAGGAGTTTTGTTGTCTTTTTTCCAACTTTTTTTTCCGAAGGAAAGTGGACCGCAACACTCCCGAAAGTAAAGCGGAACACTACCAAAAGTGAACCTCATGATTTGCTGTTGTCTTTTTTCGTACTAATTATTTTTTTACGCGCGTTGAGAAGTGTTGAAAAGTGAGCTGCTTTCCGATGTGTTTTTGTTTTTTGATCACCAAGTGAACCACAACGGTTTTTTTATGGCCAACTTTCGTGAGAGAACAAAGTGAGCTCCAAAGAGTCCTTTTGCAATGGACTTTTTTAGACCAAAGAGCACTGCATTTGTTTGTTTTTTAAATGTAGCTTGTATAGTGGAGCAAACCTCCCCGGAAAAAACAAAAAAGATGTGCATAGTAAAGCGGAGAGAACCTCTCCACACAATAAAACTTAACCTCTATGTGGACAAAAGTGAACCTCTCAGAACATTTCTTTTCCACATATCCAATGTATATTTTGAGGGGGAACTGAACAATAGCAAAAGAGAGACAATGAACTACAAAAACAAAGATACAGTGAATCGCTAGCATTTTTTTATACTTCCACCAAACTGCAAATTGGCACTGGCTATACCGCACACACGCGCCGTGCTCTAGGGAGACCTTGCGTTGCTCATCTCGGAGAGGATGAATGGGGGAGTGCACGGTTTCGCCAATGAATGGGGGACGAAGTGAGCTGCAGTTAAACAAAAACAAATTACCATGTGTGAAGAAGTGAGCTACAGTTGTACATGCACACTAAACGAGCTACACGTGCATACAGACTTAAGTACACAACAAAGAGCGGTGAACCTCGTCTCCAAATTTGGTGTAGATGTTGCCCGACAGGTGTGGATGAATGCCAGGGAGGAGGTGATTGCAAGCACGCACGCCACGCTCATGGCAGTGTTCAAGCGGATCGGCTGCTTCTTGTTGGTGGCCAGAGATCCGACGGACCAGTCCCCTTTGCCTCTGGCTTTCGGCCCCATCGGGCTCTAGCCCGTGTGCCTCAGGAACTTCATGTTGGGGAGGAGAGAGCTGCGAGGTGGTGCTTGGACGAACTGAATACCAGAGATGGATCCAACATGAGACACAGGCGCACTGCCTGGAAAGTGCCCGTCGAAACGCTGGCCAAAACGAGTGAACTACACGCCGCGCCGTCGTCCAGTAATCTCCCTCACGCCGATGTGCTCCACACGCAACTTCATAATCTGGATTTAGGGGGGAACATCCCATGCATGACCGAGTTCGTCGGAAGCCATCGATCCCATCGGTCAAACTGCATTCCCCCGTTAGTCGAGCTGCACGCCCGCGTGGGCAGAACTGCACGCCCTCCACCGCCCGTCGTGGGGAGGGGGGTGAACTGCAGTTGCTGTCGAGCCGCACCATCGGTGCAGCCGCCGGACTAGAGGCTGGCGTGGTGCGGCTGACAGGGGGGACACAGGTGCAGGGCGGGGTCCGCGGATCTCGTGGCTACAAGCGTGGTGGAGTCCGGATCCGACGCCCGCCGACGTCCATGGCCATTGGAGGCGCTGGCGAGTAGTAGGGGGCGAGGGGCGCCATGGCCCCTCTCGAGGCCAGCGCCGATCCAGTTCTGGATGGTCCGGCAACGAGCGTGGAGGGGGAGGAAGAGGGGCGACTGGGCCGTGGAGGCCGGCTCCGGAGGAAGAAGGCAACAGGGCTGGGAGTCGGCGATCTAGCAGACCGACTTGGGAGGATGCTGGAGGGAGGCGTAGGTCCAGGGGATGGAGGAGGCTAGAGGGGAGTGGCGGCGCTATGAGGTGGGGGAGGGAAGGCGAGGCGGCCGGCCGGGAGTGAGAGGAGGTTTGGCGGCCGCGGGGAGAGAAGGCGCGGCGGCCGTGGGTGAGTGGGAAGAGGTATGGGTGGGAATCGGGGTGGGGAGGGGGTTGCTGTACTCGGGGGCGCTGCCGCGCTAGAAACATGTGTGAAGTGGGGAGGTGTTATGAGAATAAGGTCTTAAGAGGTGT
>LR738710.1:547754186-547783657 GCA_902687465.1 Secale cereale
CACGCACACGCACACGCACACGCACACGCACACGCACACACACTCACTCCATTTTTTTAGCCTTTTCTAGTCGATCCCCTAAACTTAACGCTGTAAACTTCAATTTGATCAAGTTCAAAGCAGGTTCAACCGAAAGTAGCATGCATTCAAACATAAACATAGATAGTTTTGCATAACCGAACATAAAACATAAATTTAAACTAAGTTAAACTACTTTCGGTCGAAGTAGAGGTCGAGCCAATCCTTCCTCGTCATGTACGGTGTGCCGCGAGCCGGGTCTGGGCCGGTGTCGTCGTCGGGGTCGTTGGAGAAGGCACTCCTCCACTCGTTGACGTCGATCTCCTCATCCTCAGGGCCCACCTCGCCGCCCTCCGTGCCGCCGTCTTCGCCGCCTTCGACCTCGTCATCGAAGGAGAGCACGATAACCTCGCCGCCCTCCGCGCTGGCAATGATTGCCCGCTCCGCCTCCACGAGCTCCGGGTGCTGCCGGCAGAGCTCTTGCATGTAGGCCTCATCAGTGGCCTTGGCCTCGAGGCGTTCCCACGCCTCGCGGTCCTCCCGCGCGATAGCCGAGCTCACCACCCGTGGCTCCGACGGAATGAGGTCGACCGGACATGTGCCGAAGAGGAAATTGAGCCTAGCCGCCGCGCTGTGGTAGCGGACTTGCCAGCGGTCGTACTCCATGGCCGCGGGCTCGGCCGTGTGGAAGCTACCGAGCTACCGGCGGGTGTGGGTCTCCCAATCTGTAATCTCGGCGACCCACGTCTCCCACCACCCCTGCCGGACCCTGAGGTAAGACTTCATCGACTGCCGGGTCCGAGGGAGGATGGGGAAGTCCTCGAACCGGCGACGGGCGGATCGAGCCCGCGGAGGGCGACGGGGACAGCTCGGTGGCCACCTCGCCAGCGTCGGGCGAAAAGGCCGCGATAAACCTCTTTTTGGCCATTGGCTTGGCTTCTCGAGCTCCCCGGCACACAGGAAGAGGTTGAGGATGGAGGCGGCGGCGATGGCGGCGACCTACCAATTGTTTCGGGGGTGGTGTGTGTCGGTGTGAGCGGAGGTTTTGGCGAGTGCGTGGTGTGTGTGGAGGGGGGGGGGCAAGGTGGTTGTTACCTCATGAGCATGCGTTGGTTTTCCCTTGAAGAGGAAAGGGTGATGCAACAAAGTAGCGTAAGTATTTCCCTCAGTTTTTGAGAAACAAGGTATCAATCCATTAGGAGACTACACGCAAGTCGCCTAGTACCTGCACAAACAATCGAGAACCTTGCAACCAACGCAATAAAGGGGTTGTCAATCCCTTCACGACCACTTGCAAAAGTGAGATCTGATAAAGATAATAAGTTAAGTATTTTTTGGTGTTTTTGTTGTATATATTATAAAATAAAGATTGCAAAATAAATAGTAAACTAGAATTGTAGATCGGAAACTTATATGATGTAAAGTAGACCCGGGGGCCATATGTTTCATTAGAGGCTTCTCTAATGATAGCATAAATTACGGTGGGTGAACAAATTACTGCCGAGCAATTGATAGAAAAGCGCGTAGTTATGAGAATATCTAGGCATGATCATGAACATAGGCATCACGTATGTGTCAAGTAGACCGAAACAATTCTGCATCTACTACTATTACTCCACACATCGACCGCTATCCGGCATGCATCTAGAGTATTAAGTTCATAAGAACGGAGTAACACCTTAAGCAAGATGATATGATTGTTGGGGAACGTAGTATTTTCAAAATTTTCCTATGATCACGCAAGATCTATCTACTAGATGCATAGCAACGAGAGGGGAGAGTGTGTCTACGTACCCTCGTAGACCGAAAGCGGAAGCGTTTATCAACGCGGTTGATGTAGTCGTGCACCTTCACGATCCGTCCCGATCTAGTACCGAACGTACGGCACCTCCGCGTTCAGCACACGTTCAGCTCGATGACGTCCTCGCCTTCTTGATCCAGCAAGACGGGCAAAGTAGTAGATGAGTTTCGGCAGCACGACGGCGTGGTGACAGTTGTTGATGAAGAACAATCTCTGCAGGGCTTCGCCAAGCACTACAGAAACTAGACGGAGGATAAACTAGAGGGTCGGGGTAGCCGGCACACGGCTTGGTGTATCTTGATGTGTCTTGGGTGCTAGCCCTACCCCTCTATTTATATGTTGAGCCTTGGGGTTGAAACTTGGAGTAAAAGCCTTCACAAAGTCGGTTTCACCCGAAAGGCAAGAGTCCTTCTCGGACTCCAGGGCCAGACGCCAGGGTTCCCGGCGTCTGGACCCAGACGCCAGGGACCCTGGCGTCTGGCCCCTGGACTCCGCAAAACTTCCTTTTGCGCCTTCCAAAAACCTTGAGTGCTTTCCCTTTTGGCCCAAATAAAGTGTTCTCGTACCCAAACACTTCGGGAAACATCCGGAACCCCTTCCGATGAATTCCGGAACCCTTCCGGAGGTCAAACACTATTACCCCATATATTAATCTTTATCTCCAGACCATTCCGGAGTTCCTCGTCATGTCCGTGATCACATCCGGGACTCCGAACAACATTCGGTCATCAACATACATAACTCATTAAATACTATATCGTCAACGAAACGTTAAGCGTGCGGACCCTACGGGTTCGAGAACTATGTAGACATGACCGAGACATTTCTCTGGTCAATAACCAATAGCGGAACCTGGATGCCCATATTGGCTCCTACATGTTCTACGAAGATCTTTATCGGTCGAACCGCATAACAACATACGTTGTTCCCTTTGTCATCGGTATGTTACTTGCCCGAGATTCGATCGTCGGTATCTCAATACCTAGTTCAATCTCGTTACCGGAAAGTCTCTTTACTCGTTCAGTAATACATCATCTCGTGACTAACTCATTAGTCATTTGCTTGCAAGGCTTATTATGATGTGCATTACCGAGAGGGCCCAGAGATACCTCTCCGACACTCGGAGTGACAAATCCTAATCTTGATCTATGCCAACACCACGAATACTTTCGGAGACACCTGTAGAGCATCTTTATGATCACCCAGTTACGTTGTGACGTTTGATAGCACACAAGGTGTTCCTACGGTATTCGGGAGTTGCATAATCTCATAGTCATAGGAACATGTATAAGTCATGAAGAAAGCAATAGCAGTAAAACTAAACGATCAAAGTGCTATGCTAACGGATGGGTCTTGTCCATCACATCATTCTCATAATGATGTGATCCCGTTGATCAAATAACAACTCATGTCTATGGTTAGGAAACATAACCATCTTTGATCAATAGGCTAGTCTAGTAGAGGCATACTAGGGACATACTGTTTTGTCTATGTATCCACACATGTACTAAGTTTCCGGTTAATACAATTCTAGCATGAATAAAAAACATTTATCATGATATAAGGAAATACAAATAACATTATTATTATTGCCTCTAGGGCATATTTCCTTCAGTCTCCCACTTGAACTAGAGTCAATAATCTAGATTACAAAGTGATGATCCTCACACCCATGGAGTCCTGGTGCTGATCATGTTTTGCCCGTGGAAGAGGCTTAGTCAACGGGTCTGCAACATTCAGATCCGTATGTATTTTGCAAATCTCTATGTCTCCTTCCTTGACTAGATCGCGGATGGAATTGAAGCGTCTTTTGATGTGCTTTGTTCTCTTGTGAAACCTGGATTCCTTCGCCAAGGCTATTGCTCCAGTGTTGTCACAAAAGATTTTCATTGGACCCGATGCACTAGGTATAACACCTAGATCGGATATGAACTCCTTCATCCAGACTCCTTCATTTGCTGCTTCCGAAGCAGCTATGTATTCCGCTTCACACGTAGATCCCGCCACGACGCTCTGCTTGGAACTGCACCAACTGACAGCTCCACCGTTCAATAAAAATACATATCCGGTTTGTGACTTTGAGTCATCCGGATCAGTGTCGAAGCTAGAATCGACGTAACCGTTTACGACGAGCTCTTTGTCACCTCCATATACGAGAAACATATCCTTAGTCCTTTTCAGGTATTTCAAGATGTTCTTGACCGCTGTCCAGTGATCCACTCCTGGATTACTTTGGTACGTCCCTGCTAGACTTATAGCAAGGCACACATCAGGTCTGGTACACAGCATTGCATACATGATAGATCCTATGGCTGAGGCATAGGGAATGACTTTCATTTTTCTCTATCTTCTGCAGTGGTCGGGCATTGAGTCTTACTCAACTTCATACCTTGTAATACAGGCAAGAACCCTTTCTTTGACTGATCCATTTTGAACTTCTTCAAAATCTTATCAAGGTATGTGCTTTGTGAAAGTCCAATTAAGCGTCTTGATCTATCTCTATAGATCTTGATGCCTAATATATAAGCAGCTTCACCGAGGTCTTTCATTGAAAAACTCTTATTCAAGTATCCTTTTATGCTATCCAGAAATTCTATATCATTCCCAATCAACAATATGTCATCCACATATAATATTAGAAATGCTACAGAGCTCCCACTCACTTTCTTGTAAATACAGGCTTCTCCAAAAGTCTGTATAAAACCATATGCTTTGATCACCTCATCAAAGCGTATATTCCAACTCCGAGATGCTTGCACCAGTCCATAGATGGATCGCTGGAGCTGGCATACTTTGTTAGCACCTTTTGGATCGACAAAACCTTCCGGTTGCATCATATACAACTCTTCTTTGAGATATCCATTCAGGAATGCAGTTTTGACATCCATTTGCCAGATTTCATAATCATAAAATGCGTCAATTGCTAACATGATTCGGACAGACTTAAACATCGCTACAGGTGAGAAAGTCTCATCGTAGTCAACTCCTTGAACTTGTCGAAACCCTTTCGCAACAAGTCGAGCTTTGTAAACAGTAACATTACCGTCAGCGTCAGTCTTCCTCTTGAAGATCCATTTATTTTCGATGGCTTGCCGATCATCGGGCAAGTCAACCAAAGTCCACACTTTGTTCTCATACATGGATCCCATCTCAGATTTCATGGCCTCAAGCCATTTTGCGGAATCTGGGCTCATCATCGCTTCCTCATAGTTCGTAGGTTCATCATGGTCTAGTAACATGATTTCCAGAACTGGGTTGCCGTACCACTCTGGTGCGGAACGTACTCTGGTTGATTTACGACGTTCAGCAGAAACTTGATCCGAAGTTTCATGATCATCATCATTAACTTCCTCACTGATTGGTGTAGGAATCACTGGAACAATTTTCTGTGATGGACTACTTTCCAATCCGGGAGAAGGTACAATTACCTCATCAAGTTCTACTTTCCTCCCACTCACTTCTTTCGAGAGAAACTCCTTCTCTAGAAAGGATCCATTCTTAGCAACGAATATCTTGCCTTCAGATCTGTGATAGAAGGTGTACCCAACAGTCTCTTTTGGGTATCCTATGAAGACACATTTCTCCGACTTGGGTTCGAGCTTATCAGGTTGAAGCTTTTTCACATAAGCATTGCAGCCCCAAACTTTAAGAAACGACAACTTTGGTTTCTTGCCAAACCATAGTTCATAAGGTGTCGTATCAACGGATTTAGATGGTGCCCTATTTAACGTGAATGCAGCTGTCTCTAAAGCATAACCCCAAAATGATAGCGGTAAATCGGTAAGAGACATCATAGATCGCACCATATCCAATAAAGTACGGTTACGACGTTCGGACACACCATTACGCTGTGGTGTTCCGGGTGGTGTGAGCTGTGAAACTATTCCACATTGTTTTAAATGAAGACCAAACTCGTAACTCAAATATTCTCCTCCACGATCAGATCGTAGAAACTTTATTTTCTTGTTACGATGATTCTCTACTTCACTCTGAAATTCTTTGAACTTTTAAAATGTTTCAGACTTGTGCTTCATTAAGTAGATATACTCATATATGCTCAAATCATCAGTGAAGGTCAGAAAATAACGATACCCGCCGCGAGCTTCAACACTCATTGGCCCACATACATCAGTATGTATGATTTCCAACAAATCTGTTGCTCGCTCCATAGTTCCGGAGAACGGAGTTTTAGTCATCTTGCCCATGAGGCATGGTTCGCAAGCACCAAGTGATTCATAATCAAGTGATTCCAAAAGTCCATCACTATGGAGTTTCTTCATGCGCTTTACACCAATATGACCTAAACGGCAGTGCCACAAATAAGTTGCACTATCATTATTAACCTTGCATCTTTTGGTTTCAATATTATGAATATGTGTATCACTACAATCGAGATCCAATAAGAATAGACCACTCTTTAAGGGTGCATGACCATAAAATATATTATTCATAAAAATAGAACAACCATTATTCTCTGATTTAAATGAATAACCGTCTCGCAACAAACAAGATCCAGATATAATGTTCATGCTCAACGCTGGCACCAAATAACAATTATTTAGGTCTAAAACTAATCCCGAAGGTAGATGTAGAGGTTGCGTGCCGACGGCGATCACATCGACTTTGGAACCATTTCCCACGCGCATCGTCACCTCGTCCTTAACCAATCTTCGTTTAATCCGTAGTCCCTGTTTCGAGTTACAAATATTAGCAACCGAACCGGTATCAAATACCCAGGTACTACTACGAGCATTAGTAAGGTACACATCAATAACATGTATATCACATATACCTTTGTTCACCTTGCCATCCTTCTTATCCGCCAAATACTTGGGGCAGTTCCGCTTCCAGTGTCCAGTCCCCTTGCAGTAGAAGCACTCAGTTTCAGGCTTGGCTCCAGACTTGGGTTTCTTCGTGGGAGTAGCAACTATCTTGCTATTCTTCTTGAAGTTCCCCTTCTTTCCCTTGCCCTTTTTCTTGAAACTAGTGGTCTTGTTAACCATCAACACTTGATGCTCCTTTTTGATTTCTACTTCCGCAGCCTTGAGCATAGCGAAGAGCTCGGGAATTGTCTTTTGCATCCCTTGCATATTATAGTTCATCACGAAGCCTTTATAGCTTGGTGGCAGTGATTGAAGAACTCTATCAATAACACTATCCTCGTCAACTTTGCAACCAAGTTGAGTCATATGATTGTAGTACCCAGACATTCTGAGCAAGTGTTCACTGATAGAACTATTCTCCTCCATCTTGCAGCTATAGAACTTATTGGAAATCTCATATTTCTCAATCCGGGCATTTGCTTGAAATATTAACTTCAACTCCTGGAACATCTCATATGGTCCATGACGTTCAAAACGTCGTTGAAGTCCCAGTTCTAAGCCGTAAAGCATGGCACACTGAACTATCGTGTAGTCATCAGACCGCGACTGCCAGACGTTCAAAGCGTCTACATTAGCGGGAGGGGGCTTGTCACCTAGCGGTGCTTCAAGGACATAATTCTTCTGTGCAGCAATGAGGATAATCCTCAAGTTACGGACCCAGTCCGTGTAATTGCTACCATCATCTTTCAACTTAGCTTTCTCTAGGAATGCATTAAAATTCAAAGGAACGGTAGCACGGGCCATTGATCTACAACAACATAGATATGCAAAAACTATCAGGACTAAGTTCATGATAAATTAAAGTTCAATTTAATCATATTAATTAAAGAACTCCCACTTAGATAGACATCCCTCTGGTCATCTAAATGATCACGTGATCCAAATCAACTAAACCATGTCCGATCATCACGTGAGATGGAGTAGTATCAATGGTGAACATCTTATGTTGATCATATCTACTATATGATTCATGCTCGACCTTTCGGTCTCCAGTGTTCCGAGGCCATATCTGCATATGCTAGGCTCGTCAAGTTTAACCCGAGTATTCTGTGTGTGCAAAACTGGCTTACACCCGTTGTATTTGAACGTAGAGCTTATCACACCCGATCATCACGTGGTGTCTCGGCACGACGAACTTTCGCAACGGTGCATACTCAGGGAGAACACTTATACCTTGAAATTTAGTAAGGGATCATCTTATAATGCTACCGTCGTTCTAAGCAAAATAAGAAGCATAATAAGATAAACATCACATGCAATCAAAATATGTGACATGATATGGCCATCATCATCTTGTGCTTTTGATCTCCATCTCCAAAGCACCGTCATGATCACCTTCGTCACCGGCGCGACACCTTGATCTCCATCGTAGCATCGTTGTCGTCTCGCCAACTATTGCTTCTACGACTATCGCTACCGCTTAGTGATAAAGTAAAGCAATTACATGACGATTGCATTTCATACAATAAAGCGACAACCATATGGCTCCTGCCAGTTGCCGATAACATTACAAAACATGATCATCTCATACAAAACCGTATAACTCATCATGTCTTGACCATATCACATCACAACATGCCATGCAAAAACAAGTTAGACGTCCTCTACTTTGTTGTTGCAAGTTTTACGTGGCTGCTACGGGCTTAGCAAGAACCGTTCTTACCTACGCATACAAAACCACAACGATGTTTCGTCAAGTATGTGCTGTTTTAATCTTCACAAGGACCGGGCGTAGCCACACTTGATTCAGCTAAAGTGAGAGAGACAGACACCCGCCAGTCACCTTTAAGCAACGAGTGCTCATAACGGTGAAACCAGTCTCGCGTAAGCGTACGCGTAATGTCGGTCCGGGCCGCTTCATCTCACAATACCGCTGAAGCAAAGTATGACATGCTGGTAAGCAGTATGACTAGTATCGCCCACAACTCATTGTGTTCTACTCGTGCATATCATCTACGCATAAACCTGGCTCTGATGCCACTGTTGGGGAACGTAGTATTTTCAAAATTTTCCTACGATCACGCAAGATCTATCTACTAGATGCATAGCAACGAGAGGGGAGAGTGTGTCTACGTACCCTCGTAGACCGAAAGCGGAAGCGTTTATCAACGCGGTTGATGTAGTCGTGCACCTTCACGATCCGTCCCGATCTAGTACCGAACGTACGGCACCTCCGCGTTCAGCACACGTTCAGCTCGATGACGTCCTCGCCTTCTTGATCCAGCAAGACGGGCGAAGTAGTAGATGAGTTTCGGCAGCACGACGACGTGGTGACGGTTGTTGATGAAGAACAATCTCTGCAGGGCTTCGCCAAGCACTACAGAAACTAGACGGAGGATAAACTAGAGGGTCGGGGTAGCCGGCACACGGCTTGGTGTATCTTGATGTGTCTTGGGTGCTAGCCCTACCCCTCTATTTATATGTTGAGCCTTGGGGTCGAAACTTGGAGTAAAAGCCTTCACAAAGTCGGTTTCACCCGAAAGGCAAGAGTCCTTCTCGGACTCCAGGGCCAGACGCCAGGGTTCCCGGCGTTTGGACCCAGACGCCAGGGACCCTGGCGTCTGGCCCCTGGACTCCGCAAAACTTCCTTTTGCGCCTTCCAAAAACCTTGAGTGCTTTCCCTTTTGGCCCAAATAAAGTGTTCTCGTACCCAAACACTTCGGGAAACATCCGGAACCCCTTCCGGTGAATTCCGGAACCCTTCCGGAGGTCAAACACTATTATCCCATATATTAATCTTTATCTCCGGACCATTCCGGAGTTCCTCGTCATGTCCGTGATCACATCCGGGACTCCGAACAACATTCGGTCATCAACATACATAACTCATTAAATACTATATCGTCAACGAAACGTTAAGCGTGCGGACCCTACGGGTTCGAGAACTATGTAGACATGACCGAGACATTTCTCTGGTCAATAACCAATAGCGGAACCTGGATGCCCATATTGGCTCCTACATGTTCTACGAAGATCTTTATCGGTCGAACCGCATAACAACATACGTTGTTCCCTTTGTCATCGGTATGTTACTTGCCCGAGATTCGATCGTCGGTATCTCAATACCTAGTTCAATCTCGCTACCGGCAAGTCTCTTTACTCGTTCCATAATACATCATCTCGTGACTAACTCATTAGTCATTTGCTTGCAAGGCTTATTATGATGTGCATTACCGAGAGGGCCCAGAGATACCTCTCCGATACTCGGAGTGACAAATCCTAATCTTGATCTATGCCAACACCACGAATACTTTCGGAGACACCTGTAGAGCATCTTTATGATCACCCAGTTACGTTGTGACGTTTGATAGCACACAAGGTGTTCCTACGGTATTCGGGAGTTGCATAATCTCATAGTCATAGGAACATGTATAAGTCATGAAGAAAGCAATAGCAGTAAAACTAAACGATCAAAGTGCTATGCTAACGGATGGGTCTTGTCCATCACATCATTCTCATAATGATGTGATCCCGTTGATCAAATAACAACTCATGTCTATGGTTAGGAAACATAACCATCTTTGATCAATAGGCTAGTCTAGTAGAGGCATACTAGGGACATACTGTTTTGTCTATGTATCCACACATGTACTAAGTTTCCGGTTAATACAATTCTAGCATGAATAAAAGACATTTATCATGATATAAGGAAATACAAATAACATTATTATTGTTGCCTCTAGGGCATATTTCCTTCAATGATGTAGGGGATAAACTCAAGCAATATGATATAAATCCCATCTTTTTATCCTCGATGCCAACAATACAATACATGCCTTGCTGCCCCTGCTGTCACTGGGAAAGGACACCGCAAGATTGAACCCAAAGCTAAGCACTTCTCCCATTGCAAGAAAGATCAATCTTGTAGGCCAAACCAAACTGATAATTCGAAGAGACTTGCAAAGATATTAAATCATGCATATAATAATTCAGAGAAGAACCAAATATTGTTCATAGATAATCTTGATCATAAACCCATAATTCATCGGATCTCGTCAAACACACCGCAAAAAGAATTACATCGAATAGATCTCCAAGAACATCGAGGAGAACTTTTTATTGAGAACCAAAGAGAGAGAAGAAGCCATCTAGCTAAGAAGTATGGACCCAAAGGTCTGTGGTAAACTACTCACACATCATCGGGGAGGCTATGGTGTTGATGTATAAGCCCCCCGTGATTGATTCCCCCTCCGGCGGAGCTCCAGAAAAGGCCCCAAGATGGGATCTCATGGGTACAGAAGGTTGCGGCGGTGGAAAAGTGGTTTCGTTGCTCTCCTGGATGTTTTCAGGGTATAAGAGTATATATAGGCAAAAGAAGTAGGTCGGTGGAGCTATGAGGGGCCCACGAGGGTGGTGGCGTGCCCTCCTGCCTCGTGGCCGCCTCGTTGCTTCCTTGACTTCCACTCCAAGTCTCCTGGATTGCGTTTGTTCCAAGAAAGATCCTCGCGAAGGTTTCATTCCGTTTGGACTTCGTTTGATATTCCTTTTCTGCGAAACACTGAAATAGGCAAAGAACAATAGCTGGCACTGGGCCTCCGGTTAATAGGTTAGTCCCAAAAATAATATAAAAGTGTATGTTAAAGCCCATTAAACGTCCAAAACAGATAATATAATAGCATGGACCAATAAAAAATTATAGATACGTTGGAGACGTATCAAGCATCCCCAAGCTTAATTCCTGCTCGTCCTCGAGTAGGTAAATGATAAAAACAGAATTTTTTACGTGGAATGCTACCTAACATAATTTTCAATGTAATTTTCTTTATTGTGGCATGAATGTTCAGATCCGAAAGATCCAAGACAAAGGTTTAATATTGACATAAAAATAATACTACTTCAAGCATACTAACTAAGTAATCATGTCTTCTCAAAATAGCATGGCCAAAGAAAGCTATCCCTATAAAATCATATAGTCTGGCTATGCTCTATCTTCATCACACAATTTTTCTAAATCATGCACAACCCCGGTTTCAGCCAAGCAATTGTTTCATACTTTAGTATTTTCAAACCTTTTCAACTTTCACGCAATACATGAGCGTGAGCCATGGACATAGCACTATAGGTGAAATGGAGTGGTGGTTGTGGAGAATACAAAAAGGAGGAAGATAGTCTCACATCAACTAGGCGTATCAATGGGCTATGGAGATGCCCATCAATAGATATCAATGTGAGTGAGTAGGGATTGCCATGCAACGGATGCACTAGAGCTATAAATGTATGAAAGCTCAACTAAAGAAACTAAGTGGGTGTGCGTCCAACTCGCTTGCTCACGAAGACCTAGGGCATTTTGAGGAAGCCCATCATTGGAATATACAAGCCAAGTTCTATAATGAAAATTCCCACTAGTATATGAAAGTGACAAAACAAGAGACTCTCTATCATGAAGATCATGGTGCTACTTTGAAGCACAAGTGTGGAAAAAGGATAGTAGCATTGCCCCTTCTCTCTTTTTCTCTCATTTTATTATTATTATATATATTTTTATTTTGGGCCCTTTCTTTTTTTTTTCTCTTTTTATTTATTTATTCATATGGCCTCTTTTTTTCTCCTTTTTTTTCGTCCGGAGTCTCATCCCGACTTGTGGGGGAATCATAGTCTCCATCGTCCTTTCCTCATTGGGACAATGCTCTAATAATGAAGATCATCACACTTTTATTCACTTACAACTCAAGAATTACAACTCGATGCTAGAACAAAATTTGACTCTATGTGAATGCCTCCGACGGTGTACGGGGATGTGCAATGAATCAAGAGTGACATGTATGAAAAAATTATGAATGGTGGCTTTGCCACAAATACAATGTCAACTACATGATCATGCAAGGCAATATGACAATGATGGAGCGTGTCATAATAAACGGAACGGTAGAAAGTTGCATGGCAATATATCTCGGAATGGCTATGGAAATGCCATAATAGGTAGGTATGGTGGCTGTTTTGAGGAAGGTATATGGTGGGCGTATGGTACCGACGAAAGTTGCGCGGCACACAAGAGAATCTAGCAATGGTGGAAGGGTGAGAGTGCATATAATCCATGGACTCAACATTAGTCATAAAGAACTCATATACTTATTGCAAAAATCTACAAGTTATCAAAACCAAGCACTACATGCATGCTCCTAGGGGAAGGGTTGGTAGGAGTTAACCATTGCGCGATCCCGACCTCCACACAAAGGAAGACAATCAATAAATAAATCATGCTCTAACTTCATCACATAACGGTTCACCATACGTGCATGCTACGAGAATCACAAACTTTTACACAAGTATACCTCAAATTCACAATTACTCTACTAGCATGACGCTAATATCACCATCCTCATATCTCAAAACAATCATCAAGCATCAAACTTCTCATAGTATTCAATGCACTTTATATGAAAGTTTTTATTATACCCATCTTGGATGCCCATCATATCAGGACTAGATTTATAGCCAAAGCAAATTACCATGCTGTTCTATAAGACTCTCAAAATAATATAAGTGAAGCATGAGAGATCAATAATTTCTGTAAAATAAAACCACCACCATGCTCTAAAAAGATATAAGTGAAGCACTAGAGCAAAGTTATCTAGCTCGATATAAGTGAAGCACATAGAGTATTCTAGTAAATTCCGATTCATGTGTGTCTCTCCCAAAAGGTGTGTACAGTAAGGATGATTGTGGTAAACTAAAAAAAAGACTCAAATCATACAAGACGCTCCAAGCAAAACACATATCATGTGGTGAATAAAAATATAGTCTCAAGTAAAGTTACCGATATACGAAGACGAAAGAGGGGATGCCTTCCCGGGGCATCCCCAAACTTAGGCTTTTGGTTGTCCTTGAATTTTATCTTGGAGTGCCTTGGGCATCCCCAAGCTTAGGCTCTTGCCACTCTTTATTCCATAGTCCATCAAATCCTTACCTAAAAACTTGAAAACTTCACAACACAAAACTTAACAGAAAATCTCGTGAGCTCTGTTAGTATAAGAAAACAAACCACCACTTTAAGGTACTGTATTGAACTCATTCTTTATTTATATTGGTATTAAACCCTACTGTATTCCAACTTCTCTATGGTTCATACCCCCGATACTACTCATAGATTCATCAAAATAAGCAAACAACACACGAAAAACAGAATCTATCAAAAACAGAATAGTCTATAGCAATATGTAACTTTCGAATACTTCTGTAACTCTAAAGTTTCTGAAATAAATTGGTGGAAGTGAGTAATTTGTCTATTAATCATCTACAAAAAGAATCAACCTAAAATCACTCTCCAGTAAAAAATGACAGCTAATCTCGTGAGCGCAAAAGTTTCTGTTTTTTACAGCAAGATCGCAAAGACTTCACCCAAGTCTTCCCAAAGGTTCTACTTTGCACAAACACTAATTAAAACACAAAAATACAATCATAGCATTAGCATGATGAATTATTTATTACTAAAAAGAAGCAAAAAGCAAATAAAATAAAATTGGGTTGCCTCCCGACAAGCGCTATCATTTAACGCCCCTAGCTAGGCATAAAAACATGAATAGATCTAGGTATTGCCATCTTTGATAGGCAATTATTCAATTGAACACTTATAACCTTTAGGTGTTTCTTTCTTTTTATTGATAATCAAACTCCTAGGCAAGAAATCAAGAAATTCATTTGTAGCAAAAGGTTCCTTAATGATAGTGAAAAATTTGGGGTGAGCACTTATTGACTTGAGATCCGCATTCTCCTTACTAGAAGATTCACCCTTATTTTTAGGAATATACATAAACTTGGCAACTTTGGTAGGAGGATGGTTCGAAGTGTTTCTAATGGCATAAAAGGCAGACCCCAAGTTGGTAATAATATCCTAAAGTTTATCAATTCTAGTGGAATCTTGATCTATCTTTTCATTAACTATGGTTTCTTTTTCTCTCAAAATTTTCAGAGTAAATCCTACCTTAGATCCATATTGGGTAATTTGGTTGTGGATCTTTTTATCCAAATTCTTGATCAACTCTACAGTGGCAACTTTATTTTCGATAATTTCAAGCCTTTGCATTACATGCTCCAAAGTTAAAAGAGTTCCATTAATCAAAAGAGGTAGGGGGCCAAACAGATCTATCATAACAGTATAAGAATCAAAAGTATGGCTACCCAAAAAATTCCCTCCGGCAATGGTATCAAGAATATATCGATTCCAAGGGTGATGCCTACGTAAAAATTGCGAAGAAGAACGGAAGTAGATTGCTTCCTAGTAGATCTATTCTGAGCATTGCAAATTCTATACCAATCATCTTTTAGATTTTCTCCATCCCTTTGTTTAAAATTAAGAACTTCATTATCGAGAGTACTAACAATGATAGAAGGACTGGCCATGATGGCAAAGCAAATGATCTAACACACCGACACACAAGAGGCAAGCAAACAGAAAAGAGGTGAACGGAAAAAGGGCGAATAAAACGGGAAAGGTGAAGTGGGGGAGAGGAAAATGAGAGGCGAATGGCAAATAATGTAATGCGAGGGAGAAGAGTTCGTGATGGGTACTTGGTATGTCTTGACTTGAGCGTAGATCTCCCCGGCAACGGCGCCAGAAATCCTTCTTGCTACCTCTTGAGCATGCGTTGGTTTTCCCTTGAAGAGGAAAGGGTGATGCAGCATAGTAGCGTAAGTTTTTCCCTCAGTTTTTGAGAACCAAAGTATCAATCCAGTAGGAGAATACACGCAAGTGGCCTAGTACCTGCACAAACAATCAAGAACCTTGCAACCAACCCAATAAAGGGGTTGTCAATCCCTTCCACTTGCAAAAGTGAGATCTGATAAAGATAATAAGATAAGTATTTTGGGTGTTTTTGTTGTATAGATTAGAAAATAAAGATTGCAAAATAAATAGTAAACTAGAATTGTAGATCGGAAACTTATATGATGTAAAGTAGACCCAGGGGCCATAGGTTTCACTAGTGGCTTCTCTCATGATAGCATAAATTACGTGGGTGAACAAATTATCGTCGAGCAATTGATACAAAAGCGCATAGAGAATATCTAGGCATGATCATGAACATAGGCATCACGTCCGTGTCAAGTAGACTGAAACGATTCTGCATCTGCTACTATTACTCCACACATCGACCGCTATCCAGCATGCATCTAGAGTATTAAGTTCATAAGAACAAAGTAACGCGTTAAGCAAGATGACATGATGCAGAGGGATAAACTCAAACAATATGATATAAACCCCATCTTTTTATCCTCGATGGCAACAATACAATACATGCCTTGCTGCCCCTGTTGTCACTGGGAAAGGACACCGCAAGATTGAAACCAAAGCTAAGCACTTCTCCCATTGCAAGAAAGATCAATCTAGTAGGCCAAACCAAACTGATAATTCAAAGAGACTTGCAAAGATATTAAATCATGCATATAAGAATTCAGAGAAGAACCAAATATTGTTCATAGATAATCTTGATCATAATCCCAATAATTCATCAGATCTCGACAAACACACCGCAAAAAGAATTACATCGAATAGATCTCCAAGAACATTGAGGAGAACTTTGTATTGAGAACCAAAGAGAGAGAAGCAACCATCTAGCTAATAACTATGGACCCGAAGGTCTGTGGTAAACTACTCACACATCATCGGAGAGGCCATGGTGTTGATGTAGAAGCCCTCCGTGATCGATTCCCCCTCCGGCGGAGTGCCGGAAAAGGCCCCAAGATGGGATCTCATGGGTACAGAAGGTTGCAGCGGTGGAAAAGTGGTTTCGTTGCTCTCCTGGATGTTTTTAGGGTATACGAGTATATATAGGTGAAAGAAGTAGGTCGGTGGAGCTACGAGGGGCCCACGAGTGTGGGGGGCGCGCCTACCCCTGGGTGCGCCCTCCTGCCTCATGGACACCTCGTTGCTTCCTTGACTTCCACTCCAAGTCTCCTAGATTGCGTTTGTTCCAAGAAAGATCCTCGCGAAGGTTTCATTCCGTTTGGAATTCGTTTGATATTCCTTTTCTGCGAAACACTGAAATAGGCAAAAAAAAATAGCAACTGGCACTGGGCCTCTGGTTAATAGGTTAGTCCCAAAACATCCAAAACAGATAATATAATAGCATGGAATAATAAAAATTATAGATACGTTGGAGACGTATCAGTGGTGTTTGAGGAAACACCGCAGCAACTAAATTTTTTACTAGGCGGGAGTAACAAGGCGGGGTTACTGAAAATTTGGATCAAGAGCGAGCAGATATCTTTGAGATTGCGAGGGATGCAGAGGCAGGAGTAAAATGTCAGGGCTACTGAAAATTTGAATCAAGGGACTGAAGCAGAGCGGGAGTAACAGACATCGCACATGGTCTGCACATACTAATCGTGTGCTATCAAACATTAAAACATTTCAGGCGGTAGATATTTTTGAGATTACGAGGCAGTAATATTTTCGAGATTGCAAGGGATGCAGATGCGGGAGTATTTGGGGAGCAAGCTAGTGTGCTTGACACGCCAGCTGTGGACTATAGCCGACGCACCTTCTCGCGTAAGCTATAGGCGTACTATACACCGACGGTGCTCCAGGATATTTTGTACTGCATCTCACATGGTTGGTGATAATAAACTGTGTGGGATCTACTTGATTTTTCATCTTGATTTGAATTACATAATGGGGTCACAACAGCAATGGACGGTGTTTGAATTGCTAGAACTTTTATCTGTAGTGAACATGCAACTATATGTGTGTCGTAAAAGAATTGGAATTATGCTGGGTTCGTTTGGACATTTTATACATTAAATTAGTTTTCTAGCCATTTCAGGTGCACAATTCAAAATTAAACTACATGCACATGCTCCGGTGCACCAACATGGGTTGTAAAATCATATATGTGTCCATGAGTTTATGCTTATCTCCCATGCAAGAAATGGGGATGAATTTCAAACACCAACAACACCGTGGCTCTCCGGCAAACAACGCCGTACTTGCTTTTGTAATTCTAGTAAATCCAAAAGTCATCCAAAATTCATGAAACTTGGCATGCTATCATGGAGCGGCATCAACATGCCGTGGTAAAATTTTCGTCCCATTTAGGGTAGGTTTGGGTATAAGCTTCTCACAAACCAAAGCTTTCTCACAACAAGTGTGATGGTTTCAGTAGGGAATGTTTCACCTTTCCGGACAAAATGATATCGGTTGCCTCTTCTTGATTTAATTATTTTCCTAGTGTCAACATAGAACAACATGAGTGTTGTGTTATTTGTTTGATTTTTTTGGGTTCGTTTGGACATTTTTTTACATTAATTGAGTTTTAAATGCATTTATGTGTAGAATTCAAATTTGAACTAAATGCACATGCTCTAATGCATATAAATTGGTTGAAAATTCAAATCCGTGTCCTTGGTTGCATGCTTAGGTCCCATGAAAGAAATGAGAATGAATGTCAAACACCTTGCCATCGTCACTCGGTCACAAACGTTGAGATACCTGGTTATGAATTCTAGTAAATCAAAAACTCGTCCGAAATTCATGAAACTTGGCATGCTATTATGGAGCGGCATCAACATGCCGTGCTAATTTTTTTGTCCCATTTGGGGCAGGTTTGGGTATAAACTTCTTACAAACCAGAGATTCTCACAACAAGTGTGATGGTGTCAGTAGGGAACATTTCACCTTTCTGAACGAAACGATATCCGTTGCCTCTTCTTGATTTCATTTATTTTCCTAGTGTCAACATAGAACAACAGGAGTGTTGTGTTAATTTTTTGAATTTTGGGGTTCGTTTGGACAATTTTATACATTAATTGAGTTTTCAATGCATTTATGTGCATAATTCAAATTTAAACTACATGCACATGCTCTAATGCATATAAATTGGTTGAAAATTCAAATCCGTGTCCTTGGTTGCATGCTTAGGTGCTATGCCAGAAATGGGAATGAATGTCAAATACCGTGCCACCGTCACTCGGTCGCAAACGTTGAGATACATGGTTTTTAAATTCTAGTAAATCCAAAACTCGTCTGAAATTCATGAAACTTGGCATGCTATCATGGAGCGGCATCAACATGCCGTGGTAATTTTTTTGTCCCATTTGGGACAGGTTTGGGTATAAGCTTCTCACAAACCAGAGCTTCTCACAACAAGCCTGATGGTTTCGGTAGGGAACGTGCCACCTTTGGGGATGAAACGATATCCGTTGCCTCTTATTGCTTTCAAAAATTTTCTAGTGTCAACATAGAACAACAGGAGTGTTGTGTTAAGTTTTGAATTTTTTTGGGGTTCGTTTGGACATTTTTATACATTAACTGGGTTTTCTAGGCATTTTATGTGCATAATTCAAATTTGAAATACATATGCACATGCTCCAGTGCATATAAATTGGTTGAAAAATAAAATCTGTGTCCTTGGGTGCATGCTTAGATCGCATGCAAGAAATGGGAATGAATTTCAAACACCAGGGCACTGTTGATTGCCGGCAAAACATCGAGATACCTGGTTTTTAAATTCTAGTAAATCCAAAACTCGTGTGTAATTTATGAAACCTGACATGGTATCATGGAGCGCCATCAACATGTCATGGTAATTTTTTGCCCCATTTGGGGCAGATTTGGGTATAAGCTTCTTACAAACCAGAGCTTCTCACAACAAGCCTCATGGTTTCGGTAGGGAACATGCCACCTTTGGGGACGAAACGATATCTGTTGCCTCTTATTGCTTTAATTTTTTTCTAGTGTCAACATAGAACAATAGGAGTGTTGTGTTAAGTTTTGGAATTTTTGGGGTTCGTTTGGACATTTTTATACATTAATTAGGTTTTCTAGGCATTTTATGTGCATAATTCAAATTTGAAATACATGCACATGCTCGAGTGCATATAAATTGGTTGAAAATCAAATCTGTGTTCTTTGGTGCATGCTTAGGTCCCATGCAAGAAATGGGAATCCTACACCAGGGCACTGTTGATTGCCGGCAAAACATTGAGATACCTTGTTTTGAAATTCTAGTAAATCGAAAACTCGTCTGGAATTCATGAAACTTGGCATGCTATCATGGAGCGGCATGAACATGCCATGGTAATTGTTTTACACATGCATATTAGACCAAATAGAAGTATCGTGCTAAATTTTGGAATTATTCTGGGTTAGTTTGGTCTTTTTTATACATTAATTGAATTTTAGGGCATTTAATGTGCATAATTCAAATTTGAACTACAAGCACATGCTCCAGTGCACATAAGTTGGTTGAAAAATAACATGTGTGTCCTTGGGTGAATTTCTAGATCCCATGCAAGAAATGGGAATGAAATTCAAACATCTGGGCGTCGTGGCTCGGCCGGAAAGATTGAGAAACTTGGTTTTTTAATTCATGTAAATCTAAAACACGCCTGAAAATCATGAAACTTGGTATGGTGTCATGACATGGCACCAACATGCTGCGGTATTTTTTTTGGCCGAATTGGGACAAGCTTTGGTATAAGCTTCTTGCAAACCGGAGCTTCTCTCAAGAAGGCTCGTGGTTCCGAGAGGGAATGTGTCACCTCCGTGTGCGAAACGACATACGTACACTACCTTCTCCCGCCTTAATTTTTTTACACAAGAAGATTAGACCTAATAGAAGTATCATGCTAAATTTTGGAATTATTCTGGGTTCATTTGGCCTTTTTATACATTAATTGAATTTCTGGGCATTTAATGTGCATAATTCAAATTTGAACCACAAGCACATACTCCAGTGCACCGAAGTTGGTTTAAAAATCACATGTGTGTCCTTGGGTGAATTTCTAGGTCCCATGGAAGAAATGGGAATGAAATTCAAACATCTGGGCGTTGTGGCTCGACCGGAAAGATTGAGAAACTTGGTTTTTTAATTCCTGTAAATCCAAAACACACCTGAAAATCGTGAAACTTGGCATGGTGTCATGACATGGCACCAACATGCTGTGGTAATTTTTCTGTCCGATTTGTGAAGGCGCACACATTAACAATCAACAAAGTCATTTTGGAACAAGTGATGTCACGTTACAAATCGGAAACACAAGTATTATTGAAACCGTGGGCGTTCTACTTACCAATTACGTGCCGCCATGCGTCCCTTTTTTATTGGCTAGGAGGTGTCGTGCGGGGTAGCTATTTGAGTACGGGAGTGCGATCAGACCCCTACGCGTGCTCATCGGGAGGAGAGTCCTTTGACCTCTATCCTCTGCGCACCTCCCTCCCAACGTCTCCATTAATGGCACCCGAGCCCCTGTTTCACGGCATGGCTATATCTCACTGGACTGAGATTTAAGAGAGAAAAATGAAAATCTGAAAAGAAAGTTTTGCACGGATCTTGATGTAAGATTCGACGGATCTATATAGCATCGACTGCGACTTATAGCAAGCATGATGAATATAACGATGATGACAGTGGATAATAATTGTCTTCATATTTAGGAACATAATTAAAAAAAATCACATGCGGCAACGCCCGAAATACACAAGGGCAAAAGAAGAAGGAAGACAACGATCTGGCTCGCTGATCTCTACTTTCTTGATGCGTTGCTGCAGGCCGCGGGAACTAGTCGCTGCGGTGAGCGGCGATGAGTTCTTTCTTGTGCTCAAGTGCTGCTTGCGAGCATCCATGAATTCCTCCATCATCCTTCTGCGCTCTATGCGCATCATGGCATTCTCGTCCATAAGTTTCTCGACAATGATGTCGGTCCTCTTCAATAAGGAAGTGGTCTCCTCCTGCTGCTCCGCACTTCCGACGATCTTCACCCACAGCAGGTCGCGCTTGGCCAGGAGCTTCGCATTGCTCTCATTTAGTTGTTGGATGACACAGGTAGCCTGTTCAAAAGAGGCTTTCTTGTCGTCCTGCAACCTCGCCCAACCAGAGATCTGATCCATCTGGCTCTGGACGATTGCATGCATGCGCCTGTAAGAGTCCTCGCCTGCCCGCGAGACATTTTCCCAGGCCGCCGCGGCGCGGGAGGACATCTCTGCTGCATTCACAGCGTGGCGGGACATCTTTTCTGCTTCCGCGGCACGGCCGGACCAGTCTGCCGCATCGGCGGCGTGGCGGGACCTCCATGCTGCTTCGGCGGCGCGGCAAGAACTCTATGCTGCTACGACCGTGCGGCGGTACATGCCGGCTGCTTTCTCGGTGAGGCAGGACATCTCTCATGCTTCCTCTTCCATGCTCGCCTCTCCCTGGTGGCAATCTCTCGACCCAGAACTCACGCTGGCCATGGCAGACGCAAGGGAATGATGATGAATGACTTGTTTGTTTTTGTGGATGAGGAGTTGAGGAGGAATGTGCAGTCATCTTGGAGTAGTAGTATTTATAAACGAGTACTAATACACTCCTAAGTGTGAAACCGTTTATGGTTTGATTGGTGTGAATAGGTTTGCAATTAAATAGCGCGTGACAGTAATTTGGAATGTGATGGGACACAACCTCAAAATTTATTGACGGTTCTAAGTGCGGCACTATTCCCGGAAGGCATAACGTGGGCACGCTTTCTTGGCCGCGTACGTGGCATTAGCACCATAGGGTGCACCACAATAGGCAATGTCAGCACACGTCTTATTCCAAGAACCGTGCACGCTCGTTATTACCATCGCGCACGCTTCTTTTAATTAGAATGTGTGCCTGTCTAGCGCGCACACGTTGATATGTCTAACTGTTTCTGTTTGTTGTGGCTAATCGCAAACAATTCATCCGCGTGAAGTGTATGCCATCAATCTTAGACACTTTGATCTGGCTGACCATTTCTGTTCTGCTGCCTAATCACAAACAATTAATCCTTCTGAAGCGTATGCCCTCAGTCACACACACCTTTATCTAGCTGCCCATTTCTGTTGTTCCTCCTCATCACAAATAGTTAACCCGAGTGAATTTTATGCCGTATATCGCACACACCTTCATCTGGCTGCCTGTTTCTATTCTTCTTCCTCATCGCAAACAGTTCATTTAACTGAATCATATGCCCTGCATCACACACGCAACCAAAATCTAAACCGTGTTTGATGCATCCGTCATCGCAAACATTTTGCACCTTTTAATGTTTTTTTACACCATCATTTGTAATTATTGCATCGCACACAGTTTCATCGAAGAGCCTCTCATCATAGTGTCGCATTAGTAGCATCCTGCAGTAGTGATAGTATCAAGAAGGAATCTACATTTTGCTTTGTATGTTACTTGTTCAAAGAGAAAAAACTAGTGGTAAGGGAACTAATGCATTTACTGATGGTGGTTGGAGTAATTGGAATAGAGAGGATGCTCTTCTTAAGCATGTTGGTTGCGTATCAAGTGTGCATAATGCAGCTCAAGAGAGATATAACTTATTTGTGAATCCTCGTGCAGCAATTGATGAACTTTTTGTGAAAGTGAACAGTGATGATTTACGTCTTTACAAGATGAGGTTGAAGTATTCACTTAGATGCTTGCAGTTTCTTCTTCATCAAGGATTGTCATTTCATGGGCATGGTGAAAGTGAATATCTAGAAATAGAGGAAACTTCCTTGAGCTATTGAAGTGGCTTGCAGCAAATAGTGAGGAGGCGAATAAGTATGTTTTGAAGAATGCACTAGGTACTGCCAATTGACATCTCATCAGACACAACAATAGATTATTCAATGTTGTGCTATTGCCAGTCCTTCACTTCGGGACATCGATTGTGGTTGGCTCTGGCACGCCCACGTTGTTTTGGTTTGATCGATGGGCCGGTGATGCCCCCTTCGCGGCGCGCTTCCCTGACCTGCTCGCCATAGCTGTCGGTCCTAGGATCTTTGTTGAGGTGGCCCTTATTGACTTAAGGCACCTGGCGTTCCGACGTCCATTCGGACCGGCCGAAAATGCATCTTGGCAGGACTTGCTTGACTGTATCGTGCTGCACGAGCCGGCCTTGGAGAATGGGGATGACCGCGCCATGTGGAGACTAGAGCCCTCTGGCCAATTCTCTACTAAATCCCTTTACCAGGCTATCGCCGCTTCCCCGGGACCTGAGGCTCTCACGACCATCTAGGAGATCTGGCTCCCCTTAAAGATAAGGATATTCTTGTGGCAATGGATCCGCGGCCTCCTCCCGTCCGGTGTGGAGGTACTGAAGCGCAACGGCCCTGGAGACGGGTTATGCCCGCTCTGCGGGACAGAGGAGGATTTGAACCATATCTTCTTCACCTGCGTGTCCGCGCAGTTCCTCTGGAGTTGTTTCCACAAAGTAATGAGGGGAAGCTGGGACCACAACAGCTTCCCCGCTCTCTTCGCCGAACTCCAGGCTTTACCCCCATGATCTGCCACATTAGGTGGCTGGCCATCGGGGTGCTAGCCGGGATGCTGTGGACTGTTAGGAATAAGTTTGTGATTTAGCATATACCTCTTCGACTTGCTACTGACGCCGTGTTTATATGGTGCTGTTACTTACAGCTTTGGCGGCCGCTTAGCCGCCCCAGGGAGAGAGATGCCATCAACTCCATCATCACCCAGCTTCGTGCAATGGCTCTCCGGTTGGCTCTGCGGCTCCCTCCCCCACCACCGGAGCCAGATTAGATCTTCCCCGCCTCGCCATCGCCGCCGCATCTGTGTGTGTGTCCCTGTTGTTTGTGTGTGTTGGGCTTGTTGTGTTGTGCCCACAGCTGAACCCTATGTGGTTGGTGTGTCTGCGTGTGGCTGTTGGTGTTTGTAAGACTTTTCCTGCGGTGGCGGTGTGTGTGTGTGTTCGCTTGTTGGTTCTCTGTTGGACCTTGTGCTCGGTGGTTTGCTTTATTTATAAAGCGGGGCGAAAGCCTTTTTCAGTAATGTTGTGCACAACTTACTAGAAAGCAAATTATTTATGAACTTGGTGATGAGCACTATGCTATTCTAGCTGTTGAGTCTAGTGATGTATCACATAAAGAACAACTAGCTTTATGCTTGCGTTCTGTTGACAAAATAGGGAGGCCATGTGAGCACTTTCTTGGAGTTTTTCATGTAAGTGACACTAATTCATTGTCACTTAAGGAAGCAATTGAAACTTTACTTACTAATCATGGTTTGACTATAACACAAATTCGTGGGCAAGGATATGATGGAGCTAGTAACATGAGAGGAGAAATTAAAGGATTGAAAACATTGATCATGAAAGAGTCACCTTCTGCCTATTATATTAATTGTTTTGCACATCAACTCCAGCTAGTTCTTGTTGCTGTTGCCAAGGGAAATGATGATTGTGTGTGATTTTTTGATCGAGTGTCTTTATTACTAAATGTTATTGGAGTGTCCTGTAAGCATCATGACATGCTTAGAGATGCTAGACTTTAGAATATCATGAAACTACTTGAATGTGGCGAGTTACAAACTGGGAGTGGTTTGAGTCGAGAGATGGGGTTACCTAGGCCTGGTGATACTCGGTGGGTCTCTCATTATAAAACTGTTCTTAACATTATTGCTATGTATCCCACAATCCGTGATGTGCTCATAACTCTTGGACAAGATGCTTCACAAAGAAGTGATTGGCCCAAAATTCATACTATTATTGGAGTGTTCGAGTCATTTGACTTTATTTTCAATGCACACTTGATGCTTGTCATTCTTGGATACACAAGTGATTTGTCTGATGTTTGCAAAGAAGAGACAAATATATTCTTACTGCAATGGCACTTGTTAGAATGTAAAAAAGTAGAATACAAAAGCTTAGGGCTAACGGGTGGGATGCATTTCTGCAAAAGGTCACACTATTTTGTAACAATCATGGCATTCAAGTTCCTATAATGGAAGATAATTATGTGCCTTATGGAAGATCAACACGGTTTGCTTGACCCCAAAAAAATGATGATCACTTTCGAAGATAAGTTTTCTTGGAGTCATTGATCAAATTAGTCAAGAGCTTGAAAATCGGTTTGATGAGATCAATATGGAGCTGCTATCTTGTATGTCTGCTTTGAATCCCGCCAACTCATTTGCTGCTTTTGATGCACAAAAGATATGAAAACTTGCTTGTAATTTTTTATTGCTTTCAAAATTGGTACAAAATCTCTTTAACTCATTTGTTTCTTTTGATGCACACAAGGTACGAAGACATGCTGAGTTTTATCCCAAAGACTTTTCAAGTGCCGACTTGATACACCTTGAACTACAACTTGATAACTATATTGATGACATGAGAAATGATGAGAACTTCCAAGGCATTGGAAATCTTGTTGATCTCTCAGTTAAGCTTGTTCAAACAGGAAGACATATAGTTCATCATTTGGTGTACTTGCTTTTAAAATTGGTATTGATTCTCTCCGTGGCAATGGCAAATGTTGACTGAGCATTCTCTGCCATGAGTTTTGTCAAGAACAAGTTGAGAAATAAGATTGGTGATAGTCTTTTGGATGATTGCCTAGTCACATACATTGGGAGGGATGCTTTCTATGAGGTGAATGAAGATGTCATAATTGATACCTTCATGGCAATGCAAAAACGTAGGCTAGAAAGATAGTCTTTCTGAACTTCTCAAGGTATGTGCTATGATCCATGTACTATTTACTATGTAGGCTTTATGCAAAACTGATATTTGATTGAGAATTTTAGTGTGTTCATAAGACCATATTGATCTGTTTTTGTGTGCTATTGGTAATTAGTTAGAATGTTCACATATCATATTAGTTATCAATTTTTTGGGGGCGGACCACCCTATGTCAAATGCTAGCTCCGCCACTACCACTTCACATTGTCATAGACCATCACGTTTATTTTGATTACCGAGTGGTAACTTTATATGTTAGGCTCGTGTTACATATGTGCGAACTTTTTTTTCTCCTGCACCTTCAATATGTACAAGGTAGTGTTAGAGTTGTGTCGAATATTGTGTACAAAGTAGGTTACAGTTGGACTCTGAGTTGTATTGTGTTTGCAAGATATGAAGTCGTGTTCTAGTAGGACATTGGTATCCTAGGCCTCTCATATATAGCAGGGGTAGACACATGATGTAACCAATGCCAACATGATGGCACATGTATGCAGGGGGAGCCGCCAGCGTGTGCCGGCGCACTGGTGGCCGCTGTGCGGTATTGTGACGGTGTCACAAGGACGAGTGCCCGTAGTAAAGCCCTGGTGATGTCGTCATATCGGTGAACCTCATTAACAAATCTCGATGCCATGCCTCATGTGATTGATTGATTCTCGGATAATCGACAACATGCCTCAGATTTATTCTAATAAGTGATATCATGACCTAGATTGTTTGACGGTGTCATTTGGCGTGGTCACCATGAACGAGACCGATAGCAAGGAAACCTAAGTCGACGTGTAGTTATGTTGCGTACCTGTTCGAGTGTAGCGCAACGTATATAGGTTGGAATCAGGATTAATAGTCAAAGTGGGATTGGATGCTTTGAGATTGTAAGTGCCACATGTTATCCATCAGAATGGGTTTCACTTGAAAGCCTATGAGACCCGGTCTCATAGGATTTTTTTCCGTTCATGTGTACTGCTGCTAAATATACAAGGCAAATGAGATTTTTTTGGACCAAAAGATAGGAACCGAGTCTCTGGAGGCAGCGGTCTCTCCTGTGTGACACGCAGGCGGGGCATATTAGATCATCAAAGGACTATATTCATCATTTGTGTATCCATCAGGAGCAAATTTGACACGATGGGCAGCTATAGCATTGGGAGTCGGAAGTCAAGGAGCCAAGTTAACGTGAAGCAAAGGCTAGTAGTACATGGACCAATCAAGTTCTGTATGTGTATGTCAAGTACTTGGGCATGGGCATCACGACGAAAGCTCGGATAATTTTTTTCACATGGTCGGCCGCATGAAGAACTAGGGCGCTAACAGATACCAGGTTTGAGATGAAGAAGTTCAAGGAACTGAAAAACCTTGGGTTAAGATAGACAAGGGTGAAATTTTTGTTAGCACAATAGGGTTGCTTGAAGGCGTTTCAGAAATTCATGTCAGTTAAGATGGAATTATCATGTGATGGATGGAAATTAGAGGAAGGAGATTTGGGAGCCTCGAGTGTGTCGTATAGCTGGACATGTTCGGCTGGGTCGGACTAGAAAGTCTAAGGGGATCGACGTGAGTCGATCGACACATAAGACGATGGTGGGATCAACGACGATGACGTAAGAGTGTGATTCTTATAGGGACCGACTTCTGGGCGTGGAAACACCCGACGCATGCCCGAGGGCTTATGTGGCTTCAACAAGATTCTGGCGCGGGGTTGATTCAAGATGGTGCACATGAGACCTTGAAGTCGCAGGGCACAAGGGTGGACTGATCATTTACCATGGAGTCATATTGAAGGTGGAGATGGATTGAGGGGCTACGGCGTAATGATCCAGAAAATCAAAGCCCATTCAGCGGGAAAAAGCGAGTGATACGTGGTTCAGATTGGAGCCGAGTGGTCTAATGGAAACGTGAAACTCACCATTGGCTGGTGATGATCGGTGGTACTCTACAATGGGGGTTGAGTCATGTGAGTTCACGACCATTGACACTCGAGTGGGATACCAGATGCTCGGCGCAGTAATAGCGGCGAGGCGTGCGGTATGCATGGACATGGAGACGGGCCAGGGCTCTGGTGGTCATACATGTGGTGAGGCAACTCAGAATTTGACTCGTGATGACTACAAGCAGCGGTGAAATTCGTTCAAGTTTCAGACAGACGATCAAGGAAGAGCGGTGATGTTGAGTCTAGATAACTCTTATGTGTGACACCCAATATGTGAGTTGTTTACTTTCGCGCAAGTCACTGATCAATGTGTCATGGTGTTGAACAGACACTTTGGAAGTTGGGAGCACAAAATAGAGTGAAGTGGAACTTAATTTCGGCTGAGCATTGATACGTCTCCAACGTATCTACTTTTCCAAACACTTTTGCCCTTGTTTTGGACTCTAACTTGCATGATTTGAATGGAACTAACCCGGACTGGCGCTGTTTTCAGCGGAACTGTCATGGTGTTGTTTTTGTGCAGAAATAAAAGTTCTCGGAAGGACTTGAAATTCAACGGAAATTTATTTTGGAATATATAAAAAATATCTGCGGAAAGAACCAGACCAGGGGGCCCACGGCGCCCCCTTCCTCGTGGGCCCCCTGTTGCTCCATCGACGTCTCCCCCGACTCCATATATTCACTTTCGGGGAGAAAAAAAATCAAGAAGATGGAATTATTGCATTTTACGATACGGAGCCACCGCCAAGCCCTAATCTCTCTCGGGAGGGCTGATCTGGAGTCCATTCGGGGCTCCGAAGAGGGGAGATCGTCGCCATTGTCATCATCAACCTTCCTCCATCACCAATTCCATGATGCTCACTGCCGTGCGTGAGTAATCCCATCGTAGGCTTGCTGGACGGTGATGGATTGGATGCGATTTACCATGTAACACTACAAAAAAAGACACATCCGTGACATTTTGGGCTGAACGAATTTTTTTCTGTCATACTTATGACAATAATTGTGACAAAACACGGTATCATCATAGATGTGGTGGGGTCCTACTTCTATGATAAAAAATCATGATAGAAAATGGGCTTTTTCATCCTGGGCGGGCCAGAGACGCAACTGCATGACATTATTTGGGCCGTCCATGACGGAAAAAACCATGGTAGAAGCGAGGGCGAGGAAAATATCAGGGTGTTCCCGGTTACGGTGGGTGGTCGGGGCCGAGCGATGCGCGTTTCTCTTGTACACACACGCGCGTGGGTGCGAGGCGTTGGGCTCTAACTAAACCCGAGTGATTGCACTGCAGGCTACGCGTTACTGAACCCGAGCGATCGATCGATGGCTGTTAACTGAACCGATCGAGCGATTCATTCGCTACTGCTGCTAACTGAAGATGATCGATGCTGCCTCTGCATGAACAGTGTGCGTTGCTGGGGGG
>LR738710.1:547783711-547809810 GCA_902687465.1 Secale cereale
GGGGGGGGGGGTGGATGAACAGTTCCCAGTGGGGGTGGATGAACAGGACCCCGTGGTGTTGCCTTTGGATGAACAGGACCCCGATGGATCAAGCCGGTTGGGGTTGCATGAACAGGACCCCATGGAGGACTGGATGAATAGGACCATGATATGTCTCCAACGTATCTATAATTTTTGATTGTTCCATGCTATTATATATGATGTTTTGGATGTTTAATGGGCTTTATCATACACTTTTATATTATTTTTGGGACTAACCTATGAACCCAAAGGCCCAGTGCAGATTGCTATTTTTTTTGCCTATTTTAGGGTTTCGCAGAAAAGGAATATCAAACGGAGTCCAAACGGAATAAAACCTTCACGAGAGTTATTTTTGGAACAAAATCAACACAGAAGACTTGGAGTACACGCGAGGGAACGAAGGAGGTGGCCACGAGGGTCCAGGGCATGCCCCCTCCTACAGGGCGTGGCCCCCACACTCGTGGGCCCCCTCTGGCTCCCTCGATGCCCTCCTTCCTCCTATATATACCCATGTACCCTGAAAACATTGAAGCAACAGAGAAAACCCTAATTCCACCGCCGCAACCTTCTGTTCCCGTGAGATCCCATCTTGGGGCCTGTTCCGGAGCTCCACCGGAGGGGGGGATCTTCCACGGAATGCTTCTACATCAACACCAACGCCTCACCATGAGTTGTGAGTAGTTTACGACAGACCTTCGGGTCCATAGTTAGTACCTAGATGGCTTCTTCTCTCTTTTTGGATCTCAATACCAAGTTCTCCTCGGTCTTCGAGGAGATCGATTCGATGTAATCTTTTTGCGGTGTGTTTGTCGAGATCCGATGGATTGTGGGTTTATGATCAAGATTATCTATGAGAAATATTTGGTTCTTTTCTGAATTCTTTTATGTATGATTATAATATTCTTGCAAGTCTCTTCAAATTATTGGTTTGATTTGGCCTACTAGATCTATAGTTCTTGCAATGGGAGAAGTGCTTGGCTTTGGGTTCAATATTGCGGTGTCCTTTCCCAGTGACAGCAGGGGCAGCAAGGCACGTATTGAATTGTTGCCATCGAGGATAAAAAGATGGGGTTTATATCATATTGCTTGAGTTTATCGCTCTACATCATGTCATCTTGCTTAAAGCATTACTCTGTTCTTATGAACTTAATACTCTAGATGCATGCTGGATAGCGGTCGATGTGTGGAGTAATAGTAGTAGATGCAGAATCGTTTGGGTCTACTTGTCACGGACGTGATGCCTATATATAATGATCATGCCTAGATATTCTCATAATTATTCGCTTTTCTATCAATTGCTCGACAGTAATTTGTTCACCCACCGTAGAGTTCTGCTATCATGAGAGAAGCCACTAGTGAAACCTATGGCCCCCGAGTCTATTCTCAACATATCATTTACAATCTACTTTACTTTGCTGTTTTTACTTTCTGTTCTTATACCCAAAAATACCAAAAATACTAAACTATCCTATCTATCAGATCTCACTTTCGTAAGTGACTGTAAAGGGATTGACAACCCCTTATCGCATTGGCTGCGAAGTTCTTATTTGTTTGTGCAAGTGCGAGGGACTCGCACGTGGTCTCCTACTGGATTGATACCTTGGTTCTCAAAAACTGAGGGAAATACTTACGCTACTGTGCTGCATCACCCTTTCCTCTTCGAGGGAATACAACGCAAGGTCGAGAAGTAGCAAGAAGAATTTCTGGCGCCATTGCCGGGGAGGCTTACACAAAAGTCATATACCAAGTACCTATCACAAACCCTTATCCTTTGCATTACATTTATTTGCCTCTCGTTTTCCTCTCCCCCACTTCACCCTTGCCGTTTTATTTGCCCTTCTTTTTGCCGCGTGTTTACCATTCGCTTGCTTCTTGTTTGCTTGTGTGTTGGATTGCTTGCTTGTCACCATGTCTAGTAGACCTATCATTATCAATACTCCTGAGAGTGAGGTCCTTAATTTCGAACAAAGGAAGGAGGAAAATCTAAAAGATGCCTGGTATAGAATTTGCAATGCTCAAATTAGATCTAATAGGAAGCTTTCCACTTCCGTGCTTCTTCGCAATTTTTATGTTGGCATAACTCCGTGGAATATATATATTTTAGATACCATTACCGAAGGGAATTTCTTGGGTAGCCATACTTTTGATTCTTATAATGATATGACTGAATTATTTGGCTCACCACCTCTTATGGTCAATGGGACTGTTTTAACTTTGGAACATGTTATGCAAAGGCTTGAAATCATTGAAAACAAAGTTGCTACTGTAGAGTTAGTTGAGAATTTGGATAGGAAGATCGACAACCAAATTACCCAATATGGATCCAAGGTAGGGGTTATTCTGATTTTTTAAGGAAAAGGAACCCATAGTTAAAGAAAAAATAGATCAAGATTCCACTAGAATCGATAAACTTGAGGATATTATTACTAATGTAGGGTCAGCTCTTTCTGCTATGAAAACTACTTCTAATCCTTCTACCACTAAATTGGCTAAGCTTATGTATGTTCCTAAAAATAAGGATGAATCATCTAGTAAGGGAATCACGGATCTTAAATCTATAAGTGTTCATTCTAATTTTCTCACTTTCGCAAGGGAACCTTTTGATACGAATGAATTTCTAGATTTATTGCCCAAAATTTTGATTATCAATAGAAATAAAGAATTTCCTAAGAATTATAAGTGCTTAATTAAATAATTGCCTTCCAAAGATGGCAATACCTAGATCTATCCTTATATGGTGCCTAGCTGGGGGCGTTAAATGATAGCGCTTGTTGGGAGGCAACCCAATTTTATTTTCTTTGTTTTTGCTTCTGTTTAGGAATAAATATTGCATCTAGCTTCTGTTTAGATGTGGTTTTTTGTTTTAGTTAGTGTTTGTGCCAAGTAGAACCTTTGGGAAGACTTGTGTGAAGTTTATATGATCTTGCTGTAAAAAACATAAACGTTAGCGCTCACGAGAATAGTCACCAGATTTTACTGGAGAGTGATATTTAGTTGATTATTTTGCAGATGATTAATAGACAAATTCCTCACGTTTACCAATTTATTTCATTTTTTTTGGAGTTAGAGAAGTATTCGAAAGTTACAGATTACTACAGACTGTTCTGTTTTTGACAGATTCCGTTTTTCGTGTGTTGTTTGCTTATTTTGATGAATCTATAAGTAGTATTGGGGAGTATGAATCATAGAGAAGTTGGAATACAGTAGGTTTAACACCAATATAAACAAATAATGAGTTCATTACATTACCTTTGAGTGGTGGTTTGTTTTCTTATACTAACAGAGCTCACGAGATTTCTGGCTAAGTTTTGTGTTGTGAAGTTTTCAAGTTTTGAGTATGGCTTTGATGGGCTATGGAACAAAGAGTGGAAAGAGCCTAAGCTTGGGGATTCCCAAGGCACCCCAAGGTAAAATTCAAGGACAACCAAAAGCCTAAGCTTGGGGATGCCCCGGGAAGGCATCCCCTCTTTCATCTTCATCTATCGGTAACTATACTCGGACTTCATTTTTATTCACCACATGATATGTGTTTTGCTTGGAGCGTCATGTATGATTTGAGTCTTTGCTTGTTAGTTTTCCACAATCATCCTTGCTGGACACACCTTTTTGAGAGAGATAAATATGGTCTAGAATTTGTTAGAACACTCCATGTGCTTCACTTATATCTTTTGAGCTAAATAGTTTTGCTCTAGTGCTTCACTTATATCTTTTAGAGCACGGTGATACGTCTCCAACGTATCTACTTTTCCAAATACTTTTGCCCTTGTTATGGACTCTAACTTGCACGATTTGAATGAAACTAACCCGGACTGACGCTGTTTTCAGCAGAATTGCCATGGTGTTGTTTTTGTGCAGAAATAAAAAGTTCTCGGAATGACCCGAAACTCCACGGAGATTTATTTTGGAAAATATAAAAAATATCTGCAAGAAGATCCAGACCAGGGGGCCCACACCCTGTCCACGAGGGTGGGGGGCGCACCCCCCTGCCCAGGGCGCGCCCGCTGCCTCGTGGGCCCATTGGTGCTCCACCGACGTATCCCCAGATCCTATAAGTTCACTTTCGGGGAGAAAAAAAATCAAAAAGAAAGAATTATCGCGTTTCACGAGGCGGAGATGCCGCCAAGCCCTAATCTCTCTTAGGAGGGCTGATCTGGAGTCCGTTCGGGGCTCCGGAGAGTGGAGATTGTCGCCATCGTCATCATTAACCTTCCTCCATCACCAATTCCATGATGCTCACCGCCGTGCGTGAGTAATTCCATCGTAGGCTTGCTGGACGGTGATGGGTTCTATCATGTAATCGAGTTAGTTTTGTTAGGGTTTGATCCCTAGTATCCACTATGTTCTGAGATTGATGTCGCTATGACTTTGCTATGCTTAATGCTTGTCACTAGGGCCCGAGTGCCATGATTCCAGATCTGAACCTATTATGTTTTCATGAATATATGTGTGTTCTTGATCCTATCTTGCAAGTCTATAGTCACCTACTATGTGTTATGATCCGGCAACCCCGAAGTGACAATAACCAGGACCACTCCCGGTGATGACCATAGTTTGAGGAGTTCACATATTCACTATGTGTTAATTCTTTGGTCTGGTACTCTATTAAAAGGAGGCCTTAATATCCCTTAGTTTCCAATAGGACCCCGCTGCCACGGGAGGGTAGGACAAAAGATGTCATGCAAGTTCTTTTCCATAAGCACGTATGACTATATTCGGAATACATGCCTACATTGCATTGATGAACTGGAGCTAGTTCTGTGTCACCCTAGATTATAACTTCTACATGATGAATTGCATCCGACATAATTTCCCATCACCAATCCAATGCCTACGAGCTTTTCCTATATTGCTTGTTGCTTATTTACTTTTCCGTTGCTACTACTATAAAAACTACAAAAACACTATCGTTATTTTTATTGCTGCTACCGCCACTATCATATTACTTTGCTACTAAACTATCTTGCTGCAAATACTAAGTTTCCAGGTGTGGTTGAACTGACAACTCAGCTGCTAATACTTAAGAGTATTCTTTGGCTCCCCTTGTGTCGAATCAATAAATTTGGGTTAAATACTTTACCCTCAAAAATTGTTGCGATCCCCTACACTTGTGGGTTATCAAGACTATTTTCTGGCGCCGTTGCCGGGGAGCATAGCTCTATTCTTTAAGTCATTTGGGATTTATTCTGTTGATCACTATGAAGAATTTGAAGGACTCAAAAACTAAGATCTTACCCTCAACTACGAGGGGATGTAAGGAACTGCCATCTAGCTCTGCACTTGATTCTCCTTCTGTTATGAGTAAACTTGCGACAGCTACTCCTGCTATTGAATCTGATATGTCGTATGTTCTTGACGATGCTACTTCTGCTATGTATGATGAAACAACTTCTCTGCCTGATACTGTGCCACTAGGTGAATTTCTAGATGAACAAACTGCTAAGGTTAGGGAGAATGCAAATGTTGAAACTGATGATATTTATGAAAGTGATGATGAGGCTACTCCCAATAGATATGAATTGCCTGTTGTTCTTGAGGGTTATGTTATGGATGAAGAAACTGCTAGAGACTTTCTTGCTTGCAACGATAGATATGATCTTAAGAAATTATTAGCTAAGCTGAAAGAAAAGTCCTTGAATGCTAGAATGAAACATGACCCTGCTTTCGCTACTTCACCTATCTGTGTTACTGATAAGGATTATGAATTCTCTGTTGATCCTGAGTTAATTACTTTGGTTGAATCTTATCCTTTCCATGGTTATGAGTCTGAAACTGTTGTGGCACATCTTACTAAGTTGAATGATATAGCCACCCTGTTTACCAACGATGAAAAGATCCGTTACTATTATATCCGTAAGTTGTTTCCTTTCTCGTTAAAGGGTGATGCAAATACTTGGTTTAATTCCCTTGATCCTGGTTGTTTGCGTAGTTCCCAGGATATGATGTATTACTTCTCTGTTAAATATTTTCCCGCTCATAAGAAACAAGCTGCCTTACGAGAAATATATAACTTTGCTCAAACTGAAGAAGAGAGTCTCCCACAAGCTTGGGGGAGGCTTCTCCAGTTACTTAATGCTTTGCCTGATCATCCTCTTGAGATGCATGATATACTTGATGTCTTTTATAATAGACTAACCGATGCTTCCAGAGACCACGTGGATAGTTGTGCTGGTTGTGTTTTCAGGGAAAGAACAGTTGAACAAGTTGAACTACTATTGAATAATATGCTGGCCAATGAAAATAATTGGACACTTCCTGAACCAATCCCTAAGCCAACTCCGAAGAAAAGAGGTGTTCTATTTCTCAGTCCTGAAGATATGCAAGAGGCAAAGAAATCTATGAAAAAAAAAGGTATTAAAGCTGAAGATGTCAAGAATTTACCGTCTATTGAAGAAATACATGGTCTTGATAACCCGACACAGGAAGTAAAGGTAAATTCTCTTTAACGATTTGATGAAGGTGATATTCCTTGTTATAAGTCTACTAGCCAATGCTTAGACGAGTTTGACAATTTTATTGTGAAACAAGAAAACTTCAATGCTTATGTTGGTAGACAATTACAACACAATGCTTATATGATTGAACGCTTGAGTGATTATCTGTCTAGAGCTAAAGGTGAACTGAAACTCATTAGTATACATGCTTCTATGGTCACCACTCAAGTAGAACAAGTACTTAAGGCTCAGAATGATTTGCTCAATGAATTAAATAGTAAGAATAATGACTATGCTGTTAGAGTTGCAACTAGAGGTGGTAAAATGACTCAGGAACCTCTGTATCCTGAAGGCCACCCTAAGAGAATTGAGCAAGTTTCTTAGAGAGCTAATTTAGATGCACCTAGTTCTTCTAAGAAGAAGAAAAAGAAAAATGATAGGACTTTGCATGCTTCTAGTGAACCTGTAGCTGACACACCTGAGAATCCTAATGATATATCTGTTTCTGATGCTGAAACACAATCTGGTAATGAACATGAACATAGTGATAATAATAATGATGTTCATGATGATGCTCAACCTAGCAATGATAATGATGTAGAGATTGAACCTGTTGTTGATCTTGATAACCCATAATCAAAGAATCAATATTATGATAAGAGAGCCTTTGTTGCTAGGAAGCACGGTAAGGAAAGAGAACAATGGGTTCAGAAACCCATGCCTTTTCCTCCTAAACCGTCCAAGAAAAGGATGATGAGGATTTTGAGCGCTTTGCTGAAATGATTAGACCTATCTTTTTGCGTATGCGTTTGACTGATGTGCTTAAAACAAATCCTTATGCTAAGTATATGAAAGACATTATTACCAACAAAAGAAAGATACCTGAAGTAGAAATTTCCACCATGCTCGCCAATTACACTTTTAAGGGTGGAATGCCTAAGAAATTAGGAGATCCAGGAGTACCTACTATACCTTGCTCCATTAAGAAAAACTATGTTAAAACTGCTTTGTGTGATCTTGGAGCCGGTGTTAGTGTTATGCGTCTCTCTTTATATCGTCGACTTGATTTGAGTAAGTTGACACCTACTGAAATATCTTTGCAAATGGCTGATAAATAAACTGCTATACCTGTCGGTATTTGTGAGGATGTGCCTGTTGTAGTTGCAAATGTTACTATTCTAATGGACTTTGTCATACCTGATATTCCCGAGGACGATAGTATGTCTATGTGACGCCCCCGATTTGACCGTACACTAATCATGCACGCAAATGTGTACGACCAAGATCAAGGACTCACTGGAAGATATCACAACACAACTCTAGACACAATTAAAATAATACAAGCTTTATATTACAAGCCAGGGGCCTCGAGGGCTCGAATACATAAGCTCGAATACACAAGAGTCAGCGGAAGCAATAATATCTGAGTACAGACATAAGTTAGACAAGTTTGCCTTAAGAAGGCTAGCACAAAATAACACGATCGAAAAGGCAAGGCCTCCTGCCTAGGACCTCCTAACTACTCCTGGTCGTCAGTTGTCTCCACGTAGTAGTAGGCTCCGTCGGGGTAGTAGCAGTCGTCAAGTGTGGCATCTGGCTCCTGGACTCCACTATCTGGTTGCATCAACCAGCAAGAAGAAAGAAGGGGGAAAAGGGGGAGCAAAGTAACCGTGAGTACTCATCCAAAGTACTCGCAAGCAAGGATCTACACTACATATGCATCGGTATCAATGAAAAGGGTAATATCTGTGGACTAAGCTGCAGAATGCCAGAATAAGAGGGGGAGAAGCTAGTCCTATCGAAGGCTAGCATCTTGTGGAAACCACCGTCTTGCAGCAACAAGGGGGAGTAGAGTAGTACATCATAAGTCATATTTATGTTGTTGTTCCAATGCTCCGGGATCCTTTCTCGACTCCCGAAGCAACATATCCAAACAATGCCTCAGCATCCAGTTCTAGTTGTAGCGATCGGGATACAACTCCAAGTGTCCGTTACTGTAGGACAGGCTATCGATAGATGTTTTCTTCCCTGCAGGGGTGCACCAACTTACCCAACACGCTTGCTTAACTCTGGCCGGACACACCATCAGGTCATGCCCGCCCTCGGCCAAACAATACGCGGCAACCCGACCTAGGCTTAATCGAGAGGTCATGCACGCCGGACTAAACCCTATGCCCCCAGGGGTCATGGGCCAATCGCCCCGGGAACTCCTGCACGTTGCGTGGGCGGCCGGTGAGCAGACCTGGGCAATCCTCCTTAAAAAGGTAGGTGCTTATGCAGTCCAACCCAGCGCGCGCCGCTCAGTCGCAATGACGTCAGTTAAGCTTCGGCTGATGCATACGACGCAGAACGCCCATACTATGCCCACGTGATGGTTAGTGCTATCAGGCCAGAGGCCCCTTGGATCAAATATCCAAACCGTTTAGTGTCTTGGGAACGCGTGGTAACGAGCAGAGACTCACGAAAATGTGACCCCATCGCCCCGTCTCGAGAACTTGCGGCAAGGGCGAGTGCCCGGCCACGCCTCGTATTATCTCGTGGGCACCTTCCAGGTCAACCCGACTACACATCACTCGCAATTAAGCTCGCGCGGGTACCCCTCTGGGTCGACCCGTCTTTAGTAACCAGGTTCAGTGTAAAGTCATAGTAACCATAGTAACTGGGTGTCTGACACCAAAGGGAAAACCTGAGGAAATCACCCTCGATGGAATTCCACCTGATGTTTATCGTCAAGGTGAACGAAAGAGGAGTCACCCTCGAGGTCCACTCTTGAGGAGTTGCACGACAGCGTCGTTATCGAGAGTGGAGAAAGAGGAATCACCCTCGATGACCACAACCGATGAACTAACCTACAAGGTTAACATCAGAAGTGCTGATGAGGTCTCACCCTCGGCACCCGATAGTAACCCAGTAGTGTCGAGCAACTAAGGGGAAAGTGATGTGCGGTGCCGGGTCCTGGTCTTCGATCCCGTTGAACGGGTCTTCTGATGATCCAGCGAGGCAGTCGAGACAAGGTAGGGGGTCACTGGTGGATATCTAACCAGCCTATACTAAGCAGTTTAGCATAAACATGTAAGGTATGATAGCAGTATCAACAACAGGCTATGCATCAGAATAGGATCATACAAAAAGCAGTAGCAGTTCTAATGCAAGCATAAGAGAGAAGAGAATGGGCGATATCGGAATGATCAAAGGGGGTTGGCTTGCCTGGTTGCTCTGGCAAGAAGGAGGGGTCGTCAACACCGTAGTCGATCATCGGGGCATCATCGGTCTCGGGGTCTACCGGAGAGAAGAGGGGGAGAAACAATAAATACAAAGCATACAGAAGCAACAAAGAAGCATGACAAGTCAACACGCTGTGCTAGGGTGCTCTAACACGGTGCTACACGATACCGGCGAATGGGGATAACATCCGGGAAAGTATCCCCAGCATTTCGTGTTTTCGGTCAGATGAATCGGAGGGGGAAAGTTGCAGGTTCACTATGCTAGGGACGTGTGGCGGATGAACGGACAGCGTATTCGGATTCGTCTCGTCGTTCTGAGCGATTTTCATATATAAAACATTTTCATCCGAGCTACGGTTTATTTTATATGATTTTCAAAGTTTATTACAATTTCTGGATTTAGTGTAATTATTATTAATCCGAAAATTAAACTAAAATACCTTTTATACTCAGCAGCAGCTAGCTACAGAGTATGGCAGGTGGGGTCAGGGGGGTGCTGAGTCAGCAGTCAACCACTCAAGGTTGACTAGTCAAAAGGCTAAGTGGAACCTACGTGTCATAGACTGGGACAATTCCAGTCAGCATTTGACTGAGTCAACTGGGTCCAGTGGGACCCAGGTGTGATTCTCACATATTTTAGCATTTCTTTTTAAGTGGATATTTAGAGGAGGGGGTCCACCTGCCATAGGTTAGTAGCTAATCTAACTAGTAATTAACCCTAAACTAATTGAACATGGGGCCGGCCTCACACACACAGAACACACACATACGCTAATTACAAAGGGCCGGCCATACATAGCAGGACAGAGCCAGCCATCGGGCTGTGTTTGCCATGGCCTCGCGTGAGCTCAACGTGGTTGAGCAGGAGCGGCTGCGCAACAGAGCATCAGCGACTAGCAGGCAGCAAGCAGCATCAGCAGTTACAGGCAGCAACAGCAGCGCTACAATAGAAGCAGTAACCGGGAGCAGCATAAACAGCAGCGGCATCAGTGCGGCCGGGCGCTGCTAGGCCGCGGCGGGCACACGGGCGGGCGAGGCGCAGGGCAGCAGACGCACAGCAGTAGGAGACACATCAGCGGCCGCGGACGGGCGCGGGGCGCGGTCCGCAGAAGGAGCACATAGGAACAGCACGAGCGCACTGCCAAGCAGGGGTGTGTACGCGTATGCTGAGCTTCGGCCATGGCGGCCGCCGACTCGTACAGGCGACTACGGCGATGGATCGAGACTGGGGTGAGGGGGATTCGGAGGAGGAGCTCACCGCGGAGCCGTAGGCATGCTCGGGGAGGTCGGGGACGGACCGGAGTGGTGGCAATCGACGGCGGACGACGACGATGTACGCAGTGGAAACGAGGTCGATGGCGAGCGTACAGGGCGGCTTCGCTCGAATTGATGCTCTGGATGGACGTAGTCGAAGGTGGCGATCCTCCTGGACTCGTCGGTGCGGCGAACGGTGGCCGGTGGCCGCGGGCTTGACGACGGCGCGGTGACGTCTCGCTCGGCCGTCGGGGCAGAGAGAGAGAGGGAAAGGGGTGAGAGAGAGGGGGCGAGCGTGGGGGCTAGGGTTTCGCGAAAGGGGTTGGGGGCTCTTGTAGGGCGTCGAGGAGGGCGGGATGAACGCCACGCAGCCGAGGCACGGCCATGGCGGCGAGATGCTCGCCACGACCCCCGCCCTGCCCTGTAGCGAGAGGAACAGGACAAGTGGGACGTGGGCTAGGCCCTTTAGTGTAGCTAGCTGGGCCAAAGTGCCCAGTAACACCCCCTCCCTTTTCTGTTTTCTAAACACTTTTATAACTCTCTTTTGCATATTAATTTGTTAGAAAACAAGTTTTGTAAAAAGTGTAGATGGCCACATAAATAGTATTGCATTATTCGGCACTGTGAGAAAAAGTCTGGTAGGCATATGAATTTGTTTGAATTTCTCATAATTGGAAAAGGATTTAAATATGCTTCTTTATCACTGATTAATTATTTTAGGGCATGTAACCACTTTATAAAATGTTGGTTTCTCCAATAAAATTACTCAATGATTATTTGCAACATCTCGAACATTTTTGTTTCTCTGTTTGAAAGAACAATATTTTGACTTGCAAATTTAAATTTGATTTTTACTTTGATTTTATTTAAGTGGCAATTTAGCTTAGCTAATTGTGATGACATGGCACCATTAGCATGGGTTTACTGTATCATGATTACCCGGGCGTTACAAATCTCCTCCACTACAAGAAATCTCGTCCCGAGATTTAGGGGGTAGAGTAAGGGGAGAAAGACTCGCGAAGGACGGAGCTCAACACAAGATAGGTTCCTGGGGACTATCTCAATGAACGTGGCATAGATGCATCTCTCGAGTTGAAATTCAAGAAAGCCATCGAGAGCAAAGTAATGAGCGCAATTAGAAGCTTCAAGCAGGTAGGCAATTATTCGTTGCATGAGACAGAGGGAGAAAGGGGTTCAGATCAATGGGAATGAGTATTGCGTCTGATACCGGAATAGATCGCTAGGAATGTGGATCGTGATTTACATACGAAGCCAAGTGCGAGGAACATCTCTTGCAACAAGGTATACAAGAGAGTCAAGTTTCGATCATGTGGAACTGTGGGTTATGGGCCCACCATGTGGGTTAAAAGTAGGAAGGGCGATGATAGCAAGGCATGTCAGATGATAGCCTGTCAGTTATGTTGGCAACAACATTGGTACCATGGGCGAGGGACGAAGAGAACTATCTTCCTGCTCGTTGAACGAGGCGGACCAATAGGCAAAGATCTCGTCCATCGGTGGTTACCGGAATGTTATCAACAAAAGTAACATGGTCTTACTGACCGAGTTGTACACCAAGGTGTTCACTTAAGCAGAAAATTATTACTGCTTAGATTATGTAGATCAAAGAAAGGTTAAACAAACAAATGGAAAGGAAAATGTGTTTAAACACAATGAAAAGGAGTATATCATTCCCAAGATTAAGCAGGGCATGATATACGTGTCAGGAGATCAAAGTCATGACCATATAGATAAAAGGGGTAAGAAGAACTATGATATGTTGGATAGTTGATCAAGAAACATTTAGCATTGCGCTTACAATGTTCCTGTGGATCTTCAGAGTACCACAGACATGCTTCGAGAAGTACCGACATGGTCATTGGGTAAAGATCAGACTTTGAATACACAAAGGATCCATCAGGAATAACTTATAGAATAAGTCTTACATTTTCAGTAAGGAAAAGATGAGGATGTGGCCGACGGGCTCAGCAACAATTCATCGAGATTCCCATAAGCATGGTTTTCTACATTCAAGTGAACAAGATGATAACATTGGACATACCGCAGTATGTTAGAGGAGAACATCCATAAGTAAACATTGATCGAAAGCTGCACCTGGAAAGATGTACTAGGTAGCATGATCAATGTTAGAGTGGTGACTTGATAATCAAAAGACCTAGAATGAAACTATCGGCCATTCACTTCAAAGCAATAGGTTTGTAAGAAGTTTTGAATTCACACACCGTAGTTCAATGGTCGGTATTCCGGTTAGAAACAACATGAGAACCAAGATATGAACGGAGATGCTGAGAAGTATTACTATATCAAGAATCCTCAAGAGGTGGTGAAATTCTCACAACATTCTTGGCGTAAAAGATGGTAATACTCCAAGGTAGAACATAACATAAGTCGGATAACAAGGAACTCAAGGTATAACACCAAACAAGAACAAGTTCGTGTTATAAGGAATGCAAGAATGTTGTCGACGTTAATACAAATCATCGAGGGGAAGGGATGGTATTTGCCATCATGAATTCGATTCACAACTTGGAAGAAGGAAAATCATTGTTGATGATGATCACGACACATTTGTCGAGAGATTTCATTAAGATGTAATCGATCGGCGATGACATCAAGTCAAGTGAATGATGGAGCGAAAGGTTATTGAAACCACTAGTACAATACAAACTTGAAATCAAGCTAGCTGTTCAAGGCGAAATGATATGCCGAGGAAGATCGGCGTAAGCTTAGCTCATTGCCGAAATTGTGCTCCGTGAAGAAGGACCAGGTAGCACAGTTAAAAAGATGAACGGTAATGATATAGCCGATGAGGCTAGATATAACTTGAAGAATTAATAAACTCATAAGCAATGGAGATTACTTAGGGTAATTGAATCGGAGTGCGGAATTGATTCACTTATCGGTGTCCTTGAGTGTCTACCATCTCAGAACCCGAGGAAAATTGTAGTAAGTGAAAATGTAACACATAATGAATAACTCATAAGAAGCTATGCAGTTCCGTGATAATCTCGAGATACCAGGGGGGTAATACTCGATGATAGCTCAAAGCAGAGGTTGGGTTGGGGGTATTGCTCTACAGGAGACAAGTGCTTGAACCTACACGACAAATGGTATTTAAAGGAGAACATGGTCGGAACCACTATTGAAAAAGGCCAGATCCCAGATATAAGATGAACTTATATCAAGGGGATAATTAATTTAAGAGGAGCTTTAATGATAAGATCTACACCGTGTCCATGGGCATGAACAGAAAGCTCAAGGTTGACTCCCACTTCTTCAATGCATAAGCTTTCATTCACTGCTCTATTAAAAATGAATTGATTGTGAAGACTTGCCTGGTGAATTACCAGAGGAGTATGAACCTTGGAAAACTTTCGGGTTCGCACAGATTAAGGAAGGCATAAGTTCAACCCATCAGGGCATCTTAGGCACATACTACGGAAACTTGAGGAGCAATTTATACAAGCTCGAAAGCAGAGCATGGTTGAGAAAGCAGATGATATATTTTACCCAAGGCATTATATATCATGGCAGTACTCACAAGGTATTTGAATATGAAGGCCGTTGTCGGATAAAATCCAACAAAGGATCCAGTGGTCTACAAGGGATCTGATGTGAGCATCGGTACTCAAGAAGAAGAAAGAATATAAGGGGATCAGATTATAGAAACAACAGACTAATTCCAGCTCGGATGCAAAGGAATTACGATTTCCAAAGCAAGGGATCAGAAGCAAAAGCTCTGATAAAGGATGCATAAGTCGAATAGACTTAGGTGTAGAATCGACGATAAACAGATTGGTCGAGAACCAGCTCATATTCGGAATGACGTCTAAGCTGGAAGAACGAATTCTAGTTTGACTTATGATTGCAAGTATTTGCAACCTATTGAATCAATAAGATCATAAAATCAATCACAAAGGATTTTAATGAATATTGCTATACATATGGAATTAACCATAATGCAAGCAGGTAAAACTTTCCAGAGCAATAGGTTGCTGAGGATTTTGGAAGATTGAATAGTGTTTCAAAGACCTCTGTGAAATGCATGAACAACTGGGGATGAACGAACCCCCAGTAAGTGTGATGAATTATTCATACATGTATTCATGCGGAAAAGGAGTTGCAAAGCAGTAGGAAAAAGGATTCTCGAAAGTCGAAGAATACTTTCGGGTATCTTATAATAACAAGAACAACTAGGGATGGAAGTATGAACGGCGAGGGTATGCAGTTACCCATAAGGATCCAACGGTATTAAGGATTGTAAAAGAAATGAACACAAGTTCTCGGGAGTAGATCTGAGAGTATCTTCGAAGTCTTCTGGTGAAGCGGGCAACCATCTGGAATGAAGGGGCTATCCGAGGAAAGTCGTTACGAGAACCTAATGTAGTTAGCAAATTCATTTAACCCGAATAGAAGAGAGAGAGCAGAGTCCCAGAGTATAGACGAGGAGTACAAGATCCTAATACCACCCAATGGCAACATGGGCCCGTAAGCCACACAACCATGTTAGTAAAACGGTTTTTTAAGACTAGACTCAAATTCGACCAAGGAGTTGGAAAGGGGATTCCTACAGGCAGTCGGCTCTGATACCAACTTGTGACGCCCCCGATTTGACCGTACACTAATCATGCACGCAAATGTGTACGACCAAGATCAAGGACTCACTGGAAGATATCACAACACAACTCTAGACACAATTAAAATAATACAAGCTTTATATTACAAGCCAGGGGCCTCGAGGGCTCGAATACATAAGCTCGAATACACAAGAGTCAGCAGAAGCAATAATATCTGAGTACAGACATAAGTTAGACAAGTTTGCCTTAAGAAGGCTAGCACAAAATAACACGATCGAAAAGGCAAGGCCTCCTGCCTGGGACCTCCTAACTACTCCTGGTCGTCAGTTGTCTCCACGTAGTAGTAGGCTCCGTCGGGGTAGTAGCAGTCGTCAAGTGTGGCATCTGGCTCCTGGACTCCACTATCTGGTTGCATCAACCAGCAAGAAGAAAGAAGGGGGAAAAGGGGGAGCAAAGTAACCGTGAGTACTCATCCAAAGTACTCGCAAGCAAGGATCTACACTACATATGCATCGGTATCAATGAAAAGGGTAATATCTGTGGACTAAGCTACAGAATGCCAGAATAAGAGGGGGAGAAGCTAGTCCTATCGAAGACTAGCATCTTCTGGAAACCACCGTCTTGCAGCAACAAGGGGGAGTAGAGTAGTACATCATAAGTCATATTTATGTTGTTGTTCCAACGCTCCGGGATCCTTTCTCGACTCCCGAAGCAACATATCCAAACAATGCCTCAGCATCCAGTTCTAGTTGTAGAGATCGGGATACAACTCCAAGTGTCCGTTACCGTAGGACAGGCTATCGATAGATGTTTTCTTCCCTGCAGGGGTGCACCAACTTACCCAACACGCTTGCTTAACTCCGGCCGGACACACCATCAGGTCATGCCCGCCCTCGGCCAAACAATACGCCGCAACCCGACCTAGGCTTAATCGAGAGGTCATGCACGCCGGACTAAACCCTATGCCCCCAGGGGTCATGGGCCAATCGCCCCGGGAACTCCTGCACGTTGCGTGGGCGGCCGGTGAGCAGACCTGGGCAATCCTCCTGAAAAAGGTAGGTGCTTACGCAGTCCAACCCGGCGCGCGCCGCTCAGTCGCAATGACGTCAGTTAAGCTTCGGCTGATGCATACGACGCAGAACGCCCATACTATGCCCACGTGATGGTTAGTGCTATCAGGCCAGAGGCCCCTCGGATCAAATATCCAAACCGTTTAGTGTCTTGGGAACGCGCGGTAACGAGCAGAGACTCACGAAAATGTGACCCCATCGCCCCGTCTCGAGAACTTGCGGCAAGGGCGAGTGCCCGGCCACGCCTCGTATTATCTCGCGGGCACCTTCCAGGTCAACCCGACTACACATCACTCGCAATTAAGCTCGCGCGGGTACCCCTCTGGGTCGACCCGTCTTTAGTAACCAGGTTCAGTGTAAAGTCATAGTAACCATAGTAACTGGGTGTCTGACACCAAAGGGAAAACCTGAGGAAATCACCCTCGATGGAATTCCACCTGATGTTTATCGTCAAGGTGAACGAAAGAGGAGTCACCCTCGAGGTCCACTCTTGAGGAGTTGCACGACAGCGTCGTTATCGAGAGTGGAGAAAGAGGAATCACCCTCGATGACCACAACCGATGAACTAACCTACAAGGTTAACATCAGAAGTGCTGATGAGGTCTCACCCTCGGCACTCGATAGTAACCTAGTAGTGTCGAGCAACTAAGGGGAAAGTGATGTGCGGTGCCGGGTCCTGGTCTTCGATCCCGTTGAACGGGTCTTCTGATGATCCAGTGAGGCAGTCGAGACAAGGTAGGGGGTCACTGGTGGATCTCTAACCAGCCTATACTAAGCAGTTTAGCATAAACATGTAAGGTATGAAAGCAGTATCAACAACAGGCTATGCATCAGAATAGGATCATACAAAAAGCAGTAGCAGTTCTAATGCAAGCATAAGAGAGAAGAGAATGGGCGATATCGGAATGATCAAAGGGGGTTGGCTTGCCTGGTTGCTCTGGCAAGAAGGAGGGGTCGTCAACACCGTAGTCGATCATCGGGGCATCATCGGTCTCGGGGTCTACCGGAGAGAAGAGGGGGAAGAAACAATAAATACAAAGCATACAGAAGCAACAAACAAGCATGACAAGTCAACACGCTGTGCTAGGGTGCTCTAACACGGTGCTACACGATACCGGCGAATGGGGATAACATCCGGGAAAGTATCCCCAGCGTTTCGTGTTTTTGGTCAGATGAATCGGAGGGGGAAAGTTACAGGTTCACTATGCTAGGGACGTGTGGCGGATGAACGGACAGCGTATTCGGATTCGTCTCGTCGTTCTGAGCGATTTTCATATATAAAACATTTTCATCCGAGCTACGGTTTATTTTATATGATTTTCAAAGTTTATTATAATTTCTGGATTTAGTGTAATTATTATTAATCCGAAAATTAAACTAAAATACCTTTTATACTCAGCAGCAGCTAGCTACAGAGTATGTCAGGTGGGGTCAGGGGGGTGCTGAGTCAGCAGTCAACCACTCAAGGTTGACTAGTCAAAAGGCTAAGTGGAACCCACGTGTCATAGACTGGGACAATCCCAGTCAGCATTTGACTGAGTCAACTGGGTCCAGTGGGACCCATGTGTGATTCTCACATATTTTAGCATTTCTTTTTAAGTGGATATTTAGAGGAGGGGGTCCACCTGCCATAGGTTAGTAGCTAATCTAACTAGTAATTAACCCTAAACTAATTGAACATGGGGCCGGCCTCACACACACAGAACACACACATACGCTAATTACAAAGGGCCGGCCATACATAGCAGGACAGAGCCAGCCATCGGGCTGTGTTTGCCATGGCCTCGCGTGAGCTCAACGTGGTTGAGCAGGAGCGGCTGCGCAACAGAGCATCAGCGACTAGCAGGCAGCAAGCAGCATCAGCAGTTACAGGCAGCAACAGCAGCGCTACAATAGAAGCAGTAACCGGGAGCAGCATAAACAGCAGCGGTAGCAGTGCGGCCGGGCGCTGCTAGGCCGCGGCGGGCACACGGGCGGGCGAGGCGCAGGGCAGCAGACGCACAGCAGTAGGAGACACATCAGCGGCCGCGGACGGGCGCGGGGCGCGGTCCGCAGAAGGAGCACATAGGAACAGCACGAGCGCACTGCCAAGCAGGGGTGTGTACGCGTATGCTGAGCTTCGGCCATGGCGGCCGCCGACTCGTACAGGCGACTACGGCGACGGATCGAGACTAGGGTGAGGGGGATTCGGAGGAGGAGCTCACCGCGGAGCCGTAGGCGTGCTCGGGGAGGTCGGGGACGGACCGGAGTGGTGGCAATCGACGGCGGACGACGATGATGTACGTAGTGGAAACGAGGTCGATGGCGAGCGTACAGGGCGGCTTCGCTCGAATTGATGCTCTGGATGGACGTAGTCGAAGGTGGCGATCCTCCTGGACTCGTCGGTGCGGCGAACGGTGGCCGGTGGCCGCGGGCTTGACGACGGCGCGGTGACGTCTCGCTCGGCCGTCGGGGCAGAGAGAGAGAGGGAAAGGGGTGAGAGAGAGGGGGCGAGCGTGGGGGCTAGGGTTTCGCGAAAGGGGTTGGGGGCTCTTGTAGGGCGTCGAGGAGGGCGGGATGAACGCCACGCAGCCGAGGCACGGCCATGGCGGCGAGATGCTCGCCACGACCCCCTCCCTGCCCTGTAGCGAGAGGAACAGGACAAGTGGGACGTGGGCTAGGCCCTTTAGTGTAGCTAGCTGGGCCAAAGTGCCCAGTAACACCCCCTCCCTTTTCTGTTTTCTAAACACTTTTATAACTCTCTTTTGCATATTAATTTGTTAGAAAACAAGTTTTGTAAAAAGTGTAGATGGCCACATAAATAGTATTGCATTATTCGGCACTGTGAGAAAAAGTCTGGTAGGCATATGAATTTGTTTGAATTTCTCATAATTAGAAAAGCATTTAAATATGCTTCTTTATCACTGATTAATTATTTTAGGGCATGTAACCACTTTATAAAATGTTGGTTTCTCCAATAAAATTACTCAATGATTATTTGCAACATCTCGAACATTTTTGTTTCTCTGTTTGAAAGAACAATATTTTGACTTGCAAATTTAAATTTGATTTTTACTTTGATTTTATTTAAGTGGCAATTTAGCTTAGCTAATTGTGATGACATGGCACCATTAGCATGGGTTTACTGTATCATGATTACCCGGCGTTACAGTCTATTATTCTTGGAAGACCCTTTTTGAATACTGCAGGGGCTGTTATTGATTGCAACAAAGGCAATGCCACTTTTCATGTCAATGGTAATGAGCATACGGTACACTTTCCGAGGAAACAACCTCAGGTCCACAGTATCAATTATATTAGAAAAAATTCAACTATTACTATTGGAGGTTTTGAATTTCCTCTTCCTACTATCAAGAAGACATATGACATCCTTATTGTTGGGGACATACATATCCCCATTGAGGTAACCTAGTGTTATTCGAAAATTCTTCGGTTTCATGTTACTCGGAAAGAGTTTATTAACAAGACCGGATCAACCTTGTTAATGGATTCCTTTTGATGAGCATGGGATATGTGAATCTAGATAGCACAACCTTCTGTACCCTCTTTTTACTTTCTGTTAATTAGGATAAATAAAGCAAAAATAGTATTTTCTGTCTGTTTCCAGACTTATCCGTGCAATAAAAAAAATATCCCGAAAATAAAAGTTCTCCAAATTCCATGAAAATGAAATATGTTTTTTTCTAGAATATTTGAGGAAATATGGCATAGAACACACATCGAGTGGAGCCAGCACCTAGCCACGATGGTCCAGGGCACGCCCCCTGCCTCGTGGGCCCCACGTGGCCCCTCCACTTATTCCTGCACCCACACTCTTCTTCTTCCTCCCCAAAAAATCACCAACCAGCTCAAACCCGAGTTCTAGCTCATCTTGCTGCCATTTTTGATGTCCTTGCTCAAAGCACCATTCACCAAACTGTGGGGGGAGATTGTTCCTTGGTATGTGACTCCTCCATTCGTCCAATTAGTTTTTGTTCTAGTGCTTTATTTATTGCAAATTTTTGCTCCTGTAGTGACCTTGTTCTTGAGCTTGCATGTCAAATTTTCTTGGTCCCAAGTAGTTCTAATACATGATATAGCCTCTAGGCACTTATAGGAGTTGTTGCTATCAATCTTATTGAGTTTGGTTAACTTTTATTTTGAGTTACTAAATATTTCAGAAAATTTCAGAAAAATGCCTAGGAAAAACTTCCAAGGTGGTTCTTCAAGGAACCTAGAACCGAGGCTCGCGTTCCGTGAGCTAGACGATGAACTACCGAGGGATGCTGATGTGCGGCCTTGTGAATGGCCGTCAGATGACTTCATGGATTAGGCTGGCATCAAGGATGAATTTTATGCATACGTGCGCAATGCTGACCTCGAGGGCTTCATACAAGATAAGTACCGTCAATATCGTGGCTTAACTGATAGCTTTGTGAGAAGGTTTAAATTTTCATCTTCACGTAATTCTCACACTGTACTGTTTGACCTGTATGATAAATCTTGCACCATGGACTTAGAAGATTTTAATGATGCTTGTAAGCTCCCACAGTGGGGCAGTATGGGTGATCCTCGCAAATCTGAATTTAGAGAATTCCTTGCTAGTATTATAGTGGGGGAATCCAGGGAAATCACACAGGCTACCATAGGGAGCATTCATTTCCCTGCTATTCATTACTTTGCTCTCTTTATCGGTAGATGCATAAACGGTAAGGATGAGGCTTGCCACATGTGTGTCCCTGATCTTAGTGTTCTCAAGAGTGCTGTATTAGGTGATAGACAATATAACTTGGGAGCCATTGTTGTATGTAGGCTACATCATAATGGTTTGCATGGAGCTTTATTTGCTGGGATCTATGCCACTCGCATAGCCTGCTTTCTTGGTGTGCATGTGCACGAGAATGATGAACCTTTACCTCCTGCTTATTTAGATTGCCATACTATGACTAGTCACCGGTCTATAGAGTGGGATGATCAAACCCTCAAATATCAACTAATCTTTAACAGGCAGCATGCCATCCTTATTGTTCTTCCTGCCCCCACTTTGTTTAACTTTCAGGCAAAAGGGAGATACATTATAACTATGGAGGAGGCAAATGCTTATTATAACATGACGGAGGCAGCCCGCCTTCGAGCTGCAGCTCAGCATGCAGTATCTGCTGCATCCTAGTACAACCCCAACTACGACTTTGGATATCCGCCAGGCCAATACTGGCCATAGACCAACTTAGGCCAAAATCCTAAGCTTGGGGGAGTACGTGTTTCTCACCGACTTTATATTCATGTTCACACACTTATTCTAGTTGTCGGTGCTCACACTCTTTCACTGTACCATCCATGTTTAGTTTCAATTTTTTTCTTAGTCTTTTTCTCGTGTGCTAGAAAAACCTTAAGAAAAAATATATTAGTTGTAGCTTCTAGATAGTTTACTTTTCTTGCTTGTAGTAGTAGTAATTAAAAAGAAAACCCAAAAAGATTTCCCGTTCTTCTTTTGCTTGTTGGGAGCTTTCCCGTGTAAATAGTTTCTTTTCTTTTCTTTGGGGGTTAAGAGTAGAAGACCTTGATTGAAAATGCTTAGTGGCTCTCATATACTTTATTGTTGATTTAACCTTGAGCCACATTACCTTGTCTTCTCTCTTGTATTAAATGTCTGCAGATTCCAGCTTAGTCCAATGCACGTGCACTATTATTATTTTCCACACCGTTCGGTCGTGCGAGTGAAAGGCAATAACGATGATATATGATGAACTAATTGAGATGAGAAAAGATGGTATGAACTCGACCTCTTTTGTTTTTGCAAATATGATGGCTCATCGTTCCTGATTCAGCTTGTTATGAATGAAACATGCTTGCAATGACAATTAGAGATCATAGCTGCTTATGCCATGCTTAATTAGCTGAGAGTTTATAATGGTCTATCTTGCGTGCCAACATGATATTAAAATGGTTGTGATGTGGTATGATGGGTGGTATCCTCCTTTGAATGATTTAAGTGATCTGACTTGGCACATGTTCACGCATGTAGTTGAAACAAATCAGCATAGCCTTCACGATATTTATGTTCATGGTGATTTATATCCTACTCATGCTTGCATTCATTGTTGATTAATTTTAATGCATGTTCATGACCGTTGTTGCTCTCTAGCTGGTCGCTTCCTAGTCTCTTTCTAGCCTTCACCTGTACTAAGCGGGAATACTGCTTGTGCATCCACTTCCATAAACCCCAAAGTTATTCCATATGAGTCCACTATACCTTCCTATATGCGGTATTTACCTGCCGTTCCAAGTAAATTTGTATGTGCCAAACTCTAAACCTTCAAATGAAATTCTGTTTTCTATGCTCGAATAGCTCATGTATCAACTAGGGTTGTCTATATCTTCCATGCTAGGTGGGTTATTCTCATGATGAGTGGACTCCGCTCATCATTCATGAGAAAATGGCTGGTTACCGGGATGCCCAGTCCCATGCTCAAATTATAATAATTAAAAAAAACTCCTCCAGGGCTGTTGCTTGTTTGGACGGTACCCCGTGGATTCGGATGGCCGTGGAGTGTGCTTGTTGGTGGTTGGGGGAGTATAAACTTTACCATTATGTTTGGGAACCGCCTATAATGTGCGTAGCATGGGAGATATCGAGATTCTTGGTTGTTATGTTGACAATGAAAGTATACTACTCAAAATGTTATTCATCTCTTTAAAAATCGAGCTCTCGCACCTCTACAAATCCCTGCTTCCCTCTGCGAAGGGCCTATCTATTTACTTTTATGCAGAGTTATCATCCTCTTATCAAAGAGCACAAATAGGAGAGCATCTCTGTCGTTGCATGTATTACTATTAATTTGCATTGAGTATGATCATGACTGGATCTCTTTTACCATGAATTACAATGTATAGTCAGTCCTTGATCTTTAAAGGTGCTCTGCATTTATGTTTTGCGGTCTCAGAAAGGGCTAGTGAGATACCATCTTGTTATATCATATCATGATTGTTTTGAGAAAGTGTTGTCATCCGAGGTTTATTATTATTGCTCGCTAGTTGATTATGCCATTGATGTGAGTAGTCTTGGGACCTGAAAGTTATTGTGAATATGGTTAGTTCATGATCTTGTTGAAAACCTAAATGCTAGCTTACATATTTGCAACAACAAGAGCAAACAGAGTTTGTCAAAGTTTTTCTTTATCACTTTCAGTTTATCAACTGAATTGCTTGAGGACAAGCAAAGGTTTAAGCTTGGGGGAGTTGATACGTCTCCAACGTATCTGCTTTTCCGCACACCTATGCCCTTGTTATGGACTCTAACTTGCATGATTTGAATGGAACTAACCCGGAGTGACGATGTTTTTAGCAGAATTGCCATGGTGTTGTTTTTGTGCAGAAATAAAAAGTTCTCGGAATGACCCGAAACTCCACGGAGATTTATTTTAGAAAATATAAAAAAATATCTGCAAGAAGATCCAGACCAGGGGGCCCACACCCTGTCCACGAGGGTGGGGGGCGCGCCCCCTGCCTCGTGGGCCCCCTGGTGCTCCACCGACGTATCCCCAGATCCTATAAGTTCACTTTCGAGGAGAAAAAAATCAAAAAGAAAGAATTATCGCGTTTCACGAGACGGAGCCGCCGCCAAGCCTTAATCTCTCTCGGGAGGGTTGATCTGGAGTCCGTTCGGGGCTCCGGAGAGTGGAGATCGTCGCCATCGTCATCATCAACCTTCCTCCATCACCAATTCCATGATGCTCACCGCTGTGGGTGAGTAATTCCATCGTAGGCTTGCTGGACGGTGATGGGTTGGACGGGATCTATCATGTAACCGAGTTAGTTTTTTTAGGGTTCGATCCCTAGTATCCACTATGTTCTGAGATTGATGTTGCTATGACTTTGCTATGCTTAATGCTTGTCACTAGGGCCCGAGTACCATGATTTCAGATCTGAACCTATTATGTTTTCATGAATATATGTGTGTTCTTGATCCTATCTTGCAAGTCTATAGTCACCTACTATGTGTTATGATCCGGCAACGCCGAAATGACAATAATCGGGACCACTCCCGGTGATGACCATAGTTTGAGGAGTTCATGTATTCACTATGTGTTAATGCTTTGGTCTGGTACTCTATTAAAAGGAGGCCTTAATATCCCTTAGTTTCCAATAGGACCCCGCTGCCACGGGAGGGTAGGCCAAAAGATGTCATGCAAGTTCTTTTCCATAAGCACGTATGACTATATTCGGAATACATGCCTACATTGCATTGATGAACTCGAGCTAGTTCTGTGTCACCCTAGGTTATAACTTCTACATGATGAATTGCATCCGACATAATTTCCCATCATCAATCCAATGCCTACGAGCTTTTCCTATATTGCTTGTTGCTTATTTACTTTTCCGTTGCTACTATTATAAAAACTACAAAAACACTATCGTTACTTTTATTGCTGCTACCGCCACTATCATATTACTTTGCTACTAAACTATCTTGCTGCAGATACTAAGTTTCGAGGTGTGGTTGAATTGACAACTCAGCTGCTAATACTTAAGAGTATTGTTTGGCTCCCCTTGTGTCGAATCAATAAATTTGGGTTGAATTCTTTACCCACGAAAACTGTTGCAATCCCCTACGCTTGTGGCTTATCACACGGTGGTGATTTTATTTTGTAGAAATTGATCTCTCATGCTTCACTTATATCCTTTCGAGAGTCTTTTAGAACAACATGGTAATGTGCTTTGGTTATAAAACTAATCCTAATATGATAGGCATCCAAGATGAGTGTAGTAAAAACTTTCTTACAAAGTGCATTGAATATGATGAGAAGTTTGATACTTGATGATTGTTTTGAGATATGAGGATGGTGATATTAGAGTCATGCTAGTGGAGTAATTATGAATTTGAGAAATCCTTGTGTTAAATTTTGTGATTCCCGTAGCATGCACGTATGGTGAACCGCTATTTGACGAAGTTAGAGCATGAGGTATTTGTTGAGTGTCATCCTTTGTGTGGAGGTCGGGGGCGCGCGATGGTTAACTCCTACCAACCTCCCCCCTAGGAGCATGCGTTGATTGCTTTGTTTTGATGACTCATAAATTTTTGCAATAAGTATATGAGTTCTTTATGACTAATGTTGAGTCCATGGATTATACGCACTCTCACCCTTCCACCATTGCTAGCCTCTCTTGTACCCCGCAACTTTCGCCGGTACCATACACCCACCATATACCTTCCTCAAAACAACCACCATACCTACCTATCATGGCATTTCCATAGCCATTCCGAGATATATTGCCATGCAACTTTCCACCGTTCCGTTCATATGACACGCTTCATATTGTCATATTGCCATGCATGATCATGTAGTTGACATCGTATTTGTGGCTAGGCCACCATGCATAATTTTTTCAAACATGTCACTCTTGATTCATTGCACATCCCGGTACACCACCGGAGGCATTCATATAGAGTCATACTTTGTTCTAGTATCGAGTTGTAAATCAATATAAGTGTGAAGATCATCATTATTAGAGCATTGTCCC
>LR738710.1:547809912-547865822 GCA_902687465.1 Secale cereale
AAAGAAGGAAAGGCTAAGAAAAAGAAAGGCCCAAAAAAAAGAAAAAAAAGAAAAAAAGAAAAAAAGAAAAAAGAAAAAAAAGGGACAATGCTACTATCTTTTTTCCACACTTGTGCTTCAAAGTAGTACCATGTTCTTCATGATAGAGAGTCTCTTGTTTAGTCACTTTCATATACTAGTGGGAATTTTCATTATAGAACTTGGCTTGTATATTTGAACGATGGGCTTCCTCAAATGCCCTAGGTCTTCCTGAGCAAGCAAGTTGGATGCACACCCACTTAGTTTCTTTTGTTGAGCTTTCATACATTTATAGCTCTAGTGCATCCATTGCTTGGCAATCCCTGCTCACTCACATTGATATCTATTGATGGGCATATCCATAGTCCATTGATACGCCTAGTCGAGGTGACACTATCTTCCTCCTTTTTGTCTTCTCCACAACCACCACTCCATTCCACCTATAGTGCTATGTCCATGGCTCACGCTCATGTATTGCATGAAAGTTGAAAGGTTTGAAAAAATTGAGTATGAAAACAAGTGCTTGGCTGAAACCGGGGTTGTGCATGATATGAATATTTTGTGTGATGAAGAGGGAGCATAGCCAGACTATATGATTTTGTAGGGATAACTTTCTTTAGCCATGTTATTTTGAGAAGACATGATTGTTTTGTTAGTATGCTTGAAGTATTATTATTTCTTATGTCAATATAGACTTTTGTCTTGAATCTTTCGGATCTGAACATTCATGCCACAATAAAGAGAATTACATTTAAAATTATGTTGGTTAGCATTCCACATCAAAAATTCTGTTTTTATCATTTACCTACTCGAGGACGAGCAGCAATTAAGCTTGGGGATGCTTGATACGTCTCCAATGTATCTATATTTTTTGATTGTTCCATGCTATTATGTATGATGTTTTGGATGTTTAATGGGCTGTATCATACACTTTTATATTATTTTTGGGACTAACCTATTAACCCAAAGGCCCAATGCAGATTGCTGTTTTTTTACCTATTTCAGGGTTTCGCAGAAAAGGAATATCAAACGGAGTCCAAACGGAATAAAACCTTCGCGAGAGTTATTTTTGGAACAAAATCAACACAGAAGACTTGGAGTACACACGAGGGAATGAAGGAGGCGGCCACGAGGGTCCAGGGCACGCCCCCTCCTACAGGGCGCGCCCCCGCCCTCGTGGGCCCCCTCTGGCTCCCCCGATGCCCTCCTTCCTCCTATATATACCCATGTACCCTGAAAACATTGAATCAACAGAGAAAACCCTAATTCCACTGACGCAACCTTCTGTTCCCGTGAGATCCCATCTTGGGGCATGTTCCAGAGCTCCATCGGAGGGGGGATCTTCCATGGAGTGCTTCTACATCAACACCATCGCCTCACCATGAGTTGTGAGTAGTTTACCACAGACCTTCGAGTCCATAGTTAGTACCTAGATGGCTTCTTCTCTCTTTTTGGATCTCAATACCAAATTCTCCTCGGTCTTCGAGGAGATCTATTCGATGTAATCTTTTTGCGGTGTGTTTATCGAGATCCGATGAATTGTGGGTTTATGATCAAGATTATCTATGAGAAATATTTGGTTCTTTTCTGAATTCTTTTATGTATGCTTATAATATCCTTGCAAGTCTCTTCGAATTATTGGTTTGGTTTGGCCTACTAGATCTATAGTTCTTGCAATGGGAGAAGTGCTTGGCTTTGGGTTCAATCTTGCGGTGTCCTTTCCCAGTGACAGCAGGGGCAGCAAGGCACGTATTGTATTGTTGCCATCGAGGATAAAAAGATGGGGTTTATATCATATTGCTTGAGTTTATCCCTCTACATCATGTCATCTTGCTTAAAGCATTACTCTGTTCTTATGAACTTAATACTCTAGATGCATGCTGGATAGCGGTCGATGTGTGGAGTAATAGTAGTAGATGCAGAATCGTTTCGGTCTACTTGTCACAGACGTGATGCCTATATATAATGATCATGCCTAGATATTCTCATAATTATTCGCTTTTCTATCAATTGCTCGACAGTAATTTGTTCACCCACCGTACAATTCTGCTATCATGAGAGAAGCCACTAGTGAAACCTATGGCCATCGGGTCTATTCTCAACATATCAATTTACAATCTACTTTACTTTGTTGTTTTTACTTTCTGTTCTTATATAAAAAAATATCAAACTATCCTATCTATCAGATCTCACTTTCGTAAGTGATCGTAAAGGGATTGACAAGGCCTCATCGCGTTGGCTACAAAGTTCTTATTTGTTTATGAAGGTGCGAGGGACTCGCGCATGGTCTCCTACTGGATTGATACCTTGGTTCTCAAAAACTGAGGGAAATACTTACGCAACTGTGCTGCATCACCCTTTCCTCTTCGAGGGAATACAACGCAAGCTCGAGAAGTAGCAGACCACCCTGTGGAGGGCTGGATGAAAAGTAGACGATGGAGGGATGGATGAACAGTAGCCCGTGGAGGGGTGGTTGAACAGGAGCCCGTGGAGAGGGCTGGTTGAACAGTAGCCGGTGGAGTAGCGCGCGGTGGACGCTGAATAGTCGCAGGTGGAGGCAGGAGGAGGTCGATGGTGGATGAACAGTAGCCCGTGGAGGCTGGAGGGGGTTGACGGTGGAGATGAACAATATCCCGCGGAGTCCCATTTTGCGGTACTGTAAGTGCATCTAGTGCCCCTTAGTGATTTTGGTGTATTGAAGACTTATATGTTAAGGGACTAATGTGTTTATGAGTGTACACAGGTCTATAAGGCTATGAGGAGTTTGATATTTACAGAGAATGTCGACCCCTAAAACTGAAGTTCTTCGACTAAAGACTTTGGATTTCTGAAGACTTTCTGAAGACTTTGAAAGTGAAGAAATTGGTGTGACCTTGAAGACTTGGTATTCATTTGAGGAACATGAAGTGTGAAGACTTTTGTTTTCGTAGTTTCTTTTTCTCTTTCTTGAGTCATAGGAAACACCGTACTGTTAAAGGGGGTCGAGGAAATACTAAGGAAAAATTTCCATGCGATGCTCAACTCAAAATCCTACACCTACCAATCCCTTCGAGTGAAGCCATTGTAAATCTCATACAGTTCAGTCATATTCTTCAGTGACACAGACGAAATTCTTCTGGTCTCTGAGGAATTTGTTCTGACTGAGGAGTTAGGAATTCGCCAGTGCGGATTACCTACACAATGAGGAACATGATAACCCTGAGAAATTTGATACTCAAATCTCCAACCGTTGTTGTGCTACGCGCCAGCTGTCCCAAAATATCTACCTACCTAACGATCATATCATTAAAGGGCATTTATGTCTTATCATGTCGGGCTGCTCCCTAGGCTATAAATAGCTGCCCCCTACAACCACTAGCCGGTTGGCTGCTCCGAGAGAAACTGACACTTGTCATAAGAGCAACCCATCCTCCGAGGACTTTGAGCGAAAATCATCAAGTGAGGAAAAACCCAAACACCTACAAAACCAAAAGTGATTGAGCATCACTGAAGAGATTGATTCTGAGTGGATCCGACCCTTGTTACCTTTGAAGACTGTGCTTCTTCCAGACGGTTAGGCGTCATGGTCTAGAGCATCCAAGAGGAATTGTGGATCGTCGAGTGACCGAGTTTGTGAAAGTTCGGAAGTCACCTGTGAAGACTTACCACGAGTGATTGGGCGAGGTCTGTGTGACCTTAGCTCAAGGGGAATACGGTGAGCACTTGGTGTCTTGGACTGTGTGTCCTCAGGTTTAAATACCTAGCCGTCCTAACCAGATGTACAACTGAGACAACAGTTGGAACTGGTCTATCAAATCATTGTCTTCACCAAGCTTACTGGTTCTATTTCCTCAACTCTTTCATTTCCTCATAACTGTGTTGTGTGCTTGTTCATATCTGTTTGAAGACTTTGACAGAAGACTTTCTCAATTTCCTCAGTTCAATTTCTTCAGTCTGTTTGTCTTCAGCCTGTGTTATCCCGTGTTTATGCTTTCTGTACTCTGTGCTTGTCTTCATTTAATCAGGATGACCATGCTTGTGTTCTATTATGTTTACTTCTGAGTACTTATTCCGCTGCAAGTAGTTCTTCGCTAAGGAATTTCTTCACCCGCAAATTCCTAAGTGAAGAATTCATAAAAATCACCTATTCACCCCCCTCTAGTCGATATAACGCACTTTCAATTGGTATCATAGCAAGGTACTCCCTTGTTCTGTGTGATTTTTGTTTAACCGCCTGGAGTTTTAGTTATGTCGACCGCATGTTATCAAGGTCTCAGCTGGGTGTCCTACCTTCGATGGGACAGACTACCCCTACTGGAAGAACAAGATGCGAATGCATCTTGAGGCAATTGATAACGATCTCTGGTATGTTGTGGAGAATGGTGTTCCCTCGGTATCACCTTCTCTGAATGCTGCTGATGTGAAGAGATTCAAGCAACTCAATTCTCAAGCGAAGAATATCATTTGTGGTCATCTGAGCAAAGGGCGGTATGGAAGAGTGAGTGCTTTGGAAACTGCTAAGCTTATCTGGGATAGGCTATCCAAAGTCAACGAAGGAGTCTCAACACAACGTGACTCTCGAGTTGATGTTCTTCGCAATCTCTTCAACAGTTTCATAAGACTTGACAATGAAAATGTTCAGCAAACCTTCGATCGCCTCACTGACATCTCAAATGAACTTCAAGCACTTGGTTCCACTGACATCACTGACCATGAGGTGGTGAAGAAATTGCTGAGATCGCTTGATTCCTCATTTGATACTCTGGCATTGACGATTCAAGAGCGTGGTGATTACAAGTCACTTGATCCCACTGATATCCTCGAAAGGCTAAATACTCATGAGTTCCAGCTTGCTGAAAAGAGAGATCTCTATGGTCCGAGCTATGGCAGATCACATGCCCTGAAGGCCAAGGTCATCTCTGAATCAGAAGGTGAAGATTCTGGTAGTAGCCTTGGTGATCCTGAATAACTGAGCTAGGAGCTAGCACCGCTCGTGAAGAAATTCCAAAGGTTCTCAAGACGTGGTCGCTTTGGAAAATTCTCAAGGAGAAATGATTCCTCATCCAGTGACTACAATAAGAGGCCATGTCAAAAATGTAAGAAGCCTGGTCACTACATTCAAGATTGTCCTCAGTGGGAAAAGGAATCTAAGAAGAAGAAATACAAGGATTACAGTTTTGATGATGCGAAGAAGAAGAAGAAATCATCAAAATCTTCATCATCAAAATCCACAAAGTCTTCATCTCACAGGAAGAGCAGCTCCAAGAAAGCCCGGGCATTCATTGGTAAGGAAATGGACTCTGAAGCCGAATCTGAGGATCATGAGGAAGAGGAGGAATCTGAGGAGTCCGAGTCTGGTGTGGCGAGTCTAGCTCTTGCTACTGCATTCGTCAGCAAGTCTATCTTCAACACTGAAGAAAATGGTTTCACCAACAAGGCTGATGAAGGCAATGATAAATATGCTCCCACCTATTGCTTTATGGCAAAGGGTGCCAAGGTACTCAAATATACCTCCTTTGAATCTAGTGAGAATGAATCTGATGAAAACCTTAAGCCCAGCTATTCTAAACTTGCTAAGATTACTATGCAACAACAAAAGGCTCTTGGTAAGGTTCAAAACATGCTAGATAAAAGTGATGATATGTTGGGTGAAGAAATGGATCGATCTAAAATCTTGACTGAAAATCTTCAGAGACTTTAGTCCAAGTATGTTAACCTTCAAGGTCATCATAACACTCTCTTGTCTGATCATGAGAAGCTTTCTTATGAATTTCTTCAAAGAAAGCAAGATCTTGAAAAGCTAAGAGTGAGTTATGAAGATCTTTAGAAGGAGCGCGATTCATTACTTGCTCAACAAATCAGCGCTTCTCAGGAAGAATTCATTCCCCCATGCTTGAAATGCATTGAACGTGAAACTGCTAATTCTTCACCTGAATGTTCAAATGCTTCTAATGGTACAAATTCTTCAACCGTCTCTGCTATCACTAATTCCTCATCTGAGGACGTTGCTAGTATCACTGACAATGCAGGGCTGAAGGAATTGTACATGTCAGGCATGTACAAAAGCCTCAAAGGGCATCAGACTCTTTGTGATGTGCTTAAAAAGCAGATCCTCAACAGGAACCCTAGGAAAGAGGGTATTGCCTTTTAGAGGAAACTTAATGTTGATGGTTCATATTGGAAGCCTGAGCAGTACCCCGAAATCTCATGGGTTGCTGCGAAAGGACCTCCAGTTGATCCATCCAATTTATCTGGCTTTACATGTGAATCTCCTCATTCTTCTGATGAGTCATCTGACTCCAACTATAAACTGTTCAAAAATCAGAATGGCGAAGTATTTGCTAGATATGTTGGAACTAACTGCAGGAATGGTCCCCCTATGAAGAAAGTCTGGGTCCCCAAGAGGCACCTTGAAAATCTTCAAGTGAATGTCCTCATGATACCTCGTGTGAGGAATAGGAACCCCAGACCCAATTCTTCATATGGATCAAAATCTTCTGTTGGATTCAAATCCTCATACAGGCCAAATTCCTCACGTGGATCAAATTCCTCAAAAGGATCAAAGTCCTCATATGAATATCGTCGTGCTAACAACCCTGTTTCGTAGGGAAGAGCTAAGGGTTATGAATATGAGCATTATTCTTCTAACCATTATGTTCATAAGTCCTCGAAGAATTTCTCTGCCTATTCATATGCTTATCCTAACTCCTCTTATGTGAAACAAAATGGGCTGGCGTCTATGCCACCTTTCTCATATGGAGCTCGCAGAGTGATGAACTCTTTGCCACCCCTTCAGATGTGGGTGGTGAAGAAAAAGAGCTAATCTCTTTTGCATGGTCAGGTCTCCAGACGTGCTCAAACGTCTGAAGAATTTGTTGGAGACCTGAAAAGTGCCTGAAAGGACGCATGCTAACCATGAAGAAATGAACTTTCATTTCTCATGTCATCATACTGCTTTATCTATTGCTTTGCTTGATGAAATTGATCTGATGAATTGATGTCATATTCTTCACTGATGAAGTATATGAGTTTGTAAGCTGCACTAATTCATCTGCAGGATGATCAACCCAAAGCCTCTGAGTGGGTCCTTGATAGTGGATGTACAAATCACATGACCGGTGACAAGAATATATTGATGGATGCTCCCTTATCACCATCTCATCTGAAGCATATCATCTTCGCTGACAAAGGCAAAAGTCAGGTATTGGGTCTAGGTAAGGCAGCTATCTCAAAGGATCGACACATGGACAAAGTCATGCTTGTCGAGTCCTTAGGATACAACTTCATCTCTGTCTCAATGCTTTGCGATCTTGATATGGTTGTAGTCTTCGGCAAGTATCGTTGTGTTGTGGTCATGGAATCTAAAAATTCCAAAGTCTTTGAAGGCTTTAGGAGAGGAGACTTGTATATTGTTGATTTCTCTACAGGGTCGCAACCAACTGTGTGTCTACTTGCAAAAGCTTCAGAAGGCTGGCTATGGCATCAATGACTTGGTCATGCAGGCATGAGGAATTTGCACACACTTGCGAAGAAGAAGCACGTCATTGGCATTGAGAATGTCAAATTCCTCAAGGATCACTTATGCGGTGCCTGTGAAGATGGAAATATGACCAAGGCCAAGCATCCAACGAAGACTATCATGACTGCTACTCGACCATTTGAATTGCTTCACATGGATCTCGTCGGTCCTAACCATTATTCCACAGTTTCAAATGATGCTTCTGAATATGGCTTTGTTATTGTCGATGATTACTCGCGATACACATGGGTACACATTGTTACTTACAAACATGAAGTGCAGGAAGTCTTCAAACGATTTTCCTCGAGGGCTTCAACCAACTTTGGTGTGAAGATCAAGCACATCAGAAGTGACAATGGAGCTGAGTTCAAGAACTCTGGTCTTGATGACTATCTTGATGAACTTAGTATTACTCATGAGTTATCTGCTCCTTATACTCCTCAGCAGAATGGCATCGTGGAGCGCAAGAACATGACTCTTGCTGAGATGGCTCGCACTATGCTTGATGAATAGAAAACGCCTCGTCTTTTCTGGATTGATGCAATTGATACTGCGTGCCACATCATCAACAGAGTATATCTTCACAAATTCTTCAAGAAGACTGCCTATGAACTCCTCATTGACAAGAAACCCAATGCGAGTTATTTCAAAGTCTTCGGTGCTAAATTTTGGATTAGAGATCCTCATCACAACTCAAAATTTGCACCAAAAGCACATGAAGGGTTTACGCTTGGTTACGGAAAGGACTCGCACACCTACAGAGTCTTCAACAACGTTCTTCACAAGGTTGTTGAAACTGTAGATGTGCGGTTCGATGAAACTAATGGCTCGCAAAGAGAGCACCTACCTTCTGTGATAGATGAACCAGCACCCGAGGAATCTATCAAGTTCAAGGCTACCGAGGATGTCATTCCGACCAAAGAATCTGCTGAAGAATTCATTCCAGAACATGAAGAACGTCGAGCTAATGCACCTAAAGAATGCTGAAGAAAATGGTGCTGAAGAAATGCTGATCAAATTCCTTGAAGACAACCAGCTCATCCTTGCGTTGCAAAAGAAGTGTAGATTGAGAAAATCATCGATGACATTGAAGCACCAGGTCCTCTCACATGCTCAAGAGCTTCACATTTATCTAACTTTTGTGGGCACTTTGCTTTTGTCTCTATCACAGAGCCCACTAAGGTAGATGAAGCATTTCTAGAGCCTGAGTGGATTCAACCTATGCAAGAAGAATTACATCAATTCGAGCTCAACAACGTCTGGGAACTGGTAAAACGTCTAGATCCTCGCAAGAACAATATCATTGGCACAAAGTGGATCTACCGCAACAAGCAAGATGAAAATGGCCTTGTGGTAAGGAATAAGGCATGGCTTGTAGCTCAAGGCTACACACATGTTGAAGGAATTGATTTCGATGAAACTTTTGCACCTGTTGCTAGACTTGAGGCTATTCGCATATTACTTGCTTATGCTAACCATCATGATATCACTCTATATCAAATGGATATGAAAAGTGCATTCCTCAATGGTAAGCTTGAGGAAGAAGTATATGTTGCTCAACCCCCAGGTTTTGCAAATCCAAAGAATCCTGACAAAGTCTTCCGACTCAATAAGGCCCTTTATGGCCTCAAGCAGGCCCCTCGAGCGTGGTATGATACTTTGAAGGAATTCCTCATGAAGAAAGGCTTCAAACCCGGTTCACTTGATCCTACTCTTTTCACTAAATCTTATGATGGTGAATTATTTGTGTGCCAAATATATGTTGATGATATTATCTTTGGCTGTACTGACCAACATTATAGTGATGAATTTGCCTATATGATGAGTGAAGAATATCAAATGTCTATGATGGGAGAGTTGAAATTCTTCTTAGGTCTTAAAATTCGTCAACAACGCACTGGCGTATTAATATCTCAGGAGAAATACCTCAAGGATGTACTGAGGAAATTTGGCATGCAAGATTGCGAAGGCGTCAAAATTCCTATGCCCACAAATGGCCATCTGTGCATTGATGAAAATGGTATTGAATTTGATCATAAGGTATACCGCTCCATGATTGGTTCTTTATTGTACTTATGTGCATCTAGGCCAGATATAATGCTTCGTGTTTGCATGTGTGCCTGATTTCAAGCTACACCGATGGAATCAGACCATAAGGCTGTGAAACATATTCTTCGATATCTAGCGCACACACCAACACTTGGATTATGGTACCCCAAGGGCTCGACTTTTGATCTCATTGGATATTCAAACTCTGACTATGCTGGTGATCGTGTGGACCGCAAGTCAACATCTGGTACATGTCACTTCCTCGGAAGATCTTTGGTCTGCCGTCTTCGAAGAAACAGAACTGCGTATCACTGTCTACTGCTGAAGCTGAGTATATTGATGCCGGTTCTTGCTGTGCTCAATTGGTTTGGATGAAGCGAACTCTCAAGGACTATGGCGTCAACATGAAGAATGTGCCTCTCTTCTGTGACAATGAGAGTGCCATCAAGATTGCTCACAACCCAGTTCAACACTCAAAGACAAAGCACATTCAGATTCGTCATCATTTTCTTCGCGATCATGTGTTGAAGGGCAACATTTCTATTGAGCATGTGAAGACTGAAGAACAGCTAGCCGATATCTTCACAAAGCCCTTGGATGAGAAGAGATTTAGCAAGTTGCGGTGTGAGCTAAATATCTTAGAATCTTCGAATGTTCTTTGGATAGGACACTCATCCTAACACTTATGCAAAATTGATGACTTAGATGTGCAACACATGAAGAATTGTTTTTCCTCAATCAATGAAGAATAACGCTCTAAGTGTGAAGAAATTAACGAAGAATTTGATTCTCAGAACTCTACGACAATTGTATGCGGTGTCTGAAATCATCATTCTTATACGGTGGGTCACGCCACCACCAAAGTTGAAAATCTTCAATTTGAGTTTTTCTGAAATTCCTCAGTTGTTCATATTCTTCGACTTTGCATTGTCTTCACCTTTTCTGTCTCTTTTCTTCATTGGCTATTTATATATGTGAGTTTATGTCCTCTACAACATTCACTTATTGCTATTTCTTCAAGTTGCTTTTCCTGCTAAGTGAATGTGATCAGACCCTTCCCCCTCTATGCTAAACTCAACCCATTCCATTCACAAATTCTTCATATGCGTTCTATTTGAAACTTGTTCAAAATCTTCACTGTGTCCTTGTCAGCTGCAAAAATTGTGAACGCAACATTAAAACTTATCTTTTCCAAAATTTTCGGTTTTACCGCGAAAATCGTTCCGCATCCCATGACAATACTTATCTATTCACCCACGATATCACACGATCTCCACTTCTCAGTACGTGGGTGACACATGTCGAGCGAATGAGAAGGGTCAGGGGCACGTTCGTCCAAATTCTTCGGGCGAACGGTTATTCATCTCCGCTATAAATACCCCTCCCCTTCCTCACTACACTTTTTACTCCACTCGTTCTCTCTCTCGCTCGAGCTTCTCCAACCCTAGCGCCGCCACTACTTCATCGTCGCCGGTGAGGAAGAGCTTCACTGCCTCGACCTCGTCGCCGTCGTACTCGCGCCGACAGCAGATTTCTTCACCCCACCGCCGCCGTAGCTGTCTTCCTGAGCCAAGTTAGGGCGTGGAAGATCTGCATAGACGAACTTCACTTCGCCACCTCACAGTTCATCGTTTTCTTCATCCAGGGTAATTAAAATTTACCTTTACTTCCTTGTTTGATTCGAATGTTTTCTTCAAAAATTCTCAAAGGTGTTTTTCTTCAAATCCTCACACACTAAACACCTCACATGTCATCTGTTCTTGATTCATTTCTCTAAGCTATGTTTTTAATTTAAGATTCCTCAATTGTGTGGATTTTCAATCTATACAACTCTGGAACCTAGGACAAAGAACGCTTAGTCAAATTCTTCAAGACTCATCTGGTAAAATTTCTCAAACTTGTTCTTTTTACAAAACCTTCTAAGAACGCATATGACCTCTCCAAATTCCTCGCAACTATACTCTATTCACACGTACTCATGTCAGATGCTAAATCACTAGGTTCTCATCAACTTAACTCATTTGCAGCGTTCCTCGAAGAAAAGTTGCATACTTCTTCAGAGAATTCAATTGTTCAAATTCCTCGTCTGAAGAAAATGGCTGATGGAAAGAAGCCACAGAAGGGAGGAAAGAGGCCTGAGGTCAACACCGTTTTCGAAATACCTGAAGACATATATGCTGACTACTGCACTCCTGATGAGGCAAAGTATGGAAAAGAGGACAAGAATCAGCGCAAGGTGCACATACAAAGAATAGAGAGGAGATGGGCAAGAGAGTGGAGGAAGTACATGTATGTGACTCCCAAATACATGAATAAATCCGCACTCAATCCTCAATGCGCAAGACCTCCATTGGCACATGGCCAAGTTGCTGATCCCACTAGCCTCAAGCGCGGTGAGGACTATCCTGATGAATGGGCTAAGCGCCAGGCCAAGTTGGCCAAACAAGCAAAATAAGCAGTGAGGAAATTCAACAAAGACTCTGCTGCTGCTGCTGCCACTGCCGAGGCCTCCGCTTCCAAGCCAAAGAAGGCCATGTCAAAGAAGCCTGCACATAAGCCAAGTGCTTCATCTGCAATGCCCTCACAGCCAGATTCTTCAAAGCCCTCACGGCCAACTCCTCAAACTGCTCCTGCTCCTCCTAAGTCCTCAGCTCCTCCGCTAAAGTCTTCAGATGCTCCAACAAAATCATCTGCACCTGTGCATCTTGCCACATGTCAAAGGACTATGGGCATATCCATTGCCTCAGGAGCATCAGCAAGTTCCTCAGATGCTCCAAGTTCCTCAGCTGCTCCAAGTTCCTCATCTGCTCCTTCTCTGCTGAAGAAAAAGACCACTGCTGGATGAGGTTCTCGCCCAAGTCCTCACAAGAAACAAGTTGCTTTCCAAGTGCCGTCTGATGACGAAGCTGATGATGAAGAATTAGTTAAAATCATCAGAGACAGGCAAGAAAGGGCCACTAGAGCCAAAGGAAGAGAAGTGCCACTGCTTTTGGATCCAAAGGTGATCCTCGACTTTATTGATCTGTGGCATCAGGATACCAACACTCCTATGCCTGACTTCAACCTGACTCCTAGCCAAAGTCACATGCTGACCGCCTTCATAGGCGAAGAAAAATGGAAATTTGAAAAGGCCAGGCAGACGAAGAAAGCGCAGTACAAGAAGGAGCGCTTCCTGAAGAAGAATGTTGTCAACATGACAACTGAAGAACTTGTAAAGATTCAGGGTGAAATCAAAACCCTCAGTGATGAATTCGACACGTATCACGCAGACTGGATGGGTGCCAAAGTCAGATTTGTGAATTTTACTAAAGGTTTTTCTTCAAGTGTTGCTCGTCATACGCACATTGAAATTCCTCAAGCTGAAGCATCTGCTCAGTCTACTAAAGGACATGCCAGCAACGCTGAAGAACATCAGGCTGCTGAAGAAAATACCAGGGCTGATGACTGCATTCCAGCTGTTGAAGAAATTGCCAGGGCAACCTCTAGTGTTGCGCCTGAAGAAAATGTCAGGCCAGCTGAAGCTCCAAAGGCTGTGCCTGAAGAACATGAAGAAGTCAGGGCAACTGCATCAGTTGTGCCTGAAGAGATTCAACCAGATTCCTCTACTCCTCCTGCGCCTACTCCAACTCCAATCCTTCCGTCTGCATCAGATGTGAAGAAGACAAAGGTTGTAGAGCGTGCAACTGTGAAGAAAAGGAAGGCATCGACTTCATCAGATTCTTCAGCTCCGAAGAAGATGAAGCCTTTGACAAGCTCAACTGACAACCCAATCGATGCGGTTCCCATTTCATCCATGCCATCAAAGGAACTTATTCCGTTTGATGAAGAATATGTGATTCCCAGTGAATCTGTAGCGACCAGACCTCAAACAGTCTGATCTCTGTGCATCAGTGTCATCCCTGGATCAGTAATGCTGACACACACAATACTTGAAGGAATTATAACAGAGTGGCAATCACACACTTATTACATCGAAAGTTCCAAAGATGAACTTATTACAATAAGAATGGCTTAAGGCCATCTAACAACAATAACAACGGAAGGCTAGGAAGATAAGTGAGTCCATCAACTCCAACGACATTACTGAGTATAGAACCATGACATAAGGGCACCTTACTCGTTGTCTGAAAAGTCTTCAACATGAACGTTGCAGCCCGAAACGGGTCAACACATGGAATATGCTGGCAAAGTAACACATAGAGAGTAACAAAAGTAAAACTATACTATATGCAATATGGCTGGTGGAAAGCTCTATGGTTATAGTTTTGCATAAAGCCAATTTTTCCCTACTGCAAATGAATATAAATTTTAATTTAACTATCACGGTAGTTGAAACATCATTGAGAAGGTTCACCCAACTCAATCCCAATTAAAGTAAACATTAACCCAACAAATTAACTTTTAGTGTGTTGAGATACACATGATAATCCAAGTACTAGATACTCACAACGTCCATAACCGGGGACACGGCTAATCATGATTAGTTTGTACACTCTGCAGAGGTTTGTGCACTTTTCCCCACAAGACTCGATCTCCTCCGTTGGGATTCTCGCACTACATGTTGTTTGAGAAACGGATGACCGAGACATAGTCTTTCAGAAGCACTAGCACCTTACGATCGGGTGGACCGTACCAACCTACATCCCCTACATCTGCTAGTCCACCACTTTAAGAGTTCGCACGACTTAATCAACTATGCTAGAGCCCATAATAGCTTGTGGCTGCACATGGAAGTTTCTAGTATGAATAACCTCATGATCCCTTTGAGCCTGGGTGGCGGTCCATAAAGAAAAACAGGAAATCACTGGAATACCCAGGTGCCTCAATCCACCCAGATGTGTGTTCAAGTTGCCACCTTAAGTTGAACCATTAATTTAACAATCTCACATCTGTCATGGATGCACTCACCCAATCCACGTCTACTAGCAAAGCATAACCTAACAGCAAACGTAGAAGTAACTCCCAAAGGTTTGAATATAATTCTGGTAATAGGTACTACCTCATCTACTTCCCAGTCCCACATGTTATTAGATCCTACTCATGAAATGTGTTTGAGGATAATACTAATGCAATGAAAACTAGGTATTGGAAAGTATGATCAAAGTGTTACTTGCCTTGCTGATGATCCGCAAAACCTAGAGATTCAAAGTAGCAAGCGGCGCACTCCGGGTACTCTATCGCAAACAAACAAGCATACAATAAGTACTCAACTAATTCACGGGTAAAACTCAAATAAGATATCTAACCAGAAAGTTCAACTTAAGAACTCCGGTTTGCAAAAAGAATCAAACCCAACGAAACAAGAAAAGTCAAACGACGAAAAGAACCGACTATGCAACAAATCTGGATCTAAGTCCAAATTTAACAGAAACAAACACTTGGTTGACTAGGTTAAACGAAAAGAGGGTTTCGAGACGAAACTCCAGGTGCTTGAATCGCCTGATTCCGATAAACGAGCGAAAAGATAAACTAGAACGAAGATCAGATCAGAAATAGCGATCAGAAAATAACTACGAAAAAGAAACTGAAGAACAGCTTAACGAATGGACGTTCGTTAACTAGGATTAAACGACGAATTCGTTCGTTAAAACGAACAAACGGGTGAACGCTCGCTAAACAGCTAAACCGAAAAAACCGATCTAATCTAAAAAAACGAACTAGGGTTTCTAAAAAAATAGGGCGGTTTTCTTCCGAAAAACCGGCGGGCGGCGCGGCTACCTCGTCGGACTCCGGCGTGGTGGCGTCGGCGGCGGGCGACATTGGCGGCGGCAGGCGGCGGCGGCGGCTGGTGCACGCGGCTGCGGCGGCGGGGCGAGGCGAGGCGAGGGGTGAGGAGGCGGCGGGGCGGCTGCATTTATAGTGGGGGGGGGCGGTGTTGCGGCTTGGAGGAGGGGGCAAGGCAGCGGCGGTGGCGTCGGTGTCCGGCTCGGACACGAGCCCGGCGTGGAGGGGAAGGCGGCGACGCGGCACGGGCTTGGCTTGGCTAGGCCTTCGGCCCAATCGGGCACGGAGACTCCTATTTTTTTTTAAATTCGCCGAATCTACGAAAAATTCTAGAAAATAAAATAAAAATCTCAAAATGCCAAAACAAATTTTCATCGTCTAAATGAAGTATTTAGAACAAGATGAACATTTTTCTTGGCCCTAAATGCATTTTTGAAAACATGCAATTTTTCCTAAATTCAAATAAAATAGCAAAAACTCCAAAATTAAATTTATTTGATTTTTCTATTAAATCCTCAGTATTTCTTTATTTTTGGGAGAGACATTTTACTCCCTCTCTCATATTTTCATATTAGAAATACTTGAAGATAAAATAAATAAAATCAATGATCCTATTTTCAAAATTTGAGAAACCTTAATTATGAAAATAACGAAATCCCCAACTCTCTCCGAGGGTCCTTGAGTTACGTAGAATTTCTTGGATCCACCAAAAGCAAAAAAATATGATATGCATTGATGATCTATTGTATAACATTCCAAATTAAAAATTTGGGATGTTACAAACCTACCCCTCTTAAGATGAATCTCGCCCTCGAGATTCGGGTTGGCTAGAAAATAGGTGAGGGTGGTCCTTCCGCAGGTTGTCGGTGTACAAAAAGAGGGGCACACTTTTTGTACCCCTATGACTGTGCACGGGTAGTCTGAGCCACGGGCACCACCACACCAAGCATGGCAAAGGAGGTGAGCCCGGGTAAGACCGAAGCTTGGTGGAGACTGGAACAACACCAAGAACAAGACCACAAGGAGCAAAGGGGCAAAGCGGCTTTCTCCGGCAAGGTCCTTGCCGGGAGCCAGTTTTAGCAGCCCTGACAAGACCCTTGCCGGGGCCGGCTCTGGCAGCCCCGGCAAGACCCTTGCCGCGGCAGCTCGCCCCGCACCTACGGAGCAGATCGCCCTTGAGTCCACCGCCCCCATGGGGCGAGGATTCAGGAGATATCCCCGTGGTGGCATACAGATCTTTGTGAAGACATCCAAGATCAGATACAAGCTAAGAAGACGATGACCCTTGGCGGGATCCCAGCCAAGGAGGACCACAAGGCCTCCGGCAAGCACCTTGCCGGGGATGACAACAGGCGCCGCGACAAGACCCTTGCTGGGGCCCCGGCAAGGCCCTTGCCGAGGACACCCGCAGGGCCACCATCAGGCCCGCACCAATTGTATTTCCACATTCCCACGCAGCTGCCGACTCAACCAGCTGGACAGGCTCCTGCGTGGCAACTTGCAGATCTTCGTAGGGACCCGCCGTTGCGCCACCTCAGCTGCCTGCCTGCCTACATGGCACCTCAGGCACCACTGGCCAGGGCGAGTGTCAACACGAGGAGGAGCGGCGACGGACAAGACGGACGTCTCCCCTCGTTCCCGATAAAGCAAGGATACCTAAGCTAAGCGCATTAAATGTGCCTTGTCCTGTAATGCGAGGGATAACCTCGCATCACTGTACCCTTTCCACCTCCTGTGTGCCACTGTGGCAACCCCTTTTTCCTATAAAAGGAGGACTGAGGCGACCAGGAGGAGGATTCGGCTTTTTAGAACTCCTCACGACTCTTTTGGAGCTCCTGACTAGCTGAAGAACACAAACAGATAATCCACCAAAGCAGGAGTAGGGTTTTACGCATCTTTGCGACCCGAACCTGGGTAAAGGAATCGTGTCCTGACTATTAGATCTGCTCTTCTCTCAACCCCGTGCCCCGCAACCGTAGTAGGGATTCTTGTGATCCCATAGGTGTCGATCGAAATACACCGACATCTTTGGCGCGCCAGGTAGGGGTCCAGCAGTTGTGAGAATCGGCTTTAGCGGTTAGTTCGACGCTCCTACATCGTCATGGCGCCCAAGAAGAAGATGACGGTGGCGGTTGGCCAGTCGGAAGCCGGACAGCCCGTCCTGACGCGGGCGAGCAGCGGACCAGTCGCGGAAAGGACTCGGGGCGCTGCTCGCGAACACCAACGCCGTCCCAGCAGCCGGAGTTTGGGAGGTGGCGATGCTTGTGTGCCTGGTAACGGGCCACACACCGCCAGTTCCAGAGATGGAACCCGGCCCTCCGCGGGTGGCGCGGGGCCTTCCAAGGTCGCCGCCGCATCACCCGAATGCGATGCAAGGATCTCCAGAACTCCCACGCCGGCACCAATAGCGCGCTCTTCTCAAGAAGCGCGCGATGAACGGCGTCGTCACCGTGAAGGTCCCGGGCGTCGCCATGGGAAGAGCCCCGAGCGCCACTCCCGGGACGTAGATGACCTTCCCGCCCGCCGAAGCACTGGTGGGGACGGTATCCGACCGCGGGATCGTGATGGAGCTTCTCCTGACACGCTTAGGGGACGAAGCCCATCGCGATTCGTGCAGGCTTCACTACCGTTGAGCCCAGCCGAGGCCCTAGCGCGCGCGCAGTTACTCCTCGACTTTCCTCCCGTTACGGGGAAACTCAACGAATGGAGAGCCACCATCCGAAGCCTTGTCGCAGTCGCCAACAAGGATGAACCAAATCCAGCGGAGCTCCCAGGTCGACGTTCCGATGGAGTCCCGCGCACCGGTGGCGGGAGGATCAGCAGCACCGTGGCTACGATGCATTCGCCCCCTCCTCGCCCTATACCGCGTGTGTCGACTCGTCGGGACATCGCGGGCGACGCCATCTCCATCGCGTCGTCCGACCCGCGGACCCACGGCGACCAGCGTCGAGTTCTTCAGGAGCGAGCTCATGAAGATGCTCGAACTACCATCGAGCGCCGGCGCGGAACGCGCCACCAGTCAGACAGGCGAGCAGGGCCTGCTGCGGACCGCCTGGCACCGGAGAGCCCTGGAGGTCTAGCTTACGAGGTAGCCTGTCCAGCTTTCACCCGTGAGCTGCGGCAGTTCCAGTGGCCCTCTCACCGCACATTCAAACCTAACGCTGGCGAGAAGTACAACGGCAAGACCCACCCGTCGGAGTTCCTCAACATCTACACCATCGCGATGCAAGCTGCCGGGGCCCACGACGATAAGGTTCTTGCGAATTACTTTCCGTTGGCTCTTAAACCTAACGCCATGTCGTGGTTGATGCACTTGCCAGTAGACTCTATTTCCTCCTGGTCCGACTTGTGCCATGAGTTTTTTGGCGCCTTTACTGGAGGCCACCAAGCCCATGGCCAAGCAAGTCACCTGCATGTCATACCCCAGAAGGAAGGCGAGAGTCTGCGCAAGTACATACAAAGATTCAGCCGGGTACAATACAATATCCCCGATGTTCACCCTGCCGCCATCATCAGCGCGTTTCATCAGAACGTGCGCAACCGCAAGGTGCGTGAAGAGCTGGCGATGACCAAGGTGAAAGATGTGGCAGAGCTCTATGTTCTTGCTGACAGATGTGCTCGGGCTGAAGAGGGAAGGAAGTACCCCGGCGAAGGCGCCGGTGTGGAAACCGACTCTTCGGACGAGGATATCGCCACCCCGGCGAAGAAGGGTCAGAACCGCAACAGGAAGCGCAAGGGTAAAGCCGTGCTTGCTGTCGAGGGATCTGATGACACCGGCTCCGCCAAGAAAACCAAGGCGGGTGACCCTGGCAAAGAAATTGCCGGGTGCGTCGCCTGCCGGGCCTTGGCAGCTGCCGAGAAGCCAGGAAACTCCGGCAAGCGATACTGCAAGATCCATCGCACCAACGGCCATGATCTCCAGGACTGCCACCAGGTTGAGCTCCTTGCTGAGAAGCAAATGGCTGAATACGAGAGGCAGGACAAGGAGAAGGGCCAAGATGGCGCTGAGGGATCCAGCAAGAAGCGTGACGGCCAAGCAGGCCGTCGCGGCAAGGAGAAACAGCAGGAAAGGCCCGCCCGGGGCCGCGACAGAAGACCTGAAGATGACGATCACGAAGAGGACGACGAGTCCGGCGGCTAAGAGTTTCAGAAGCCTACGGACGCCATGTGCTTCGATGGTGGCGCCTCGCTGCATACTTCTCACCGCCAGCTTAAACAATGGGCGCGCGAGATTATTGCAGCGGAGCCATCGTCCGGTGCCCAAAAGCCGCTGAAATGGTCCAGCACACCTATCATCTTTGACGCCGAGGATCACCCTGATTGCGTTACTGCGGTCGGGTGCTTGCCATTGTTGGTTTCGCCGATAATACGCAACCTCAAGGTGACGAAGATGCTAGTCGATGGCGGGGCCGGTCTGAACCTACTTTCGCCCACCGTGATCGAGAGGCTGCAAGTTCCTGATGGAGACCTCGAAGAGACGGGCACGTTTCAGGGGGTCAGCCAAGGGAGAAGTCAACCGAAGGGAAAAGTCACGCTGCCCGTGACTTTCGGGAGTGATCTGAACTACAGGACAGAGAGGATCGTGTTCGATGTTGCCAAGACCCCCGTGCCTTACAACGGGATCCTTGGCCGCCCAGCACTGGCCAAGTTCATGGCAGCATCACACTATGCCTACAACACCCTGAAGATGCCAGGGCCCGTGACGATCATCACCGTCCCCTCCGATAAGAAAGATGCGCTGATTTGCGCTGACCAATTGTACCAGCAAGCAGTTGCAGCAACTGCCGCTACGAGGGCACTTTCTCCTGCCACTGGAGCCCCGAGAGGAAAGAAGAAGAAGACCGGCGAGACCTCGGGCACCCACTCCGGCAAGCACACCTCTTCGGAGTGCTGTGCTCCCGTCGAGGACGTGCCAGAGAGCTCCACCGGAAAGAAGAAGACCGATGAGGCCTCAGACACCCACTCCGGCAAGCGCACCTCTTCGGAGTGTCGCGCTCCCGTCGAGGACGTGCCAGAGAGCTCCACCGGCAGAAACAAGAGGAGGAAATCAGGGCCTGGCAAGTCCAGGAAACTGCTCTCCCCGCCAAAGAGGCGAGTTGCAACTGGATCATGTACTTTGATGGAGCTTTCTCCTTGCAGGGCGCCGGGGCTGGCATACTGCTGGTCGCGCCCACTGGAGAGCACCTCAAGTACGTGGTCCAGATGCACTTCCCTAGGGAGGTATCCACGAACAACACTGCTGAGTACGAGGGGCTGATTGCTGGTCTTAGGATCGCGGCAGACCTCGGAATCAAGAAGCTCATTGTGAGGGGCGACTCGCAGCTTGTCGTCAAACAAGTCAACAAGGATTACCAGAGCCCGTTAATGAAGGCCTACTCGATGAAGTGAGAAAGTTGGAAGAGCGCTTTGACGGTATACAGGCGGAGCACGTTCCCCGAGCGGAGAACGACATCGCCGATTACCTGTCAAAGCGCGCTGCCCTCAAGCTACCTGTTGAACCAGGTACCTTTGTGCTTCAGCTTTCTCAGCCATCCGTTGATCCATCAACAGGGCAGAACAAGAGGAGGAAATGAGGGCCCGGCAAGTACTTTCCCGCCGAGCTCCCCGGAGCCGCCGACAACGATGTTGCCGGAGACACCGAGCCCGCCACCGGAGGGCTAACTCCGGCGGAGCATCAAGCTTTTGCCGTCGAGATGGCCGCTCCCTTGGCAGAGGAAATGCCTTTGGTCCTCGCTGTCGAGCCCCAGGCTCCAGCGTGGGCGCATCATACCGTCCGATTCCTTCAGACTGGGAACTTCCTGAGGAGCAGGAAGAAGCGGAGAAAGTAGCCCGTCGGTCTGCCATGTACCAGTTCGTCGATGACGTCCTGTACAGAAGGAGACCGAACGGTGTGAAATTGAAGTGCATCCCTCGAGAGGAAGGACTGGAGCTGTTGGCAGAGATACATGGAGGCATATGTGGATCCCACATAGGGTCGAGAGACCTTGCCGGCAAGGCATTCCGACAAGGCTTCTTCTGGCCCACTGCCCTCCAGGATGCGACGGCACTGGTCACCAGGTGTGAAGCGTGCCAGTTCCATTCAAAGAAACTTCATCAACCAGCTCAAGCCCTTCAAACCATTCCTCTCTCCTGGCCCTTCTCGGTCTGGGGGCTCAACATACTGGGCCCTTTCCCCCGCGCCATCGGGGGCTTTGAGTACTTGTACATTGCAATCGACAAGTTCACAAAGTGGCCAGAGGTGGAGGCAGTAAGGAAGGTCACAACTCAGTCAGCCGTCAAGTTCTTCAAGGGACTAGTGTGCCGTTTTGGTGTGCCCAACAGGATCATCACCGACAACGACACACAGTTTACAAGCCGCACCTTCATGCAATATACCCAAGACCTCGGCAGCAAAGTCTGTTTCGCTTCCGTTGCTCACCCCCGAAGCAATGGTCAAGCTGAGAGGGCAAATGCTGAACCGCTGAGAGGGCAAATGCTGAACCGCTGCGAGGATTAAGGACAAAGACCTTTGACAGGCTGCACAAGAGCGGGAGGTGCTGGATTGATGAATCGCCGGCGGTTCTTTGGTCGATCAGAATGACGCCAAATCGAGTCACCGGCCAGACGCCCTTTGCCCTGATATACGGGGCAGAAGCAGTTCTCCCCACAGAACTCATATACGGGTCGCCTCGAGTGCTCGCTTATGACGAGCTTGAGCAAGAGCAACTGCGGCAAGACGACGCAATGCTCCTTGAGGAAGATCGTCTTTGGGCGGCTGTGAGAGCAGCACGCTACCAGCAAGCCTTGTGCCGCTACCATAGCCGCAAGGTCCATGCCCAAAGCTTTGAGGAAGGCGACCTTGTTCTCCGGCGCGTTCAATCGGCCAGGAATACGAACAAGTTGACGCCGAAGTGGGAAGGCCCTTATCGGGTAATACGAGTCACTAGGCCTGGAGCAGTCCGTCTGGAGACCGAAGATGCCATTCCGGTGAGTAATTCCTGGAACATTGAGCATCTTCGCAAGTTTTACCCATAAGGCGCGGCTTGCCGGGCCCCCCCCGGCAAGCCACCCTTTTGTACAAGCCTTGTCGGCAAGGCATGTAACCCTTTGTACAAAGCCAGACGCAGACCCTGAGCATAAATAAATGAAGCGCTGGCGCCCTAAGTTATAGCATGCATGCTGAGTCGAGTCTCGTCCTTGGTTAGGGTTGATAGTGCTTAGCAGCGCCTAACCCCTAGCTTAGAGGTCGAGTCTTTGTCTTTCCTCTATTTTCTTTGGTTCACAGGATGCGCAGACATCCTTGACGAAGCCACTTGGGGAAAAGAAAGAAGAATAGACCAGCACCTAGGCCCCGACGAGCCAGTGTTGCCGGGGGCTACAAGGGCAAGGATTCACCCACGGCAGACCAGGATTGCCGGGGGCTGCAGCTTCAGATAAGTTCTTTATCCCTTATCATGCATTCCATTATAGACTGAGGTATGTTAAACCTCGTTCTTTTCCTTAAGCTACCGTGCTCCCATAACTCTAGGCCCTAGGGCTCGTTCCTGGGACTAAGTTTGGTCGTAGTCGCGGCAGCAGAAGGATGAAATGAGGAGCCTGAGCCCACTTCATCCCTGCCTCCGCCAAAGGCGTGAGAAAGGTCGAGCGAAGTAGGGAAACGGTAGGGCCTATTGCCGGGCGAGAAAATGTTTATCTTAAAGATATCAGGGATTTATTTCCTGTTGTGGGTTTTTACCTACGAACAAATGACCCGGCAAACATTCCTTTTGCATTAAAAACATTCCATTCAGGTACAGTCCATAGGGAATGAAAAACATGAGCAAGGAGATTACAAGTTTTAAACTTAACAGATGCCCGAAGGCTTACAGACTAAAAAGAGATAAGATGCCCGTAATGCCTTTCTTGTCCCTCTCCTCAGGAGGTAGTTCAAGGAGGCGAGGAGGGCAAAAGGGGCGCCTAGGCGAGCTACGGGTGGCAGAAGGCACCAAGGGGACATCTCGGCGATCGCCTAAGGACTAGGCGGTGATGACTAGGGCTGGACCAAAAGCTCGAAGCTCGCGAGCTTAATGAGTGCTCGACAGTTCGGCTCGTTAAGCTCGTGGCTTGCTTCTTAATGAACAGAGCCAATCATTGATTTCAGCTCGTTAGGCTTAATGAGCTTAAGGAACGAGCTAACGAGTTTCACGAGTAGCTCGTTAAGCTCATTAGTAACAACATAACACATATTTTCATCTTACCTCACAAAATTTTCATAACACCTCGTCCCATCGACTCAATCTAATACACATAGAGGCAACAAAATAGTGCATTATATTTTGTAGTCATCGTCTTCCTTTTTAAAAACCAAATCTACATGCTTATTGTGTGGACCGTAACACATCAAAATCTGTTAACGAGCCTAGCGAGTGCTCACGAGCTTAACGAGTTTTAAACGAACCGAGCCGAGCAGGGGTTTCTGCTCGTTAATCTGAACGAGCTTAATGAGCCGAACCTTAACGAGCACGAGCTTAACGAGTACGAGCTTAACGAGCCGAGTAGCTCGTTAATCCACCCCTAGTGATGACGGCGCCAGAGGCAGAGCTCGAAGACGAGGCGGCAGGACGTCAGTACGCGTCGAAGGCGTCGGTGCCCGCGTACTCCGACATGACGACCTTGCCTCCCACCTTCTTCCTCTTCCTCTTCCGCAGCCTCCCTACGCCAGCCGTCAAGGAGACGGTCCCGAGAAGTTCAAGGAGCTGGCCCCGAGAAGTTCAAGGAGCCGGCGATGCGGATGATGGGGTCACCGGTGCCACCAGGAGCGGCGCCCGACACCTAGTCGGACCCGTCATCCTGCCGTCCACCGCCCTTGTCGTCGCTGCCGCTGTCCTCCTCATCACCCTCGTTCGAGGAGGAGTCTTCGTCATCATAGGAGCTCTCCACGCAGCACCTCGCATGAGTCCCGAGGTGCCCGAAGACCTTGACGGAGAGATGGCCATCCTCCATCAACTTGAAGTGGAGGGTGAGCCCATCCGTCAGGCTGTGGATGCGAGCGAACGTCTTCCATCCTTGGCGAAGATACATCACATGAGGGGCAGGGAAGTCGGCGCGAACCCGTGTGCCGCTGATCCCGCAGCCCCTCATGTGCAGCCGCAGCGACTCCGGCGGATCCACCTCCATCTCCTGCGCAAATGGAGTCGGGAGACGAAGGCGACGGCGCGGCTCCCCCCGCATCCTAACAAAGAACTAACAAGGGTCATCTCCAATATGACCTTCCATTGGAGGAGGAACTGCTGGCGGGGGCAAGGCCGGCGGGCCGCCCCGTCCTCCTCTTCCCCGAGCGCCCCGGCCTCGCCCACGGCCCCGCCCCTCCCTCTTCCCCTCGTGGCTGGTTCGGCCACTGCAGGTGCAGGAGAAGGGGGGACGCGTTGTCGAGCAGCGACCCTCGCCGCCACCTTGGAAGGGCCGGAATTTCCTCTCTTCATGGCGAACAGAAGGGAGGAGCAGAAGCAGAAGGAGACAGAAGATGGAGAAGTGCGGGGCGCCGTCCTTTCCCTCCCGCTCTTTATAAAGGGGCAGGGCTGGAGCTCGACCGCCACACTCGGCCAACCAAGACACAGAAGGCGAGGGGGGCCGGGATCGACCCACTGCCCCAACCAGCGACGGCTCGGTTTCCCGCCTCCACCGTTCGCCACCTCAAATGCATGAAGGGCACGTGGCAGACGTGCAGAACCGAGGGGACGGGTGAGGCGACCTCTCCCCACCCCGTGATCATGGGGAGTGGACGCCTTAACGACCGCGCCTCGGCCCCGTTCAGTAAATGGGCCACGCCTCCACACCTCCCCCCATTTACGGGGAAGGCGCGAAGCCGCCCTTCTTTCGCATTTACTGCGAAGTGGCGCATGCCTGCGGAAACCGCCCCACGCATGCCGCCCACGTCACGCACGCCCCTCCACCCCGCGCCGCGCGCGCGGGTCGTGGGAGGTGCAGCGTGCGGAAATTTTTTACCACGGTGAAAACCGCCCCGCCTGCCCGCGCACCGTTCTGGGCCTGGCCCAACAACGTGTCGCGCCTATGTGTGGCCCAGGCCCGGGGGCTCCTGTCGGTGTACAAAAGAGGGGTACACTTTTTGTACCCCTATGACTGTGCACGGGCAGTCTGAGCCACGGGCACCACCACACCAAGCATGGCAAAGGAGGTGAGTCGGGGTAAGACCGAAGCTTGGTGGAGACTGGAACAACGCCAAGAACAAGACCACAAGGAGCAAAGGGGCGAAGCGGCTTTCTCCGGCAAGGTCCTTGCCGGGAGCCAGTTTTAGCAGCCGTGGCAAGACCCTTGCCGGGGCCAGCTCTGGCAGCCCCGACAAGACCCTTGCCGCGGCAGCTCGCCCCGCGCCTACGGAGCAGATCGCCCTTGAGTCCACCGCCCCCATGGGGCGAGGATTCGGGAGATATCCCCGTGGTGGCATGCAGATCTTTGTGAAGACATCCAAGATCAGATACAAGCTAAGAAGACGACGACCCTTGGCGGGATCCCAGCCAAGGAGGACCACAAGGCCTCTGGCAAGCACCTTGCCGGGGATGACAGCAGGCGCCGCAACAAGACCCTTGCCGGGGCCCCAGCAAGGCCCTTGCCGAGGACACCCGTAGGGCCACCATCAGGCCCGCACCAACTGTATTTCCACCGCCCCACGCAGCTACCGACCCAATCAGCTGGACAGGCTCCTGCGTGGCAACTTGCAGATCTTCGTAGGGACCCGCCGTTGCGCCACCTCAGCTGCCTGCCTGCCTACATGGCACATCAGGCACCGCTGGCCAGGGCGCGTGTCAACACGAGGAGGAGCGGCGACGGACAAGACGGATGTCTCCCCTCGTTCTCGATAAAGCAAGGACACCTAAGCTAAGCGCATTAAATGCGCCTTGTCCTGTAATGCGAGGGATAACCTCGCATCACTGTACCCTTTCCACCTCCTGTGTGGCACTGTGGCAACCCCTTTTTCCTATAAAAGGAGGCCCGAGGCGACCAGGAGGAGGATTCGGCTTTTTAGAACTCCTCACGACTCTTTTGGAGCTCCTGACTAGCTGAAGAACACAAACAGATAATCCACCAACGTAGGAGTAGGGTTTTACGCATCTTTGCGGCCCGAACCTGGGTAAAGGAATCGTGTCCTGACTATTAGATCTGCTCTTCTCTCAACCCCGCGCCCCGCAACCATAGTAGGGATTCTTGTGATCCCATAGGGGTCGATCCAAATACACCGACACAGGTCTTCCTCTCGTTCCCAGGTAGCTTCATCCTCGGTGTGGTGGCTCCACTGAACTTTGCAAAACTTGATAACCTTGATGCTAGTGACTCGGCTGGCATACTCAAGAATCTTTATTGGTTTTTCCTCATAGGTCAAATCACTGTCCAGCTGAATTGCCTCCAATGGCACTGTATCCCTCAGTGGTATCTCAGCCATCTTAGCGTGGCATTTCTTCAACTTGGAAACGTGGAATACATCGTGAACTCCTGACAAGCCTTCGGGCAATTCCAACTTGTAGGCTACTTCTCCCATACGTCCCAAAATTTTGTATGGTCCTACAAAATGGGGCGCTAGCTTTCCCTTAACTCCAAAGCACTTAACTCCTCGAAGTGGAGATACTCGAAGATAAACTCGGTCTCCGACTTCATAGACTATCTCTTTGCGTTTTAAATCCGCGTAGCTCTTCTGCCTGGACTGGGCTACGTTGAGCCTATCGCGAATCAACTTTACCTTCTGTTCCGATTCCTTGATCAAATCTGGTCCAAACAACTGGCGGTCTCCAACTTCATCCCAAGACAACGGGGTCCTGCACCTCCTTCCGTATAATGCTTCGGAAGGGGCCATCTTCAGACTGGATTGATAACTGTTGTTGTAAGAGAACTCTGCATAGGGCAAATTGTCGTCCCAACTAGACCCATAATCTAGCGCACAAGCTCTCAGCATATCCTCCAAAATCTGATTGACTCTCTCAGTCTGTCCATCTGTTTGCGGATGAAAAGCTGTACTAAACTCTAGCCTAGTACCCAAAGTATCGTGTAACTGATTCCAGAACTTTGAGGTAAACTGGGTTCCTCTATTTGATATGATGCTCCTCGGAACTCCATGTAGGCATACGATCCTGGTCATGTATATCTTTGCCAACTTGGCACTGGTGTAAGTAGTCTTCACTGGGATGAAATGAGCTACTTTCGTCAAACGATCGACTACAACCCAAATCGAGTCATAGCCTGAACGAGTTCTGGGTAATCCCATAATAAAATCCATGCCTAGCTTATCCCACTTCCATTCGGGTATTGGCAATGGTTGTAACAATCCTGCCGGCTTCTGATGCTCTGCCTTCACTCTCTGACATACATCACAAACGGCTACATACTCCGCAATATCCTTCTTCATACCGGTCCAGCAGAAAGTATCCTTCAAGTCCAAGTACATCTTGGTATTTCCTGGGTGAATCGAGTATGGTGAATCGTGGGCCTCTTGCAGAATCAACTTCCTGATCCCTGGGTCTTTAGGCACATATACGTGGTCTTCAAACCATAGGGTGTCGTGCTCATCCTCACGAAATCCTTTAACATTCCCTTTGCTCATCTTCTCCTTTATAGAGGCAACCTCCTCGTCAGTTTTCTGAGCTTCTCTGATAGTATCCATCCAGGTAGACTGGATCTCCAGTGTTGCTACATAGCCTCTCGGAACTATCTCCAAACATAGCTCACGAAGGTCCTCGGCTAACCCTTTCGGTAAATCCTCCGTCATTAGTGTGTTGACATGGCTCTTACGGCTTAGCGCGTCGGCTACCACGTTAGCCTTTCCAGGATGATAATGCAATCTCATATCATAATCCTTAATGAGTTCCAACCATCTCCTTTGCCTGAGATTTAGCTCCTTCTGGGTGAATATATACTTCAAACTCTTGTGATCCGTATATACTTCACAATGGTTTCCAATGAGGAAATGTCTCCAAGTCTTCAATGCATGAACTACGACTGCTAACTCCAAATCATGAGTGGTATAGTTCATCTCATGAGGTTTTAGTTGTCATGAAGCATACGAAACAACTCTTCCTTCCTGCATAAGAACTGCTCCAAGTCCTCGACGTGAAGCGTCGCAGTACACCTCATAGTCCTTATGTTGATCTGGCAGAATCAACACAGGTGATGAGACCAAACGTTTCTTTAATTCCTGGAAACTGGCCTCACATTCTCTAGTCCAATTGAACTTGGTATCCTTCTTTAACAACTCCGTCATAGGCTTTGCAATCCTTGAGAAATTCTCAATAAATCTCCGGTAGTATCCTGCAACTCCAAGAAAACTCCGGATCTCTCAACCTGTTATCGGTGCTTCCCAATTTGTCATAGTGTCAACCTTGGCGGGATCTACTGCTATTCCTTCTCCGGATATAACATGTCCGAGGAATCCAACTTGTTTCAACCAAAACTTACATTTGCTGAACTTGGCGTATAACTGATGTTCTCTAAGCTTCTCAAGTACTAACCGCAAATGCTCCTTATGTTCCTCTTCATCCTTTGAGAAAATCAATATATCATCTATGAACACCACGACGAACTTATCCAAGAACTCCATAAACACCTTGTTCATCAAGTTCATAAAGTATGCTGGTGCGTTAGTCAGACCAAAAGACATAACGGTATACTCGTACAACCCATACCTGGTGGTAAAGGCCGTCTTAGGTATATCCTGCTCTCGAATCTTCAATTGATGGTATCCTGATCGCATGTCGATCTTGGAAAATACCTTAGCTCCTTGCAATCTATCGAACAGATCATTGATCATCGACAGTGGGTACTTGTTCTTGATTGTTACTTCATTCAATCCTCGATAATCAACCACCATTCTTAACGATCCATCCTTCTTCTCCACTAGAAGTACTGGCAACCCCCAAGGCGAAGAACTTGGGCGAATGTAGCCTTTATCCAGTAACTCCTTAATCTGTTTCTTAATATTCTCCAAATCCTTTGCGGGCATCCTGTATGGTCTCTTAGATATTGGCCCTGTGCCTGGCAAAATCTCGATCAAAAACTCAATATCTCTATCTGGTGGCATGCCTGGTAGCTCCTCTGGAAATACGTCAGGGAAATCTTTCACCACTGGTAATTCCTCCTAAACAACTCCTGATAAGGAATTTACTCTATCCCTCTTCGGCACATGCCGGGATACATACTTGATCCTTCTTCCTTCTGGCGTAGTAAGCAAAATGGACTTACTGGCGCGTTCAATGTTCCCTTCGTACTTAAATAACCAATCCATGCCTAATATCACATCCAATCCTTGAGATTCCAATAATATTAGGTCCGAAGGGAATGTGTAGTTACCAATCCTTAATGGCAACAGATCACACCATAAGCTGGCCATATACTCTGCTCCAGGTGAGGTTACTAACATGGGTGACCTAAGGGCTTGGGTTGGCAACTTATATTTATCCACAAATCCCCTTGAAATGTATGAATGCGATGCACCAGTATCAAAAAGAACGAGTGCTGTAAAGGACTTAACTAAAAACTTACCTATTACTGCATCTGGCTGAGCTTCAACCTCCTCCATGCTAACGTGGTTCACTTGTCCCCTATTAAAAGGGTTCGGCTTCTTCCCAGAGCTTACATTGCCATTTCCATTCTGGGCTTCTGGACATTCATTGGCGTAATGTCCCGTCTTCTGGCACTTATAGCAAGTGACTTGGCTGAGGTCTCGCTTGGCTGGTGTTGCTGGGTTGGTACGGTTCTGTCCGTTGCTTCCTCCATTCCCATTACCATTCTTGGGGCCACTATGATTGTGCGAGCTACCTCCTCCATGGGTATGTTGAAATTTTCCTACCGGTTTAGGGGTAAAATGTGGCTTCTGTTGAGCTACAGAATTGTACTTTCCTTGTCCATACTTCCTCTTGCGGTTTTCAATCTGTTGATGCTTCCCTTCAATCATTAGAGCTCGATCAACCAATTCCTGGTAGTTGCTGAAGCTTGCTACCATCAACTATACGCTCATCTCATCATTCAGCCCTTCCATAAATCTTTCCTACTTAGCGGCATCTGTGGCCACATCATCTGGGGCATATCGAGATAGAGTACTAAACTCATCTACGCACCGAGCCACAGTATGATTTCCTTGGCGCAAGTTGCGAAACTCCCGCTTCTTCATGCTCATAGCTCCAGTTGAGACATGGGCGGTACGGAAAGCTTGCTGAAACTGATCCCAAGTAACATTGTCTATGGGGAAGGTGGCTGTGTAGTTCTCCCACCATGCTGCAGCTGGTCCAGACAACTGATGTGCAGCAAATCGCACCTTCTCAGCATCCGAGTAGTTAGCAGTGGTCAAATCCCTTCCAATCTTGCGCAGCCAGTCATCAACGACTATTGGTTCAGTGCTGCTAGCAAACACCGGTGGTTGTAACCTTAGGAAACGGGTCAGGTTATCCCGGGTGGTGGTGGTGGAGGGTTGTTGTTGTTCTGGTTGTTCTTAGTGTTCTGGACAAGAAGTTGCATCAAAGTGTTCTGCTGCTGGATCAACTGAGTGAGCTCAGGGGGAATCTCAAATCCGGGCTCACGTCTTGGAGGTATCTGATGGGTGTAGAGGGAAGAGATTAGAATAGAAAAGAGGTCTAACGGAAAATCACTACCCAAATGCACATGAGACGAACACAAACATATCACACCAAGATCAATTTCAAAACAAGGGCTTACACGGATCTATCGTTACAAAAATGCTCTAAGTCTACTATATGGGAAAAACTACTAGTCATAGGATGGTCTTCTAGAAATTTTGATCGGCAGAGGATTGCATGATGTCTGCTCCAGCTTCATCTTCATAGTCCTCATCATCACTATCATCGGGGTCTAAGTCCGTGTCGTCAAGGATGATGTAGTCTTTAGGACAAATCTCCTTGGGTTCTTCTTCCTCTTCTTCCCCTCCTGGTGTTGGATCTCCCATGAATACTCCTAGCTTCCGTGTCAAATCATCATTCTTCTCCACAAGTATTAGCATCTCCTCCTCGTATCCGTCGCGTGTTGACTTGAGTTCCTCCTATAACTCCAAGTTTCGGGTTAGTGCTTTCTTCAAGTCTATCATCCCTGCACACATCTGGTGCTCCTGGCGACGAATGTGCTGGTTTAACTCTTGAATGAACGCGGCAATGGACTTGTCCTTTCGGGTGTTGATCATGTCCCACCGCTCATCTCGGCATCCACAAATCTGGTAGATAGTGTCCTTCAGCTCCTGCTTGTAGACTTCTCCAATCCTTCCCATAGTGATGTGGGCTGCCATACTCCTGCCTAGGCTCCAGGTGGGCGCATTAAAGGAAAACTCTATGGCTGCGGTGACGGGCATGAACGTCCTTCCTGGAACTTGAGCTCGAATCAACCAACGCTCCTCTTCAGGTAAAGTGGCGTTGTAGGTTCCGGTGAAGCTGGGTAGTCCGATGTTTAGATATCTTGTGACTTCCTTCAGGTGTCGTCCGAATGGTGTATCTTCATCAGGTTGCGTGAACTTGTTCCTTGCATCCGCCATCCTAAAAGAGTAGAAAACATGAGGAGTCACAAATGAGAAGAGTGAATAGTGCTCTAGGGTTTTAGCTTAGTGGTCGTGTCCTACAGTCAGCGTGTGCTCTGATACCATCTTGTAGCGACCAGACCTCAAACAGTCTGGTCTCTGTGCATTAGTGTCATCCCTGGATTAGTAATGTTGACACGCACAATACTTGAAGGAATTATAACAGAGTGGCAATCACACACTTATTACATCGAAAGTTCCAAAGATGAACTTATTACAATAAGAATGGCTTAAGGCCATCTAACAACGATAACAACGGAAGGCTTGGAAGATAAGTGAGTCCATCAACTCCAACGGCATCACTGAGTATAGAACCACGACCTAAGGGCACCTTACTCGTCGTCTGAAAAGTCTGCAACATGAACATTGCAGCCCGAAACGGGTCAGCACATGGAATATGCTGGCAAAGTAACACATAGAGAGTAACAGAAGTAAAACTATACTATATGCAATATGGCTGGTGGAAAGCTCTGTGGTTATAGTTTTGCATAAAGCCAATTTTTCCCTACTGCAAAGGAATAGAAATTTTAATTTAACTATCATGGTAGTTGAAACATCATTTAGAAGGTTCACCCAACTCAATCCCAATTAAAGTAAACATTAACCCAACAAATTAACTTATAGAGTGTTGAGATACACATGATAATCCAAGTTCTAGATACTCACAACGTCCATAACCGGGGACACGGCTAACCATGATTAGTTTGTACACTCTGCAGAGGTTTGTGCACTTTTCCCCACAAGACTCGGTCTCCTCCGTTGGGATTCTCGCACTACATGTTGTTTGAGAAACGGATGACCGAGACATAGTCTTTCAGAAGCACTAGCACCTTACGATCGGGTGGACCGTACCAACCTACATCCCCCACATCTGCTAGTCCACCACTGTAAGAGTTTGCACGACTTAATCAACTATGCTAGAGCCCATAATAGCTTGTGGCTGCACACGGAAGTTTCTAGTATGAATAACCTCATGATCCCTTTGAGCCTGGGTGGCGGTCCATAAAGAAAAACAGGCAATCACTGTAATACCCAGGTGCCTCAATCCACCTAGATGTGTGTTCAAGTTGCCACCTTAAGTTGAACCATTAATTTAATAATCTCACATTTGTCATGGATGCACTCACCCAATCCACGTCTACTAGCATAGCATAACCTAACAGCAAACGTAGAAGTAACTCCCAAAGGTTTGAATATAATGCAGGTAATAGGTACTACCTCATCTACTTGCCAGTCCCACATGTTATTAGATCCTACTCATGCAATGTGTTTGAGGATAATACTAATGCAATGAAAACTGGGTATTGGAAAGTATGATCAAAGTGTTACTTGCCTTACTGATGATCCGCAAAACCTAGAGATTCAAAGTAGCAAGTGGCACACTCTGGGTACTCTATCGCAAACAAACAAGCATACAATAAGTACTCAACTAATGCACGGGAAAAACACAAATAAGAGATCTAACCAGAAAGTTCAACTTAAGAACTCCGGTTTGCAAAAAGAATCAAACCCAACGAAACAACGAAAAGAACCGACTATGCTACCAATCTGGATCTAAGTACAAATTTAACAGAAGCAAAAGCTTGGTTGACTATGTTAAACAGAAAGAGGGTTTCGAGACGAAACTCCAGGCGCTTGAATCGCCTGATTCCGATAAACGAGCGAAAAGATAAACTAGAATGAAGATCGGATCAGAAATCGCGATCAGAAAATAACTACGAAAAAGAAACTGAAGAACAGCTTAACGAACGGACGTTCGTTAACTGGGACTAAACAACGAATTTGTTCGTTAAAACGAACGAACGGGTGAACGCTCGCTAAACAGCTAAACCGAAAAAACCGATCTAATATAAAAAACGAACTAGGGTTTCTAAAAAAAAGGGGCGTTTTTTTTCGAAAACCGGCAGGCGGCGCGGCTACCTCGTCGGACTCCGGCGGGGTGGCGTTGGCGGCGGGCGGCGTCGGCGGCGGCGGCTGCTGTACGCGGTTGCGCGGCGGGGCGAGGCGAGGCGAGGGGTGAGGAGGCGGCGGGGCGGCTGCATTTATAGTGGGGGGTGCTGCTGCTTGGAGGAGGGGGCAAGGCAGCGGTGGCGGCGTCAGTGTCCGGCTCGGACACGAGTCCGGCGCGGCGGGGAAGGCGGCGGCGCGGCGCGGGCCTGGCTCGGCTAGACCTTCGGCCCAGTCGGGCACGGGGACTCCTATTTTTTTTTTAAATTCACCGAATCTACGAAAAATTCTAGAAAATAAAATAAAAATCTAAAAATGCCAAAACAAATTTTCACCGTCTAAACGAAATATTTAGAACAAGATGAACATTTTTCTTGGCCCTAAATGCATTTTTGAAAACATGCATTTTTTCCTAAATTCATATAAAATAGCAAAAACTCCAAAATAAAACTTATTTGATTTTTCTATTAAATCCTCAGTATTTCTTTATTTTTGGGAGAGTCATTTTACTCCCTCTCTCATTATTTCATATTAGAAATACTTGAAGATAAAATAAATAAAATCAATGATCCTATTTTCAAAATTTGAGAAACCTCAATTATGAAAATAACGAAATCCCCAACTCTCTCCGAGGGTCCTTGAGTTGCGTATAATTTCTTGGATCCACCAAAAGCAAGAAAATATGATATGCATTGATGATCTAATGTATAACATTCCAAATTAAAAATTTGGGATGTTATAGAATCAGATGAAGACATTCCCTTTGCTGCTTCCTCGGAGCAGACGGATGAAGAAATTGAAGTGGATGCAATCCCTTCAACCCCAATCATCTCCTCACCTATGCCTTAGTTCACTAGTGAAGAGGCCGGCATTGAAGATTTGGAAGAACAGGACTCGGACATGGACATTGGGAGTACTACTCCTTTGATGAATGATGAATTTTGGGATTGTCAGCATCCCAACTCCCCTCTATTCACGCCGCTGCAACAAATTCCTCAGTCCCTAGCACAAACTGTTCCATTGGGCTCTGAAGAAACTCATCCCACACAGTCTGTCCATGAAGACATTCCAGCCACTAGTGCTGAAGAAACAGCTGCTGCTGCTGAATCTATGAAGACTGCCACTGAAGAGGAACCATAAATTCCTCAGCCTGAAGAACCTAAGATTGCGAATCCGGAGGTTGTGATGCAATTGACTGACACTCCTCAACCCAAGCCAAAGGATCCTTTCTCAAGAAAGCAAACTTTCAAGAAGGCTGATTTCTTCCACGAGCATGTGTTCTTCACTGAATACAACCCCTATGACTCTGCTCGCATTAGGAAGAAGCATTTTTGGACTGCCAGTCAGGCAAATTTCTATTCCGTAGTGCTATTCAACAAAGGCAAAGTCTTCGATCATGAGCACCTTCCTCACGTGGATATGGAATCTCTACCATGCTTCGTGCCAGTCCTTAGTGTTCTTCATGACGCTGGACTGTTGGGTTTCTGCACTGATATCTGTGATTGGAATGAAGAACTTATTCTTCAATTATATGCAACGCTGCACATCACCGGAAATTCTAAAGATGTGAATTCATGGGTGCTGGACTGGATGACCGAAAACACTCACTACAAGGCACCAACTTCTGAATTACTTCAAGCTTTACCTCTCAGTCGTCCCAATGAAGCAGCTCGTTACATGTATGAAGAAACTGAACTTACTGATCACTACATGCAAGTGCTAATGAAGCCTTTGAAGCCAGGTCAAGCCCCAAGGACCAAATTCCTCGTGAAGGAATTGCTGTTTCTGCCTCAGACTGTCTATCGCATTCTGACAAAGACATTGAGTCCAATCAAGGGCCACGACTCAAATGATGAAGACGTCGTTGGCATCATGAGGAATCTGCTGTTCAACATCATCCATGGCGTTCCCGTCAACTTCCATGATTTCTTCATGAGGACTATGGCAAATGTTGCATTGTCCCCGTCCAACCTGAAGGCTTATGCTCCGTGGATTATGAGATTCATCAGGACAAGGTCTTCAGTGAACTACAAAGCTGACACACTGAATCATTGCAGCTACTTGCCCCCAATTGAAGTCCTCAAACGGACATTTTCCTCGGCTGATGACAAGGGCAAGGCCACTGCTGTTTTTGATGAAGGCATTCGTCCATTGGATGGTCAATTTCGCAAAGCTGCATCCTACTCCACCAATGATGACTCTGCCACTCATGACTCTGCTGCCAATGCTCCCAGGCAAAATCCTCAAGGCACAACTCCCAGGGTGATGACTGATCGTGAGCTTCTCCTCAGTCTTCATCAGGAGGTTGATCGCAACCACAAATGGGTCAAGCGTCGGTTTGGTTCAATTCTTCACAACATGACTTCTACACACAATGCAGTGAAGAAAAACAATTACTACCTCCATGAAACTCTCAACCGCACCTGGGCTGTTCTATCTCATCTTTACGGCGAAGAACATCTGAAGAAAATGGGTCTCAAAGATGACTTTGACTGGTCTGCTCCTCCTCCGAAGAAATACAAGAACGTCAAGGTTCCTCCCTTGGTGGCCAGCTCCTATTCTTCATCGTGCGAAACCGACGAGTATGAAGACTTGGACGACACTGCGGTAGGCCCTACATCAACAATCGACCCCAACAACGCTGGCGCTCATTCATCATCCTGAGATTCTTTAGGGGCGTTAGTCCTCAGTTTCGATCCTTTTGGTCATTCGATGACAAAGGGGGAGAAATTTGAGTAAGTCTTCAAGCGGGTCTATATATATATGGGCGTTTTTTTTGCTAAGTTACAACTCTTGTTCTTCTGATGACTTTGCTGGATTGAGTTGTAAACTTAAACTCTATGGTGACCTGGTACTTTTGTTGTGGTGTTTCTGCATGCTTATTCCTCATTAATGTTAAGCACGCATGCTAAATTACATCAGTCACCATATTTCATCATGCATTTCAAATTCTTCATAATTATATGTCAAATGCGTGTATGAATTACAAGATATAAGGGGAGATCTCCATGATTCTACTCTTCAAGTGTGCATTGCTTCAAAAGCAAATTCCTCACAATGCACATCTTCAGGGGGAGTTCTTCTATATCTTGCAATCAAATTCCTCAAAATTAGTATTTACACTTCATATGTTTATCCCCGTTGAAAACTTAACCTATATTGTCATCAATCACCAAAAAGTGGGAGATTGTAAGTGCATCTAGTGCCCCTTAGTGATTTTGGTGTATTGAAGACTTATAGGTTAAGGGACTAATGTGTTTATGAGTGTACACAGGTCTATAAGGCCATGAGGAACTTGATATTTACAAAGAATGTCGACCCCTAAAACTGAAGTTCTTCGACTGAAGACTTTGGATTTCTGAAGACTTTCTAAAGACTTTGAAAGTGAAGAAATTGGTGTGACCTTGAAGACTTGGTATTCATTTGAGGAACATGAAGCGTGAAGACTTTTGTTTTCGTAGTTTCTTTTTCTCTTTATTGAGTCATAGGAAACACCGTACTGTTAAAGGGGGGCAAGGAAATACTAAGGAAAATTTTCTATGCGATGCTCAACTCAAAATCCTACACCTACCAATCCCTTCGAGTGAAGCCATTGGAAATCTCATACCGTTCAGTCATATTCTTCAGTGACAGAGACGAAGTTCTTCTGGTCTCCGAGGAATTTGTTCTGACTGAGGAGTTAGGAATTCGCCAGTGCCGATTACCTACATAGTGAGGAACATGATAGCCCTGAGAAATTTGATACTCAAATTTCCGACCGTTGCTGTGCTACGCGCCAGCTGTCCCAAAATATCTACCTACCTAACGGTCATATCATTAAAGGGAATTTATGTCTTATCATGTGGGGCTGCTCCCTAGGCTATAAATAACCGCCCCCTACAACCACTAGCTGGTTGGCTGCTCCGAGAGAAACTGACACTTGTCATAAGAGCAACCCATCCTCTGAGGACTTTGAGCGAAAATCATCAAGTGAGGAAAAACCCAAAACCAAACCCAAACACCTACAAAACCAAAAGTGATTGAGCATCACTGAAGAGATTGATTCTGAGTGGATCCGACGCTTGTTACCTTTGAAGACTGTGTTTCTTCCAGACAGTTAGGCGTCATGGTCTAGTGCATCCAAGAGGAATTGTGGATCGCCGAGTGACCGAGTTTGTGAAGGTTCGGAAGTCACCTGTGAAGACTTACCACGAGTGATTGGGTGAGGTCTGTGTGACCTTAGCTCAAGGGCAATACGGCGAGAACTTGGTGTCTTGGACTGTGTGTCCAGGACTAGGTGTCCGGGACTGTGTGTCCTCAGGTTTAAATACCTAGCCGCCCTAACCAGATGTACAACTGAGACAACAGTTGGAACTCGTCTATCAAATCATTGTCTTCACCAAGCTTACTGGTTCTATTTCCTCAACTCTTTCATTTCCTCATAACTGTGTTGTGTGCTTGTTCATATCTGTTTAAAGACTTTGACTGAAGACTTTCTCAATTTCCTCAGTTCAATTTCTTTAGTCTGTTTGTCTTCATCATGTGTTATCCTGTGTTTACGCTTTCTATACTCTGTGCTTGTCTTCATTTCATCACGATGACCATGCTTGTGTTCTGTTATGTTTACTTCTGAGTACTTATTCCGCTGCAAGTAGTTCTTCGCTAAGGAATTTCCTCACCCGCAAATTCCTCGGTGAAGAATTCATAAAAATCGCCTATCCCCCCCCTATAGTCGATATAACGCACTTTCAACACCCCTCCCGATGAACAGGACCCCCATTTCGACCGTAGCGCTCCAACACAAGCCCCTTTCCTCCGTTTTGCGGTACACCACTCCCCTCTCGATCAACACGACCCCCGATTCGACCGTAGGAGGTCCGTTTGCTCCGTTTTGCGATATGCCAGACCCCTCCCGATGAACAGGATCCCGTTTCGACCGTGGCCGGTCGAACATAAGGCCGTTTCCTCCGTTCTGCGGTACGCCAGGCCTCATTTCCATCGGCTGTTCCGTCTAAGCCCTCCCGATGAACACGACGACGCATTTCGTTCCGACCCAGCAGGTTGGCTCCGCATGAACACGACGATGACGCTGTTTCTCCGTTCTGACCCAGCCATGTACACGAGCCCTGGCCGTACATATGCGCGGTAGGCGTTCGAGACCCTGCCCGTATGTACATACGTGGCCGTATTTTCTTTCTTGCACACTGGCCGCTGTATGTACATGTACATTCTACGTGCGTGCCTCTACTACGACACGTGCACGCCTCTACATCGACCAGGATGTACGTACACATTCGCGACCAGAATGACAACGCTACGTACGCTTTGACCAGGTGTGTCCCGACTGTTAGGCACTTCCTTGCGTGCGAAGATGTAGCTGGTGGGTCCCAGCAGTCAGGGGCCGAATCATTTTTTTGCCGAGACACACTTCCTTGCGTGCGAAGATGTAGCTGGTGGGTCCCAGCAGTCAGGGGAAACGTTTTTTTCACCAAATACAGTGGCCCGTCTGGTGGGTCCCCGCTGTCAGGTGGAGGAATAATTATTTTGCGCGTAATAAGGAGGCACTTCCTTGCTGCGGCCGTGGACCCAGCTATCAGCCTCTCCACGCACAGTACTCTTCTGATGGAATTCGTTCCTTGACCACGCCGTGCCGAGAGCACTAGGGCGGTGGACGACGGCGAGGCCTAGGAAGGGGACGATGCGGAGCCGGGGAAGACGCGGTAGTGGAAGCCCGCGCGGAGAGGAGTACGATGGTTCACTGGTTCGGCTGTCGTCGCCGCAGGGCCTGGCCAGCGGTGGGAATAGTAGGGGCGGTGAGGCCTCCGCGACAGCACAGCCGGTCACGGGAGGCAGGAGCATGCGGCGCGACCGACGCTGCTTTGGGCGGATGGAGCAAGAAGACCAGAGGTTGAAGAAGCACTACGGCCGTTGGATGGACATCGTACGATCACTGGAGCTAGAATCATGCATATTGACTAAGTTGACAAAGCACTCCGCCCCTGTCAACTTAGTAGGCCCACAAGTCAGCCACCCACTAAGGTGGGTCCCAACTAGCAGGGGGAGTATTCATTTTTTGTGCGTAATAAGGCGGCACTTCCGATGGGTCCGAGCTGACAGCGGGGGGAATGTTTTTTTCACGAAATACGGTGGCCCGTCTGGTGGGTCCCAGCAGTCAGGAGGGAAACATTTTTTTCACCAAATACGGTGGCCTGTCCGGTGGGTCCCTGATGTTAGGTGGAGGAATAATTATTTTCCGCGTAATAAGGAGGCACTTCCGTGCGGCTGCCGTGGACCTAGCTGCCAGCCTCTCCACGCACAGTACTCTTCCGATGGAAGTCGTTCTTTGACCATGTTGACCACGCCGCACCGAGAGCACCAGGGCGGTGGACAATGGCGAGGCCTAGGAAGGGGATGACGTGGAACCGGGGAAGACGCGGTAGTGGATGCCCACGCGTAGAGGAGTATGAGGGTTCACTGGTTCGCTGCAGTGTGAGGCTACCGTCGCCGCAGAATAACAGGGGGTGTGGGTGAGTAGAGGGATGGCCTGGCCAGCGGTGGGAGTAGTAGGGGGTGGTGTGGCCTTCACCGCATCGCAGCTGGCCACGGGAGGCAGGAGCACGAGGCACGACCGGCGCTGGTTTGGGCGGCTGGAGCAAGAAGACCAGAGGTTGAAGAAGCACTACGTACGGCCGTTGGATGGACATCGTACGGTCACTGGAGCTAGAATCGTGCATATTGACTAAGTTGAGAAATCCCTCTGTCCCCGTCAACTTAGTAGGCTCACAAGTGAGCCTGCCACTATATTCGGTCCCAGCTAGCAGGGGGAGTATTCATTTTTTGTGCGTAATAAGGACGCACTTCCTTGCGTGCGAAGATATAGCTGGTGGGTCCGAGCTGTCAGCGGCGGTAATGTTTTTTGCGCGAAATACAGAGGCCCTTTCGGTGGGTCCCAGATGTCAGGTGAAGGAATCATTATTTTGCGCGTAATAAGGAGGCATTTCATTGTGTGCGGCCGTGGACCCAGCTGTCAGCCTCTCCACGTACGGTCCACTTCAGATGCATGTTGGTCGTTGGCCACGTTGACCAGGCCGCGCCGAGAGCACCAGGGCGGTGGACGAAGGCGAGGCCTAGGAAGGGAACGACACGAAGGCAGGGAAGACTCGGCAGTTGTTTCCCACGCGGAGGGGAGTACGACTGTACGAGGATTTACTGATTCGGCTGCCGTCGCCGGAGAATAACAGCAGGTGTGGGTGAGTAGAGGGATGGCTAGGCCAGCGATGGGAGTACGGTGGGGCGATGAGGCCTGCACGGCAGCACAGCCGGCCGCGGGGAGGAGAGAGCAGGCAGTCCCGCCGGTGCTTGTTTGAGCGCCTGGAGCAGGAAGAGCACAAATTAAAGAAGCACGACGGCCGTTGGATGGACATCTAACATTCACTTCTTGTGCGTCAACCTTTTTTTTAGAAAGCCTCAAATCTGTGGAAAACAGCATACAACCCATCTGCCATTATTTCTAATAATTTACAGCCCATTTGCTAATTCTTAAGGTTTTTTTGGAGCCCATATTCTTTTTGTTAGCATTACAACCCATATTGTGGCCACGGTTAAAAAATTATACGAAATTTTGCATATTTCGGTGCGGTCCGAACTGTTTTTAATCCCGAAATTTCGAGTCACATTCAAACTGATTTTAAAAATAAATATATATCAATATAAAATCCAACAAATTGTCCACACATAAAAATTAATGCAATTTAAAATCTTGAAATGAAAAATAAATAAATTTGAATCTAATTGCCGGTTTGATGTGTTTTAAAAATGTACAGCCCATTTCTCATTACTGATAGGCCATTTTCTCGTCCAGCCGAATGAAGCTCTCCTCGTCTTGAAGGATTTGCAGCCCAACAGGCCGGACAAAGTGACTTACTTGGAAAATCACAAAAAAAACTGGGCTAGCCATTTTCAGAAAGAAAGAAAAAACTACTGGGCTAGTCTGTGGTAAACATAAAAGAGAAGGTTGTCTAGACATGCCAGGGTGCCCCGCACAGCCCAGTTGACACCCTGCTTCCGTCTATTTTTTTTAAGATAAATGCCACTCCAATTATGGCGATTCATAAAAATGCCACTGCAATTTCCAAACTTTGAAAAATGACACTGCAATTTTTGCAAACTTTGGAAAACGCCACTGCAATTAGCAAACGTTGAAAAACACCACTCCAGACTTCGAAAAATGCCACTGGAAATGGCATGAAATGACATTTTTCAAAGTCTGGAAATTGCAGTGGCATTTCTCAAAAAACACCAGATTTGGAGTGCCATTTATCAAATTAACCCAAAACAAAAAAAAAACTGGGTGAGCTGCTGGGTCCCTGGTGTCAGCCGCTCGTTGTGCAATTCTCTCGTTTATTGACTATGTTGACAATGGCATGTGACCCAGATGTCAAAAATCCATTAGGAGGAGCCATTTTTTTATTGGCTTGAAATAAGGAGGCACTTGCTTGCGTACTGCCATGACCTTGGCGGGTCCCTGCTATCATCCTCTCCACATACAATCATCTCCTGATGGTGTACACGTCAACTTGGTAGGCCCACACGTCAGCCTCTAAGCCCGTGGAGGACAAATACAACCCATTTAAAAAAATAACAGCCCATTCCATACGTTCAAACGGAAAGATTATCATTTAGAGCAAAGTAACATGACTGATCCACATATAGAGTACTGAACTTTCACGTTGACAACCATCATAGCCAAGTTAACTATCTACTCCCACTAATTCTCTAGTAGCGTACAAGTACTAACTTACTCTTAGCCAACTAGACGATGCCGACCGCCATCTGCGATACACGCTAAACGCCGGCACCAGCGTCCTCCGCCTCGCCTCGGACTTGCCAGAGGTGCGATAGGGCGTGTTGCTCGCGCGCGTTGGCCCTTTCCATGCCGGCGTGGTCCAACGAAGCTTCACCTTCTAAGCGAGAAACTCACTTGACGAGCTGGTAGAAAAAATCGGCGTCACGGACGCGTGCGTGCCCGATAGCCTCCAGGGCTATTTGCCGGGCGCCGGCCTCCATGTAGTCGGCCCAGTTGCGGGCGCTTTGCTCGCGACTCAGAGCGTCGGTGCGCTCCTGCTCCATGTCCCGCTGGCGGCGCAAATCGGCGATACGCTGCTCCTCCGCCAAGCGGTCGCTCTCCAACCACTCCTGCTCCTCCGCCAGGCGGTCGCGCTCCAACAAGTCCTAGATCTCCGCATTGCCATCTAAAGTCCAATAGAATGCCTCCTCCCCCCGTCCGCCTTGCGGTGAAAAACCGAACACTAGTTCTGACGGTGACCGCCTCCGGCCTCGCCTATCGTGGACGGGCGGGGGCATGGCGGACATGGCGAGAGCGAGGATAAGTGGCGAGCGACGTCGGGCCGGTGGGGGCTTATGAGGATAGGGCGAGTTGGGTCACGGTGCCACCATAGAAGGCCGGGAAACTGTACTTATAGGCGGAAGGTAGCGTGACGGTCATCGAAATTCAATGCATAAATAAGCATCCATGGCTTAGCGCGCCAGCTTGCCGTGGAAAACTAGAGAAATTGAAATTCTGACTGTGCCGTCCCGTCCCGTCCGTGCTGGGTCGCACGCCGACATGACTGTCAAACGAGTGCACTCAAATCATCTCCCTCCTTGTCAATAATGATTCCACGGATTTAAAAGGCCCGCAACAATTAAAGCGCATCTTTTTTCACATCAGTTAGCTGCCTTAATTACGGCCGGCTACATGCAGGCACTCAAAATTGCTCGCAGCCAGTACGCGGAGCAGCATGCAACGAGTCATAGCTGAGGGCATTAGTTGATGAACTTTAGCTGGGAGATAAGGCATTTAGCTGGGAGATAAGGCATTTGCGAACTCGAATCAACCAGATGAGGTACTCCATCCTCGTCAAAAATCATTCCACCACTCATCATCTACCTTGATTGGTGAGATTTTTGAATTAAGCCCTGCAAACCAAAAAGGAGATAGTACGTGCGTGATCTGCTATTTATTTGTGTAGGATCGAGTAGGTCATTTTTTGAATTGAGCCCTGCAAACCGGAAAGGAGGTAGTACGTGCGTGATCTGCTATTTATCTGTGTAGTATCAAGTAGGTCAGATAGTGTACGTGTAGGATCGAGTAGGTCGGATGGTGTACGTGTACGATCGCATTAACTGATGAACATTCACTGGGAGATAAGGCATTTGCGAACGTTTTTGCTGGCAGTTTCTTCAGATTCGCATGTCATTTTCTTCAGAGCAGCTTTTCAGTTTCTTTGGAGGTAGGCATTTTTATTCAAAACACTGCCACTTCGGATCTTGCGTCGCAACTAAAACTGCCAGGAGCGCATTAGTAGGCTAGCTAGTGATCGATCAGTAACTTGTAAACACTGAGCGAACAGATATAAGGAACTGTTAATGCATCTCAATGATTCACAGATCATATACAAATATGTAGCTCCAAAAGCAAAGATCATCCACAACTAAAACCAACTAGTATGATTCCCATACATAAGATCAACATGTTAATGCATCTCAATGATTCACAGATCATATACAAATATGTAGCTCCAAAAGCAAAGATCTAGAAAAACATATGTTCTTCCTACTAACATGGATACTTCTCTTGGCCAACATTCAGTACAGACTGAAAGACAAATTTGTTAGTGAAGTCTACAATTCCTCTTGCAAACGTAAGTGGTTTCACCAACAGCTGGAACCATCAGAATGAACCACACATGATGGAGGAACATCCACTGCAATATGATTTGGTCTTCTCTCGATCACACAGCGAGACTATTTTCAGAATACAAACTTTAACTTAGGCAAAATGATGCCCATTGTATAATCAGACAAAAGCAATGAAGCACCTAGTGTTGGCCAATAAATAGTACGGTACTAATTTTCTGCAGTCCATGAAGTGACTATCCAATCTTTCTGTGTCTATTTTCAAATGGCACTGCATGCAGTGACTATACTATTCTCTTGTGCAGTTCAACCAAAATTGCGGTCACTTTGTGTGTTTGCCAAATAGCAACAGGCAGACATCTCTGTCTGCACAAATATCAAGCAGCTAGTAAACATATTCCCCACCTTGTATTTTCGGTTTAAACATGTCTCTTCCGCTTAGCATCTGTCATGTTTTGCACTGGGCAATTTGATACAGTCATGTTTTGCACTGGACAATTTCATACTGAATTGATTTGCTTGTTCAGAGCAGAATTATAACACATATTCTTCATTAGACCAAGGATATCCATGTTCGCAGTGATGGAAGAGGTGAAATCGATACAACCAAAATTGAGCATCCAATCATTGAATCCTGTCCTGCACCTCCAATGTAGATCCACCCTGCCAATAAATTCACATGCAAACCACTAGTATTACTATCTAATGACAATACAAAAAGAGTAGCAAGATAGTAGCAAACCATGTACCTTCTTAATGAACAACTCATAGTGCCACCAATTGGATATAAAGGTTTGGAAGAAAACATGCTCCTAATGTTGAACCAGTTGGACTTTTTGTGCAGTTCCACTAAAATCGAGCATCCCTGTTTGCATAGATACTGAAAGTGTGATTACTATAAAAGTGGCACTAGTTGAAGCATAGACTCACAAATATAAGCATTCCAATTTCTTAATGGGAAAAGGTTTCTATAAGCTCTAGGACTAGAATATTTCCATAAGCTCTAGCACTGGAAGATTTCTATAAGAATTAATAATACAAAATGTAAAGGTAACAAGTTTCAGCATTGGTATACTAGTTGTGCAAGAGCATTAAACTAAATACAAAAGTCTAAAGGTAACTAGCATTATTAACTAATGACAGTATTAAAAAATTGCAAACCATGTACCTTCAACGTAAATATCATTTCGAACTCGGGTGAACATGAAAAATTGCTATCCCAATCTTAACAAAGGTGCGGCTAGCTTTACTGGCAGTATTTGAGTGAACTCTACACCCTCTGTACCAATGCTAAAACTTGTTGCACAGCTAGTATACCAATGCTGAAACTTGTTGCTCTGGGAAAGCTTGCCACACCTTATATATGTCGATACGCTAATGCAACACCATTCAAATAGTACAAATATACACTAATCCACTGGCTAGTGGAACGCTGGAGTAATTTTCTTATTACGGGGTAGAGTATAATGGTTTTACTGAACTGATCTCCATAAGCTAGCACTTGAAGATTTCTATAAGCATTAACAATAAAAAATGTAAAGGTAACAAGTTTCAACATTGTTATACTAGCTGGCAACAACATTAAACCAAATACAAAAGTTTGAAGGTAACTAGCATTATGAACTAATGATAGTATTTTTTTTGCAAACCATGTACCTTGAAAGTATATATCATTTCGAACTCGAGAGGACCTGAAAATTGCTATCCCAATCTTGATAGTCGATTAAACATAAAACTTGACCAACCAAATCAAAGAGAACAACCGGATAAGGAGGTGCCCACTCTTGACCTTTCCTCTTGTCTTCATAATTTTTTGTGCAGTTTAACCAAAATAAAATGACATCAGCGCCTTGGCATTTTGGTGACACTGTACAAAAAATTTGACTTATCTCATGAAAGTGAGGTATGTAATCTATAAGCATTAACAGTGCAAAAAGCTGAAGGTAGTAACAAGTTTCATCGTTGGTATACTGGCAGTGCAACAACATTAGAATGCCTTAGCTGAAAAATCTTTAATACATCCACAATCAACAGCTAACCCTGAAATAATCCAGAGACATTAAATGTCATTGCTTAAATTTATCGATGGCATTAGACTGAGTGTGACATCGCTTTAGCAGTAGCATTGGTTGACTTTACCGCTGGCTTTATACTAACAGCAAAAAAGTGGCAATAAGAGCATGGGAGGCCCATTCGGACAGTGGGCGCACCAGTACAATGTGCCTCCACGGACGCATAGAGTGGTGAGGGAGGTATGGTTGCCCAGAGCAATGAATATCCATGCAGCATATGTGGATTATGTCCCATTTTTGTTATGTTCAGCCACCTTTTTCCTATGTGAGGACAACAAACCGATCGACCTGCTCATTCTCTATTGCGTTGTCATGCCTTTCTACCCTTCTTCAACCAAGAGACACGAGACTCGTTCCTTAGCTACTGATTTTCCCCTTTTCAACCTAGATGCGGGTTCGATGCCTACTCTCTTGGACAGTACAGTTTCCCTTCCTTTCCTTATTCAATCCAGACATGGATTAGTTTGCATGAAGTAGGGTTTCCTTTAATAGTGCAAATTAAGGTTTTCGTCTGCGTGACCAGCAGAGCAGAGAATAGCAAATTGGGAAGATGGTGGAGTGGAAAAAGATCCACATGCAGCGACGTTGCAGATGGGGCAATAGAACAAGGGTATGGTTCGAAAAGAGGTAGCATACCTGAGGGTCGGCGAGAAGTGGCTTCGCTCGTGGTAGTCATCCTCCGCACGCACTACGGCAGCGAGCTTGGGGACAGAGGCCATCCTGCGCGGGTGCTAGGTCTAAGAGGACGGCATTGTCGTCAGCGCGTGACCTCGCTCGCCGATGATGAGTGCGTCAACGCTGCACATCCTTTTATTTCCCGGCGGATCTGTGACCACCTGTGAGGAGGGAGAGAGAGGCCGTCTTTTTTAGATCTGGAGAGAGGGTGATAGTGTGAGAAGCAAGTGGGCATCCCTTAGCAAGAAAGCTCTGAAGCTCCAGCCTATATATCTTTTTTATACTACTAGTACTAGAGGTGGAGTAGTGGTAGAGTAGTTTATATTTTCTCTGTAAACAGTACCAGTTAGTCGTGCTTCAAAACTGAACGACACGCCATTAAAAAGAAATAAAGGTCAATAACTAATGCGGCACCTCGGGCCAACGCGGCCAGATCGCATTTTGCACGAGAAATTACACACCATGTTTCATTGACATGTGGTCCCGTGTATCAGATGAATGACTCCAAGTTCGACCACCGTGATGCTAGGTGCGAGCCAAGGAACACTGTTGGAGAGACCCCCCTCATAATTTTCCTACATTGGTCGTTTGAGTCATAGGATAGAATGATATATGATTTTTTTCCTATGTAATCATGTTTTAATTGGCAATCTAGCATCCACTCAATTTTTTTTTCACTTCCTTTGATCCTACGAAGAGAGTACTTGCTCTAAATGATGTGCCGCTGCAAGAGCCGCCTATATTAATTAACCATGCTCTAAAAAGGTGGACCAGCTTTGGCTATAGTAGTACTGTAGGTTAGTAGGTGACCTTGCGCTTGGCTCTTCTCCTCTTCTGGAAGTCAAACAATAATGATGGTACTACTTCTGGCAATCTGACACCAAATGAATTGCTGCACGTCCATCGCTTGTAAGCAAAAGTTTCTCCTCATGCCGCGAGCCACCGCGCACGCGTTGGCGAGGGAGAAGGTGTAGTAAGCAAGCTTCTCATCGTTCTGCAAGTTGACGGGACACATCAAAGTTACGTTATTAGTACTCTCTCAAAAAGGGCCGACCATGTCCATGGCTACCATCCCGTTCTCTCTCATTGAGTATGTGCACTATTCACGTGCCATCGAGGAGAAAAAATATTGCATAGTACTAGGTGCCATCGAAGTGCACGACTCACTTACGCACTGCATATCTCCATTTTCTTGCATCACACGCCACCTTGATGCTAGATGTCCCACTTGTCATGGAGGTATATAGTATGATTTTGTAAAATGGAGGCATATAGATGTCCCACGTGCCGGCAACAGGATGAACAAAGCTCATGTCTTAAAGGAAAGAGTGGAAGAACATAGATTCCCGACGACCGAGAAGGAGCTACAAACCTCGGGGTGGAGCCTCTGCACTCATAATAATTTATATTATTCAGCGATAACTAATGCGGCACCTCGGGCCAACGCGGCCAGATCGCATTTTGCACGAGAAATTACACACCATGTTTCGTTGACATGCGGTCCCATTCCAACATCTCAGTGAGACGACTGCGAGTCCTTTTGTACAATTTCTGAAAGGACGTGTAGGCCGGGGCGCCTCTTCGTGTACCGTGGCAAACTGGCAACTGTCCATCGACTCTTCGCCTTTCCCTCTTGATTTGGAACTGCTATCGCATGCTCTTCCTCCCTCCTCCATTTGCCTTCACCCTTCCTTCTGCCATTGTTCGATCGTCTTCTCCATGGAGGGAACAAGCCGGAAAAGACCCCGTTATTCTTGCCCCAATCTGAAAGATGACGTGGTGGGGGAACTCATTGATCGGTGCAACGTCATCACCTCGGCTAGCATGGCAGGTTCATTCAAGAACATTCTCGACTCAACTAATAACATCATTACAAGGAAACCCAGGGTCCAGGAGTGGTTTGATCTCCCCTATCTTCTTCGTCGTGACCCTGCTGACTGGTGCAGGGATGAGGGAAGCCTCGCCTTGTGCAAGTTGATGCCGCTTGATAATGATACGTATGATGTTAAGATGCCATCGCTTGAGGGCAAGCATTGGGAAGACGCAAATGGAGATTGGGCTATTTATATTGGGTACAATTGCGAGTGGGAACTTGTGAATGTGTACACTCATCAGCGGATTCCACTTCCAAAAATCTCCGAGTGCCCTGAGGTTGAGCACACAGATGATCTACGTACGTTCAAATATGATCATGGCGGCTGTCGTCTACGGAAGATAGCAATTTCTCGAGTTCCCAAACGCTCTTGGAATTACAAGAACTATAAAGTTGTTGCTATCTTCGACAAGTTTGTTGCCGTCCTTCGTGGTTCGAGTGGATGGATATTGCTCAAAAATCAGTTTCTATCACGGATGTGTACTGTGATGCAATTGAATACGAGGGTCTTGTGTTTGCTGCCACCACCCGTGGCACTATTTTGCATGGGATCCTTATTGTTTTGGTACGTTTGTCTTCCACCGTAATTATAATTGTTTCATCCACATGCATGCGAGTTAGCAAGTTTCCCTTCTCTACTAATTAACCTTCTTCTTGTGTTTCCAAGGTCCTGTGAACATTCCACCACCTATACTTGAAAATTTTTATAACCAAGGGGGAGATGACGATGATCACGAGCTTGAGGACGAGCAGGGCCCATATGCTCACTGGCGGCTGGCAACTAATTCCAATGGATCACCACTTCTTGTCTGTATACAGCCCACTGCTGATGTTACTACTGAGGGAGCAAGTGTTGTCTCCCATGGTCGCACTCTCTGGACCTATTCCAACACCCGTTGCATGGTATTTGGGATGGATACTAGTGTGCTAGCGTCAACACCTTCTCCCTGTACAATATTGATAGTCTTGGAGCAAGCTCGCTCTTCCTTGGACAAAACTATCCAATTATGGTGAAAGGCGATCCAACTGCTGTTGACACAACGTTACTACCATTTATGAGAAGCAACTGTATCTATACATCAGACATTGCAGTGGATCCCTACCCTGGTCGTGATATAGTAGGCCGCTTCAGCCTGGATGATCAGTCCCGCGTTGTTCTCGAGATTGACACTAGCTGGCCCTTCCCAGAGAATCACTTGTGGTTCAAAGCAAGCGTTTCCAACGCCGAGGATTGGTTGAGTTGAAGTTCATTTCATTGCTTGTTATTTTTTGTGTGATGAAAACTTTAGTATTTATAATGTATCCTTGTTGTCGTTGTGGGTTGATGACCTGTTGTAGGTAATAAAATGATATGCCTGTGATAAACTTACTAAATTTATGAATGGCTTTCGAGTCGCTTCTCTGAGTGGGTGCTGCGACGAGGAAAACATATATTTTCCGAATACATAATTGTACATGCATTGCAACAGGTTATCGGATGAGGCCAATCAACAATAGTAAACTATTTGTACTAGCTTCACATGCTGCACTATCTCTACGTCTACGTACGTAATGCAATAGGTTTTAAACTTGAGACCAGCCACCCATCCTCACAAAGAACACTTTTTAACCTATCACAGAATCCAGGAAATTTGGCCACAGTGTGAGGTGGGCCATATGTTAATGTGTTCGCTGTACATAACCAGCACCTCGAATCCTCGATGATACTACTAAAAGTAGTAGGAGTAGTAGGGTGGCATAGGCCAGAACAGGCATTCACGTCCAGGATTACAGCATACGCCACCAGCACGACTTCCATCTGACACCATATTTGTTGGAGTCCGTGCTACAGCAATCTCTTCAACCTCATCATTTCTCTAACTCAGCCATCGCGCGGCGGGCGAGGTGGGGGTTTGCCAATAGTCGGTTTCCTCAACTGCTGTCCCACTTGTAAGGCCAACTCCAACGCACGACCCCAAACGGACCACCGTTTTGCCCGGATTCTGTCCATTTGGGTAGGGCAATGGGGTTGTGTCCGGGCCATTTCTCGGATGCGGTGGCCGTGCGCCGAACGCGCGGATGCATCCCGGTCGTGTACATTTTTCATTGCAAACACATATCTTTTTTTCATCATTGATTTTTTGGTACATGGAAATACATCACCAAAATTTTGACTAGAAAAACAAGAACCACAAGAATACATTTTAGAAGATATCCAACTTCCATAACTGCCCCTGTAAGTTGGATTAGTGCCTTCTCGATACATTCATTGTTGATCTACTGAGGCTCGATCATGCGTGCTTCTTTCTTCTTCGAGTGTAAAGAAGTAGACGTGTCTAGCCTCTATTCTATCAACAAGTGCACTAGTCTCATCTCTAGCCTTTATGCTAGCTAAAAGTGCTAGAACATCTACTAAATTGCGCTCTATCAATATATCGTTGTACTCTTCTTCCCAATACCAAAACTTGCATCCATTCTACACAATAAAATTTTAAGTTAGCACAACTAGTCCAATCCGAGAGCACAACCGAAGATTTGGTCGAGTTCTTCCTCCTTTTGTCGACACGCGGGACATCCAGCATCCAGGTCGTGTCATGCAAGAAAATAGAGTGATAGTTGAAGCCACATGATGTGCATCTTGGGTTAAACTATAAATAGAATCTTACTACTCTTGAGTAACTCCAAAAGCGGCCACCGAAGATCTTTATTGGATTCATTTTTCATCACCAGCACGTCGAGGTGAAAGATGTGTAGGTTCAGTGGGTCCTCTTGCGTTTTCACTGACATGTGGGACCGCATATGAGCAAGCAGACGATGGGCTCCGCGCGTCTGCTGGCTGGCTGAGAAGAGAGATAGAGGAGGGCTGAGCACGGACTCCAGGAAATTTGTTCTACGTAACCAGCACCTCGATATAGTGGGGTGGCATGGGCCATAACTAGCATTCATGTCTAGTAGTACGGCACACGCCACCCACACGAGTCCCATCTGACACCAATTTTCTTGGAGTTCGTGCTACAACCATCTCTTCTCCATCCTGTTTTCTCAGCCATCGCACGGTGGGCGGGGTGGGGGTTTGCTGATAGTCGGTTTGCTCAACTGCGGTCCCACTTGTAAGTGAAAATGAAACACAACACACATTCCCCCTTGAGCGGCGTGCCGGACCAACCGTGTGGGGGTGCGACGCGAACACGGCAGGCTTTTCCTTTTGAACTTGTAACATGTAAAATTTGGTTCTGCTCCATGGTGCGACCGATAGATAGATATAACGATTTTCCCTAGAGTAATGAGAAGTTTGGTTCTCGCGTGGTTCATGCATGGAGTACATAGGAAAATTATGAAGTTGATGCGAAAGGTAAGATAATTACTAGTAGTACCATATACTACTACATGGATTTGACGGAAAGATAAAGATACATACGGATCCATCAACGACATCCTCACGCCCTAGTGCACCGGGTCACCAACCGATGTGTGAGGAGCAGCGGCGTTGGCGGCAAGCTGAACGTGCTTCTGAACAATGCTGTCCAAGGTTGCCCTGCGGTCCAAGAAGGCCAACGTCCTATCGTCCTCCTCTTGCATGTAGTAGTCCTTGTGGACGATTTGCGCGTAGACGTGGGTGATTATGTCGATGGTGTCTTGCTGCGCCAGGCACTGCGCGGCGAGCGCTACCTTGAGGTGGACATTCTCCGGTGCGACGGCGGGCAGTCGCAGGGCCACCAGTGCGCCAAAGAGGTTGTCACCATAGAGGCCGTTGAGGGTGGCAGGCATCGCAGATCTTGGGCGCGTGGGCTGGAGGCGTACGTCAAGGTCGTCTGCAAGCTTCTTGACGACAGTGAACTTGTCGAGGAAGCCGATGAGGACCTCGTCGAACAAGGAGACGAAGCTGTCATCCAAGCGGCCCCTCGCCCTGGCGACCTCAAGCATTAACTGGAGACGTTCCTCGGTGCCGGGCCGCAGGCCGGCGTCGTGGACCATCTGGCATAGCTGGCTGATGCTCGCGCTCATCGCCTCCATGGGTCTAGCTTCTAGTCAACTGATCTTGCGATTGGAGTGATCACTCTTGCCCTTGGGTGCGTAGGTGCGTATGATTTCGTAGATTGGACTGGCGAGAGCCTTTATATGAGAAGTACAGACTGCGTTGAATTCACGTGCGTGTTGGCCATCTACTCCTCGCCCCTCTACTGCACCTGCCTTTGGATGTATGACAGGTTGGCCAGCCACCCGTTGGGCCCACGTGTCATGCACCCATAGGAAGGTGCAGTAAGTCAATGAAGCTGCGTCCCCCTCCGTGCCCGTGCATGCTTTCAATGACTTGAGACTACCAAACATCACATGTAGTGGTTAGTTAATTGCATGCAATCCTATTAAGTAGCAAACAGACATTAAGTTATATTGCTGATAGGAATAAAACAATACACCATGTATTTATTTACAGAGGGAGTAGTACATTTTTTGTGACATGCATTACTAGATAGTGCTAGTCAAATACTAAATCCAGATGGACGTGGTAGTACTACTAAATCCAGACGGCGGTGCTAGTACTAGTAGTAGTAGTACTACCAATGTAGTAGCATTGTACTACCCGTTGGTCAAATTATTACGTGCTGCTCCTCACAGTGAAGTGACAAGACCGTACGCCGGAGATGACACCTAAGTATAGGCGCCGTGTTCGGCATACCATAGTCAGCCTCACCGTCTGCAGTCACTATCATCATGGCTGTAGACCTATCCTGCTTACAACTAGCCGTGTTTGACATAATTTCTCATGCGTAGATGCCCGTGCATTGCACAGAACACCAAGATTGGGGGGTGGACGGCGCCGGCAGCGGCCGTCGCGCCAGATTTTTCCATGGCCTTCTAGATGTGGTGGGGAGGAGATAAGGCTGATTGTGAGAGACAATGAGTTGTTTGTAAATGGGGAACAAGTGCAGGCAACTTTTTGCAAAACTGGAGAAGTTTGGTTTGTATGCATCAGATCTAGATCCGACGACTATTGGTGAAAGATGGCAGGCACAACATCATAACCAACTCAGGACCTGTTTGATTCGCAGGATTTTGAAAACGCAGGAATAGGACACGACAATATTACTAGTTTCAAACTGATATTAAAAATGTTAGGAGTAATGTTGCACCTACGAAGAGGGAATTACTAGGAAGTTTACGTAAGAACTTTTATTACTTTAGCTGGATGCAGCATTATCGTACAAACTAAAATCCATCGCCCTGACAAGTCACTAGTGGGCAAATAACTTTTTGAGTCTCTGGCCACTTGATGTTTCAAAAACAAATTTAGCTTCTACGAAGACTTTGTCATTTAGGCTTAGACGCTTGCGGTGATCAGCACGTCATTCATTGTTGCACCAGAGAACGCCAAACCTCATTACCTTGAGCACACTTGCCTCCAGAACAAAGAACCTGGCCAATTTAATCTCAGATGTGCTGCCTCGATAGTCGATCAAATCAATTTCTGTAAGATGGATATCAAGGCATTCAATGCGATTGTTATAGTGCAGCACATTTTTCACTTATCTGCAAAAGAAGAGAACATATTAGAGCAGCTGGATGTATAAGATTGCCATGTCATCAAGAAGTACCAATATCATTCGCTCATAAGATAGGGTTGGATGGCTAGTGATATTTTTTCACTCTCTCTCTCTCTCTCCTCTCATTTGCCTAGGAGTACGTGAAGAGCTTGGGCATTTGTTGCCTTCGACTATGTGGCCGATGCCATATTTTGCAAAAGTATGCCACATAATACGCATCGATGTCAAATCAAAAGATTTTTGCACCGCTATCGCGATGTGAGAGAGTTGGCACCGCTGTGCACACAGACCCACATGTATAAACAAATTAATCAAACCAACTACACCAGCCTCTCACTCTCCCAAACAAGTGTTTTTTTATTGCCTCAGTCCTCTCTCTCTCCCACGCAAGTGTTTTTTCATTGCGTGAGTTAATTTGGCACCGGAGCAAAGTAGATGATCCAGATTGGGTAGCATGTGGACTGGTTGACCGATCAACTAAACAATATACAGACCTATACGCTGACATAATGAGCGTATAATCCGTCGGTATAGAGTGTTCATGTGAGAGGGGAGGCCCGTGAGAGATAGCAGAGAGAGAGAGAGAAAAAGAGCTACTCCCTCCGTTCGATAATGTAGTTCCAACATTTTTAGAAAGTCAAACTTTTGAAACTTTGACCAAGTTTATAAAGAAATTACTTATATCTACAATACCAACGATAAATGATAGAATGAAGTAAGTACATGTTCTGATGAATCTAATGATCTTTCCAGATGTAAATGCTTTTCTCCACATATACCTGGTCAAACTTTTCTGAGGTTTGACTTTTCAAAACATCCATATGCTTATGGACGTGAGATAGTCCCTAACTAGAGAAAGAGAGAGTGAAATAGAAAGAGTGAGTGAAAAAAGTGTGTGTGTGTGTGAAAGAGATATGGACAACACTCGATAAAAGTCGAGAAAAACGTGTGTGTCTTATGCAAACATATCACACATGCATCTTCGACAACAGAAGCGAGGTGAGGAGATAGTGTGTGGTTGTTTGCAACCGAGAGAGCAAGACCCCTAGCACGTGGCCAAGAGGGGTCTGACAAACAAGGGAGAGAGGCCGAGAGAGACGTACGGAGAAAATGCAGACACGGGGAGGAGAGAGTGTATGTTTGTCATAGAGAGATCCCCTGGAGATCGTGATGGGACTACATGGGTGGGAGATCGAGTGACAAGGTGTGTGCTCGATAGAAGATACCCTGAGAGATATCGAGATAGATGTATGGATGGAAGGAGACAATACGTGTGTTCCTGATGGCTAGTGAGAGATAATTATACTTAGGGGGGGGG
>LR738710.1:547867514-548234932 GCA_902687465.1 Secale cereale
GAGAGAGAGAGAGAGAGAGAGAGAGAGAGAGTGAGAGAGAGAGAGAGAGAGCAGGAGTCCAGGAGAGGGGGAGGTCGCGTTTTATGCATCAAATACTGATATAAACCATGTTTTGATATAAACTTGCATTCAAATATTTAAATTGGAGAACATGTTGTCTGCAATCCACACATGAACGGATATATGCGTATATCAAACAAGTTCATTAATTTGACTTTCAACATGTTCATGGAGTACTATAATACTGTACAACATGCTATTCGATTGAGGTGTTCAATTTTGGATTTAGTTCACTATTTGACCTGGTGAACGAGCTATTTCATTGAATAGAGATATTTCATTTTGGGTTTGATTCCCGTTTTTGAGTGGGTCAACTATTTGTCATATAGTAAATCGCTAGTAACGAGCATGTAAAAACACATTACTCCCGAGCATCATATCTCCATCTAAAAAAGAAGTGGCAAGCTAATATTTCTAAATTTGATTTGAATCGGCTTGGTAAGGTAGACGTGGATGCTCGTTCTCCCAAATTTTGAACTAACCGTTAAACATCCTCTAAATGGGAGACGCGAAATTACCGTCCTATGTGGGAGACGCATTAATTGGCTCGTTGTGGATCGAGGGTAGGTTCGTAACTTCATCCAAGCGCGCCTTATCCTCGGCCGAAATGACATGTGCCGAATAATTCATAAACCATGGCCGGCAAAACACGCTCTCCTCGCTCGAAATCGCTCGCGCCCATTGTATTTCAAAACACGCCCTCCTCGCCCGAAATTGATCCCGCCCACTATTTGGGGAGAAGAAAAGTTACTCTACTATCCCCGACCCTCAGTACACATACCCAAGCCGAGAAACCTAAAGGCAGGGGTAGAACTGTAACCCCCCCTCACATTTCAGACAAATGCGTACATGGTTCCACTCCCCTCCCAATCCCCCCCATCCATACCTCGTGGGCGCGAAATCACCTTCTCCCCGGAAGCTCCCTTCTCCCGAGCCGCGAAACCTCAGCCCCTCCTCCATGGCGCCCCCACCGCACCAGTTTCACAACCGCCATCCTCCCTAATGCCGGAGACGCTGTCCATTTGCCGTCGTCCACTGGGCCATGTGCCTCTTACTCCCTGCCACTAGAGCTGCCTCGACGGCAGTCGCGTGAATCGTACCGGAGCCGATTCACCCCCGCCGTTGTTCACGGCACCGGAGACTCCAACTTCGGATCCGTCCAGAGTCCTGACACTGCTTCCCCATAACTGTCGACCATCGCGACATCGCTGTTTCCCAGCCGCCGGTGTCCACCGCAACCGCGCTGGCCTCACCGACTCGGCACCTGGACCTGCCTACTTCACCATGCCGCCAGATAGGTCGCACCTTCATCTCAAATCACTTTATTTAGGCGTCAGTTGTCTGAATTTTTATTCTGGGCCAATCGATTCCCAATGGGAAGCATCACCCCTCGAGGCGGCGGAGCTCCTAGGCTGCCGGTTGGCTGGTGTCTAATGTAAGGGCGCGGGGCCACAAGTTCGCCGCGGAAGCAGCGCTTAGACGGCTATCTTAGAGTTGCGTGGGTTCAAGGTACTGCCGCCGCCGGATCTGGATGACGGGGAGTCTTTGTGGATTGGTCCGGGGGTGGCGCAACCACGGCAGTACAGTGGGGCGGGGAGCGGGGTTTTGGTCGGGGCCACGGACGGCGGAGGCAAGCTGCTCTACCGTTGGTCGCTGGCTCTTCGAGGAAGATTCCTAACAGTGTCAGCCGGGAGGCACAAGACGGCCATCAAGCCATCCAGCGTAGATCGGACAGTACCAAAATAAAATAAAATCCTGTGACCCCAATTTAATCTTAGTCAACAGACATGTGATCACTCTTGTACCTTGCTGTTGATCTCTTAGTGTATTTCTTTAGATCAAAGAGATGTGTCGTTCTTAACATTAGGCGTTATCTGCATCTTCAGCCACACCGTCTTCCGACTCACCGCAACTGCTCCAACAAGGGAAGCATACACCAGAAGGGAGCTATAGTCCCCACTCAATAGTTCCCTGCTTCGAATGCACGTGCCCGACATGGACAACCACAACAACTGCAGGGCCATCGACAAGTCAACACATGATGCTCACTCCTATGGATGGTGGCCAGATAGGTTGTACCCTCATCTTACTTGTGTGCAACATTTATTGCTTTGTTATCCATCTAAGCATGGAAAATAGATTATCACATTTCACTTATATTCATGCTGATCTCTTACGGGTCTTGTTCAGGAGTTAACGTTGTTCCATAGTTCAGCTAAGATACTTGTTCTTTAGGTAACGCTGTTCCATAGTTATCATCCATCAGCCAATGCTATCCCACAGGCTGGTGATTATAGTATTATACCACTTCTAGTATTACCTATGTTGTTCTTTAATACTTTTGTGTGCCATCTAGTTAATCTCGAGTACAAACAATACATATTATGTAGCTTTCATGTGTGTTCTCCCTTTAGTTTTTGAGACCTGTTGCTGCTAGTTAACCCCAATCCTACTATTTAAGTCGTCTCCTACACACACTCATTACATAAATTTAACTACTAGTTGTCTTCCATGCATGTCAGATATAATTGCACACACTCATATATCCACAAGAACCTCACGGAGCAATGTAAAGGCCAATAAACTTGATGTCAATGATACCCAATATGATGGAACATGTAAAGGCAGTTCTTTAGAAGACTTGCAGAAAGATGTTGAATCCTCTTCACCCCACAAGGTCCTTGCTCTAACTTGGCCCATGATATGGGTACAACATGCATATAATGTCCTGGAGTGTATCTACTCTGTTGCAATGCCATGTGCATAGCATGCTGATCATGCATGTAAATATGTCATTCCTTCCTGTTTTCAGTACCTATTCCATTCATGATAACATGTTTTCAAATTCAAGTACTGTCATTCTACTCTATCGCAATGCCATCTGCTTAATTTGGACATCATGCTTCTGAATATCTTATGCATTGTTATTCATCAGTATGTACTTCATCTGTCTACCATACCATGTTTTTTTTACATTGAAGTGTTGTTCTAGTGCTCTGTTGCAATGCCATCTTAGTTTCCCAATCATACACGTGTATGTTGCCTTAGTTTTTTCTGTACGTATTCCCCTAGCATACAATTTTACATTCAACTAGTGTTTTTTTACTGTGTTGTCCTGTCGTATCCCTAGCTCTTACACCATACTCCCTCCGTACGGATTACATGTTGCCGAAATGGATAAAAAAGGATGTATCTAGAACTGAAATACGCCTAGACCCATCCATTTTTTTCCGGATGGAGGGAATACATGTCAATATATCATGCCTTTCTATGCTTCAGTACCTATTCCATCTCTCTGCTGTAGCATGTGTTTTATAATTGAAGCACCATTCTTCTATACAAGGCATGCAAGGGGAAGACGACTATGTTAGAATATGAAGGGTTACAAACTAGGTCTTTGAAAAAGTTCCAAACGCCAGGAGATAATAAACCAACTCCAGTTTTTATAGATACCGCTCCAGCACAGAGAAACCCAACTCCTACTGATAATAAGCAGATTCTAGTGGCCAAAGAACTAGTCCGCTCCAGTCCAACAAAAATATGTCAACTCCATTCTAAGAAGCGTGTGCGTATCCTTGCATCATGACATTTTATAGCATGCTGATCATATTTTCTACATGTTTCTTACCCATCTCTCTTTTAGAAAATAAGTTTAACAGATAGAAGAATTTCTGCACTGTTATCGTCTGTGAGGAAAGATTCTTGCAGGAATTCTCTGTACTCCAATGCAGATGTAAGTACCTGTTGTATATCACTATATTTTTACATCAGCATATATTTTGTTAATCGGCGTGAATCCAACCTTTATCTGATCTAAATTTAGTTGTAGCAAAATGTATGATTAAAGGCCACAATGTTGATTTTTGTAAAGAAAACTGCCTGGTATTTTTGCATCCCAAGCTGCATGAGTGTACTATCTCATATCAGTGGGTTTGATTACTTTGGTTTTGCAGTGGGTTTTTAGTGTTTTTTTACTATGTAGTCTTGTCGTATCCCTAGCTCTTACATCATACTCCCTCCATCCGGATTACATGTCGTAGAAATGGATAAAACTGGATGTATCTAGAACTGAAATACACCTAGACCCATCCACTTATTTCCGGATGGAGGGAATACATGTCAATATGTCATGCCTTTCTATTCTTCAGTACCTATTCCATCTCTGCTATAGCATGTTTTATAATTGAAGCACCATTCTTCTATACAAGGCATGCAAGGGGAAGACGACTATGTTAGAATCTAAAGGGTTAACACCAGGTTTTTGCAAAAGATCCAAACGTCAGTAGATAATAAACTAACTCCATGTTTCATAGATACTGCTCCAGCACAGAGAAACCCAACTCCCACTGATAATAAGAAGATTCCAGTGGCCAAAGAACTAGTCCGCTCCAGTCCAACAAAAGAATGTCAACTCCATTCTAAGAAGCATGTGTGTATCCTCGCATCATGAAATTTTATAGAATTCTGATCATATTTTCTACATGTTTTTTACCCATCTCTCTTTTAGAAAATATGGTTAAATGATAGAAAATTTCCTTCATTGGCATTGTATTCGAGGAAAATATCTTGCGGGAATTCTTTGTGCTCCAATGCTGATGTAAGTACCTATTGTATATCACTATATTTTTACATCAACATGTATTTTGTTAATCGGCGTGAATCCAACCTTTGTATGATCTAAAATTAGTTGTAGCAAAATGTTAAAGGTGCCAATGTTGATTTTTATAAAGAAAACTGTCTGGTAGTTTTGCATACTGAGCTACATGAGTGTACTATCTCATATCATGCACATTACTGAATTGTAGTGCTGCTCTGGTTGCCCATTCATTCATTGTGTAAATGTTGCTTTCGTATTACCTTACTTGGCTGATGATAGCTGTGCAATATTGTGTTAATTTGGTGTTGGCTAGTTGCCCAAACGTTCGTTGTGCCAATGTTGCTTTCCTATTATCTGACTTGGCCAATGATAGCAATGCTAGTGTCTTAATTTGGTGCAGGCTGCTGAAGATAAGAAGACAAACTCTGAAAACAGCAAGGCAACCCCATTGTTTCTTTCCAATAAATCTAGGCCAGGTAATATGCGAATAACTCATGATTAATCTGTTTGGTTCCCCTCCTAATTTATGTTATGATGCAGTGGTTGAGACACTCTCCCCTATCAATAATACAAGCCTGCCAAAATCGCCATCTGAATCTGTTCAGTATCCTCTGTCTCGAATGCAACGGAAAAAATGTATGTTTGTGAACAAATTAATGGCTGAAGGAATGATGGAAATGGTGGAGGAATCAGAGGTGCAGAGTCGTGCGACACAACAACTGATCAATGTTTTCAGAGACAGTGTAGCAAAGCAGCAAGAACTTGCCCACATGCTTATGGGCATCATCCGTGCCGAGGTTGCAGATTGTGACGTTGTAGATCATTAGGTTTTGTTCATTTATTTGCACTGGCATCAATATTTGATTGCCCAGTGGATGTAATTTCCTGTAATATATGCTAGATGTGCAACATTTTTTCCTGTATGCCGTACCTTTGCTTGATCGGTTTTGGTCCTGTGCATAATTTCTCGTCGTAATGGGCTCAAATTATCTAATTTGGCCTAAAGAAATGTACGGACTTTAGTGGGCCCATTAAGTTAATGGGTCGTTACCAGACTGAAAGTTAATGGTCGGCCCTCTTAATTCCCGGGTCGTTAACAGGCTGACATCGAAGCGGGCAACAGGTGGGCCCAATTGATTTCATGGGCCGTTAACAGGCCGTTACTAAGTTCTGGCTACATATGGCCCAACTATACTGTGGGCCTTTAGCAGGCCGAAAGAGATAGCGGGCTTGTACTGGACCATTAAGAGCATGGGCCGCTAAGAGACCGAAAGTCAGGTCGTATTGTAAATGGCCCAACTGTGTTGTGGGCCTTTAGCAGGCCAAAAGAGAAACCAGGCTGGTATTGGACCATGAAGGGCATGGGCCGTTAAAAGGCCAAAACTCAGGTCCGACTACAAATGCCCCAACTCATTTACGGCTCGTTAACAGGCTAAAAGGCACACATGGCCGGGAATTGGCCCAACACTTAAATGGGTCGCTAAAAGGCCAAAACTCAGGTCCGACTACAAATGGCCCAACAGATATATGGGCCGTCACCAGGCTGAAAGAAACACCGGGCCGGAAATTGGCCCAACACTTAAATGTGTTGCTAAAAGGCCGAAACTCAGGTCCAACTACAAATGGCCCAACTGATTTATGGGCCGTCAACAGGCTGAAAGACACACCGGGCCGGAAATTAGCCCAATATTTAAATGGGTCGCTAAAAGGCCGAAAGATGAACATCGTGAAAATGGGCCCATCCACTGAATGGGCCGTTAACAGGCCGAAATCTCATCGGGCCGATATTGAGCCCAAATATATAGCGGGCTGTTAACGGGCTCGAACTGACGATGGGCTGCAATTGTGTCAAATATTTAACATGCCATTGATGGGTCGAATTGACACATCTCGTATGGGCCATGGGCTTAAATGGACCTGACACAAGTAGGCCTTATATGGGCCGGCCTGCTATTTTTTACTAGGCCGACCTTTTTCACTAGAATGGGCACTGTTGGGCCATGCCACGTGTCGACCTATCATAGGCGCCTCCTGTCCAGTGACTGGATGACATCTATCCCAGCGGTGAGGCAACACGTGTTTCCTCCGGCCAATGATGATTTTACACGTGGAAAATCCCCATTGGTCGGGGCTGTTAACGGGTTATCGGATCCAAAACCGGACCCGATAGCTTAACGACGTTCCATTACGGTGGATGCCACGTGTCGGTCACCCTTGACGAAAGCACTTCTGTGACGCGCGATTTATCATCATGGAAGTGGACACTTCCGTGATGATAATTTTGGTAATGTCATGGAACACTTCTACGACATCACAGGTATGACTATCTTGATTCTGTCATAAACTTGTCATGGATGTACATGCATGACAGAAAACGTGACCTCCTGTGACAAACACGTATCATCACAGAAGTGTATTTTTTTGTAGTGTAATTGAGTTAGTTTTGTTAGGGTTTGATCCCTAGTATCCACTATGTTCTAAGATTGATGTTGCTATGACTTTGCCAAGCTTAATGCTTGCCACTAGGGCCAGAGTGCCATTATTTCAGATCTTAACCTATTATGTTTTCATGAATATATGTGTGTTCTTGATCCTATCTTGCAAGTCAATAGTCACCTATTATGTGTTATGATCCGGCAACCCCGAAGTGACAATAGTCGGGACCACTCCAGGTGATGGCTGTAGTTTGAGGAGTTCATGTATTCACTATGTGTTAATGCTTTGGTCCGGTACTCTATTAAAAGGAGGACTTAATATCCCTTAGTTTCCACTAGGACCCCGCTGCCACAAGAGGATAGGACAAAAGATGTCATGCAAGTTCTTTCCCATAAGCACATATGACTATATTCGAAATACATGCCTATATTACATTGATGAACTGGAGCTAGTTCCGTGTCACCCTATGTTATAACTATTACATGAGGAATCGCATCCGACATAATTATCCATCACTAATCCAATGCCTACGAGCTTTTCACATATTGCTTGTTGCTTATTTACTTTTCCGCTGCTACTGTTACAATCACTACAAAAACGGCCATCGTTACTTTGCCACCGTTACCGTTACTTCCATATTACTTTGCTACTAAATATTTTGCTACAGATACTAAGTCTTCCAGGTGCGGTTGAATTGACAACTCAGCTGCTAATACTTGAGAGTATTCTTTGGCTCCCCTTGTGTCGAATCAATAAATTTGGGTTGAATACTTTACCCTTGAAAACTGTTGTGATCCCCTACACTTGTGGGTTATCAAGATTATTTTCTGGCGCTGTTGTCGGGGAGCATAGCTATATTCTTTAAGTCACTTGGGATTTATACCTGTTGATCACTATATAGAACTTGAAAGACTCAAAAACCAATATTTATCCCTCAACTACGAGGGGAGGTAAGGAACTGCCATCTAGCTCTGCACGATTCACCCTCATTTATCAGTAAACTTGCGATACCTACTCCTGCTATTGAATCTGATATGTCGCATGTTCTTGATGATGCCACTTCTACTATGTATGATGAAACTACTTCTATGCTTGATAATATTGTGCCACTAGGTGAATTTCTTGATGAACAAATTGCTAAGGTTAGGGAGAATGGAAATATTGAAACTAATAATATTGATGAAAGTGATGATGAAGATTCTCCCCCTAGATATGAATTGCCTGTTATTCCTGAGGGTTATGTTACGAATGAAGAAACTGCTAGAGACTTTCTTGCTTGCAACAATAGATATGATCTTAAGAAATTATTAGTTAAGCTGAAAGAAAAGTCTTTGAATGCTAGAATGAAATATGACCCTGCTTTTGCTACTTCACCTATCTTTGTTACAGATAAGGATTATGATTTCTCTGTCGATCCTGAGTTAATTACTTTGGTTAAATCTGATCCTTTCCATGGCTATGAATCTGAAACTGTTGTGGCACATCTTACTAAATTGAATGATATACCCACCCTGTTCACCAATGAGGAAAAATTCGTTACTACTATATCCTTAAGTTATTTCAGTTCTCGTTAAAGGATGATGCTAAGACATGGTTTAATCCTCTTGATCCTGGTTGTGTACCTAGTCCCCAGGATATGATTTACTACTTCTCTGCTAAATATTTTCCCGCTCATAAGAAACAAGCTGCCTTACGGGAAATATATAATTTTTGTGCAAATTGAAGAAGAGAGTCTCCCACAAGCTTGGGGGAGGCTTCTCCAATTACTTAATGCTTTGCCTAATCATCCTCTTCATAGGAATGAAATACTTGATATCTTTTATAATGGACTAACCGATGCTTCCAGAGACCACCTGGATAGTTGTGCTGGTTGTGTTTCAGGGAAAGAACTGTTGATCAAGCTGAATCACTATTGAATAATATGTTGACCAATGAAAACAATTGGACACTTCCTGAACCATCCCCTAAGCTAACTCCAAAGAGAATGGTTGTTCTATTTCTCAGTCCTGAAGATATGCAAGAGGCAAAGAAATCTTTGAAAGAAAAAGGTATTAAAGCTGAAGATGATAAGAATTTACCACCTATTGAAGAAATACATGGTCTTGATAACCCGACATGAGTAGTAAAGGTAAATTATCTTTATAGATTTGATGAAGGTGATATTCCTCATTATAAGTCTGCTAGCCAATGCTTAGATGAGTTTGACAACTTCATTGTTAAACAAGAAAACTTCAATGCTTATGTTGGTAGACAACTGCAACGTAATGCTTATATGATTGAACGCTTGAGTGATTATATGTCTAGAGTTAAAGGTGAACTTAAACACATTAGTAAACATGCTTCTATGGTTACTACTCAAGTAGAACAAGTACTTACAGCACAAAATGACTTGCTCAATGAATTAAATAGTAAGAAAAATGATAATGCTATTAGAGTTGTGACTATAGGTGGTAAAATGACTCAGGAACCTCTGTATCCTGAAGGCCACCCTAAGAGAATTGAGCAAGATTCTCAAAGAGCTAATGTAGATGCACCTAGTTCTTCTAAGAAGAAGAAAAAGAAAAATGATAGGACTTTGCATGCTTCTAGTGAACCTGTAGCTGACACACCTGAGAATCCCAATGATATCTCTACCTCTGATACTGAAACACAATCTGGTAATGAACATGAACCTAGTGATAATGTTAATGATGATGTTCATGATGATGCTCAACCTAGCAATGCCAATGATGTAGAGATTGAACCTGCTATTGATCTTGATAACCCATAATCAAAGAATCAACGTTATGATAAGAGAGGCTTTGTTGCTAGGAAGCACGGTAAGGAAAGAGAACCATGGGTTCAGAAACCCAAGCCTTTTCCTCCTAAACCATCCAGGAAAAAGGATGATGAAGATTTTGAGCGCTCTGCTGAAATGATTAGACCTATCTTTTTGCGTATGCGTTTGACTGATATGCTTAAAACAAATCCTTATGCTAAGTATATGAAATATATTATTACCAATAAAAGAAAGATACCTGAAGTTGAAATTTCCACCATGCTTGCAATTATACTTTTGAAGGTGGAATACCTAAGAAACTAGGAGATCCAGGAGTACCTACTATACCTTGCTCCATTAAAAGAAACTATGTTAAAACTGCTTTATGTTATCTTGGAGCCGGTGTCAGTGTTATGCCTCTCTATTTATATCGTAGACTTGACTTGAGTAAGTTGACACCTACTGAAATATCTTTGCAAATGGCTGATAAATCAACTGCTATACCTGTCGGTATTTGTGAGGATGTGCCTGTTGTAGTTGCAAATGTTACTATTCTAACGGACTTTGTCATACTTGATATTCCCGAGGACGATAGTATGTCTATTATTCTTGGAAGACCCTTTTTGAATACTGCAGGGGCTGTTATTGATTGCAACAAAGGCAATGTCACTTTTCATGTCAATGGTAATGAGCATACGGTACACTTTCCGACGAAACAACCTCAGGTCCACAGTATCAATTCTACTGGAAAAATTTCAACGATTACTATTGGAGGTTTTGAATTCCCTCTTCCTACTGTCAAGAAGAAATATGACATTCTTATTGTTGGGGATATACATATCCCCATTGAGGTAACCTAGTGTTATTCGAAAATTCTCCGGTTTCATGTTATTCGGAAAGAGTTTATTAACAAGACCTGATCAACCTTGTTGATGGATTCCCTTTGATGAGCATGAGATGGGTGAATCTAGAAAGCACAACCTTCTGTACCCTCCTTTTACTTTATGTTAACTAGATTGAATAAAGAAAAAAAAGTATTTTCTGTCTATTTACAGAGTTATCCGTGCAATAAAAAAATACCCCAGAAATAAAAGTTCTCTAAATTCCCCGAAAATGAAATCTGATTTTATCTAGAATATTTGTCACTAAGAACACAATAGGGGGAGCCAGCACCTGGCCACGAGGGTGCAGGGCACTCCCACCCCCTGGGCGTGCCCCCTGCCTTGTGGGCCCCACGCGGCCCCCCTCCACTTACTCCAGCACCCACACACTCCTTCTTCCTCCCAAAAAAATCACTATCCAGCTCAAGCACGAGTTCTAGCTCATCGTGCTGCCATTTTTGATCTCCTTGCACAAAGCTCCATTCACAAAACTGTTTGGGAAGATTGTTCTTTCGTATGTGACTCCTCCATTGGTCCAATTAGTTTTTGTTCTAGTGCTTTATTCATTGCAAATTTTTGCTGCTAAGGTGACCCTGTTCTTGAGCTTGTATTCAAATTTAGGTGGTTCCAAGTAGTTTTAATGCATGATATAGTCTCTAGACACTTGTAGTAGTAGTTGCTATCAATCTTGTTGAGTTTGGTTCAATTTTATTTTGAGTCACTAAATATTTCAGAAATTTTCAGAGGAAGAAAATGATGAGGAGACTGTTGAGAGGCTCCTCTAGTCAAAGCTCAAAAGATAAGCAGAAGGAAGAGAATAAGAAGCCCAAATACAATCTTCCTCGCACCGCAGAAGTTCGGCCGTGTGAATGGCCTTGCAATGAATTATTGGAAGCCGCCGGGATTTATAAAGACTTTTATTATTTGGCAGAGAATGCATGCCTCACTGACTTTCTCCATGACCAGCGCGAACAGTATCTCTTACTCACTAATATTTTTGTGCAAAATTTTCATTTTCATGCTAAGAAATCACCACCTTCAGTGGAATTTCATTTATACGATGAGGTTAAGGAGACGTCGTTCTATGAATTTTGTCAAGTATGTAAGATACCCTTTGCTGGTAGTCTTGAGGAACCACATCGTAAAGATGTTGAGGGGTTTATCAATATGATAGCTGTAGGGGAAACGAGGCAAGTTTCAGGGGCAAGAATTACTAGTATACATTTTCCTATTCTACGCTACTTTGCTATATTTGCTAGTAGATGCTTAATTCATCGCGGGAACAATGGGAATCTTAGTGCCCCTGATATAGTCATTTTGCGCATGCTTTGTTTCAAGACACAACTCTTAGCTTGGGTGCTGTTGTTGCTAAACGATTAAGCCTGAGCCGTACAAAGGGTACCATCTTGGGAGGCATCTTTGCTTCACGCCTTGTTGAACACTTTAGAATACCTATTAGGCATCATGAGAAGGAACAAAAGTTGCTGGCCCCGGCTTATCTAGATTATAAGAGTATGATAGCACATGATTTTATTGTTAAAGACAAGAAGACGTTGCTTAAGTATAAATTGAGGTTTGATAAAAAATATTGTGAGATTATTACCTTGCCCGCACCATCTCTGTTTGATCTATTTTCAGGCACGTACCTCGTTTTGCCAGATGTTGTCTATAAGTACTGGAGCCAGGCACAAGCTTCAGAGCCGAAGCCGGAACCACCACTTGACCCTTACCGGCAATCGGTTTATCGGTGGGATCCTGATGAGATTGCCGACCAGTGGCACTCAGAGGACGCTCCTCCGTGCACCGGAGAGAGTAGCTTTGATCCGTGGCCATAGACCAACTTAGAGTTGTGAAGCCTAAGCTTGGGGGAGTACGTATTTCTCACCGACATTACATTCATGTTCACACACTTATTCCAGTAGTCGGCGCTCACACTTTTTCATTGTAATGTCCATGCTAGTTTCATTTTTTTTCTTAGCCTTTTTCTTGTGTGTTAGAAAAACCTTAAGAAAAACAAAAAAAAATTTAGTTGTAGCTTTTTAGCTACTTTACTTTCCATGCCTGTAGTGGTAATAATTAAAAGAAAACCCCAAAGTATTTCTTGTTCTTCTTTTGCTTGTTGGGAGCTTTCCCATGTAAATAGTTTCCTTTTTTTCTTTGGGGGTCAAGAGGAGAAGACCATAATGAAAATGTTTAGTGGCTCTTATATGCATTACTGTTGATTTAACCATGTGCCATATTACTTTGTCTTCACTCTTGTATTAAATGCTTGCAGATTCGAGCTTAATCCAATGCACATGCACTATTATTATTATCCACACCATTCAGTCGTGCGAGTGAAAGGCAATAATGACGATATATGATGAATTGATTGAGATGAGAAAAGCTGATATGAACTCGACCTCTCTTGTTTTTGTAAATATGATAGTTCATCGTTCCTGATTCATCTTGTTATGAATGAAACATGCTTGCAATGACAATTAGAGATCATAGCTGCTCATGCCATGCTTAATTAGCTAAGAGTTTATAATGGTCTATCTTGCGTGCCAACATGATATTAAAATGGTTGTGATGTGGTATGATAGGGTGGTATCCTCCTTTGAACGACTCAAGTGGCTTGACTTGGCACATGTTCACGCATGTAGTTGAAACAAAATCAACAAAGCCTCCACGATATATACGTTCATGGTGATTTATATCCTACTCATGCTTGCACTCATTGTTGGTTAATTTTAATGCATGTTCATGACTATTGTCGCTCTCTAGCTGGTCGCTTCCCAGTCTCTTTCTAGCCTTCGCCTGTACTAAGCTGGAATACTGCTTGTGCATCCACTTCCATAAACCCCAAAGTTATTCCATATGAGTCCACCATACCTTCCTATATGCGGTATCTACCTGCTGTTCCAAGTAAATTTGTATGTGCCAAACTCTAAACCTTCAAATGAAATTCTGTTTTGTATGCTCGAACAACTCATGTATCAACTATGGCTGTCTACATCTTCCATGCTAGGTGGGTTATTCTCACGATGAGTGGACTCCTCTCATCATTCATGAGAAAATGGCTCATAAGCGGGATGCCCAGTCCCATGCTCAAATCATAATAATTAAACAAAACTCCCCCAGGGCTGTTGCTGGTTTGGACGGTACCCGTTGTTTCGGGCTAGCCGGGGAGTGTGCTTGTTGGTGGTTGGGGGAGTATAAACTTTACCATTCTATTTGGGAACCGCCTATAATGTGTGTAGCATGGAAGATATTGAGATTCTTGGTTGTTATGTTGACAATGAAAGTATACCACTCAAAATATTATTCATCTCTATTTCAAAATTGAGCTCTGGCACCTCTACAAATCAATGCTTCCCTCTACGAAGGGCCTATCTATTTAATTTTATGTTGATTCATCATCCTCTTATTAAAGAGCACCAGTTGGAGAGCACCGCTGTCATTCTAGATGTATTGTTATTAATTTGCATTGATTATGATTGTGACTGGATCTCTTTTACCATGAATTACAATGTCTAGTCAGTCCTTGATCTTTAAAGGTGCTCTGCATTTATGTTTTGCGGTCTCAGAAAGGGCTAGCGAGATACCATCTTGTTATATCATATTATGATTGTTTTGAGAAAGTGTTGTCATCCGAGGGTTTTTATTATTATTGCTCGCTAGTTGATTATGCCATAGATATGAGTAGACATGAGACCTGAAAGTTATTGTGAATGTGGTTAGTTCATGATCTTTGCTGAAAACTTGAATGCTGGCTTTACGTATTTACAACAACAAGAGCAAATGGAGTTTGTCAAAGTTTTTCTTTATCACTTTCAGTTTATCAACTGGATTGCTTGAGGACAAGCAAAGGTTTAAGCTTGGGGGAGTTGATACGTCTCCAACGTATCTACTTTTCCAAACACTTTTGCCCTTGTTTTGGACTCTAACTTGCATGATTTGAATGGAACTAACCCGGACTCACGCTGTTTTTAGCAGAACTGCCAAGGTGTTGTTTTTGTGCGGAAATAAAAGTTCTCGGAATGACTTGAAATTCAATGAAGATTTATTTTGGAATATATAAAAAATATCTGCGGAAAGAACCAGACCAGGGGGCCACACCCTGTCCACGAGGGCGGGGGCGCGCCCCCTGCCTCGTGGGCCCCCTATTGCTCCACCGACGTCTCCCCGGACTCCATATATTCACTTTCGGGGAGAAAAAAATCAAGAAGAAGGAATTATCGTGTTTTACGATATGGAGCCGCCGCCAAGCCCTAATCTCTCTCGGGAGGGCTGATCTGGAGTCCGTTCGGGGCCCCGGAGAGGGGAGATCTTCGCCATTGTCATCATCAACCTTCCTCCATCATCAATTCCATGATGCTCATCGGCGTGCGTGAGTAATCCCATCATAGGATTGCTGGACGGTGATGGGTTGGATGAGATTTACCATGTAATCGAGTTAGTTTTGTTAGGGTTTGATCCCTAGTATCCACTATGGTCTAAGATTGATGTTGCTATGACTTTGCCATGCTTAATGCTTGTCACTAGGGCCCGAGTGCCATTATTTCAGATCTGAACCTATTATATTTTCATGAATATATGTGTGTTCTTGATCCTATCTTGCAAGTCAATAGTCACCTATTATGTGTTATGATCCGGCAACCCCGAAGTGACAATAGTCGGGACCACTCCCGGTGATGACCGTAGTTTGAGGAGTTCATGTATTCACTATGTGTTAATGCTTTGGTCTGGTACTCTCTTAAAAGGATGCCTTAATATCCCTTAGTTTCCACTAGGACCCCACTGCCATGGGAGGGTAGGACAAAAGATGTCATGCAAGTTATTTCCCATAAGCACGTATGACTATATTCGGAATACATGCCTACATTACATTGATGAACTGGAGCTAGTTCTGTGTCACCCTATGTTATAACTATTACATGAGGAATCGCATCCAACATAATTATCCATCACTGATCCAATGGCTACGAGCTTTTCACATGTTGCTTGTTGCTTATTTACTTTTTCGCTACATCGTTACTTTGCCACCGTTACCGTTACTTCCATATTACTTTGCTACTAAATCTTTTGCTACAGATACTAAGTATTCCAGGTACGGGAATTGACAACTCAGCTCCTAATACTTGAGATTATTATTTGGCTCCCCTCTTGTCGAATCAATAAATTTTGATTGAATACTTTACCCTCGAAAACAGTTACGATCCCCTACACATGTGGGTTATCAAGCATTGACCCTGGTCAAGAAAAGAAGGGACTACAAGTTACAGGTGGAGTCATATGGCGTCTTTGGAGTAGCAGCGGTATTTACGGCGTAACTCAAGTTCAATGTACATGGAAGTTTGACGCATGGATGAATCGAGGGCGATGAAGAATATTCCCCAAGGTGGAGTTTGTTAGAGTTGTGTCGAATATTGTGTACAAGGTAAGTTATAGTTGGACTCCGAGTTGTATAGTGTTTACAGGATATGGAGTCATGTCCTAGTAGGACACTGGTATCCTAGAGCTCTCATATATAGGAGGGGTAAACACATGATGTAACCAATACCAAAATCATAGCACATGCACGTATGGGGAGCCGATTGCGTGTGCCGGTGCCCGGGTCAGTTTGCGGTATTGTGACGGTATCACGGGGAGGAGCGCCCGTAGTTTTTGTTAACCAAGCATTACCCCTTTACATTATTGCGACATAACATAAATACAAATGTCCAGAGAATAAGACGGTATAGGGGAAAGCGAGTTCAAGCATCGCCGAAAAACCCACTGTGAGCACTTGCCATCGAGATTATCCACTGTAGGGCGAAAACCTGACGACACTAATATCATGACAACAAACTACGACACTATCTGAAAGCATACCAAACAAAGATTTCTCATACCGGAGCATTAAAATATAAAGATCCCACACATGGGAGGAGAGTAGAGCCAAGTTAGCATTGTAGGAGGGGAAGAGGGACACCATCTTTCAGTGCGCCCCCTCGCCTTAATTCGCAGCATGGATTTGCATTAGCTTTGACACATTATTCTTTAGCATGACTCCTCTAGTTCCGACACCCCCCGTGTCTTCCTGCTTCATTAGACCTGCTCAATAGCATAGAAGAGCACAAACAAAAAAGATGCATTCAAATGGAGACTTAAGGGGCCTAAATTCAAATGTAGTTCTATTACGGCAAGTCCAGATTGCCCAACCTATTGCAGCAATACCAACAATATAAAAGATCTCCCCTCCAGGGTAGAAAGAATAGCAGATCATTCGAGGAGCACCCGTAGTAAAGCCCCGGGGATGCAGCCATATCGGTGAACGTCGTGAACAAATCTCGATGTTGTGTCTCGTATGATTTCTTGGTCCTCGGATGATCGACGACGTGCCACTGATTTATTCTAACAGGCAGCATGGCGGTCAATGCCTGCATCACCTTTTAGCCCGTTGCAGCACTTGCTGTTGCCAGGCGCCATCACCTGCACGGTGATCACCCCCGACGGCGGAGCAGGGGTCAACAGCCATGGTGCGGCGGCGGGGGGCATCGCCTTGTTTCCTGTCTAGACCAGTGCGACCGCTGGCAACCAGGGGTAGAAGGGCATCGTTGTCTTGTGCCTCATCACTCTAGCATGCTTGTACAAACCGATGCCTATTGCATAGGGCCATCAAAAAAAATCTTCAGTGTGCATGTACAGTTGTATCTATAAAAGGGATACTCCCTTAGTTTCACAATTTAGACATGCAGTGCATATTAGATTTTGAAAAGTAAAATATGTCTATATAAAAGTGACTTACTTGAATCTAATGATTCTAATTTTTCATTGCGGATATTGATATGTTTTTCTTAAAACTTGATCAAATATAGACACCTTTGTAAGGATGGCAATTTTACCCATGGGTACAGGAACCCGCGGGTATTGTACCCGCATGGGTAGGGTATGAGCACACTTTTATTGTTGGAAATATTCCCTAGAGGCAATGATAAATTGGTTATTATCATATTTCCTTGTTCATGATAATCTTTTATTATCCATGCCAGAATTGTATTGATCAAAAACTCAAATACATGTGTGGATACATAGACAACAAGATGTCCCTAGTCAGCCTCTACAGAACTAGCTTGTTGATCAATGATGGCTATGGTTTCCTAGCCATAGACATGAGTTGTCATTTGATAACGGGCATCATTAGGATAATGATGTGATGGACAAGACCCAAACTATAAACGTAGCATATGATCGTGTCAAGTTTATTGCTATCGTTTTCTGCATGTCAAGTATATGTTCCTATGACCATGAGATCATGCAACTCACTGACACCGGAGGAATACTCTGTGTGTACCAGACATCGCAGCATAACTGAGTGACTATAAAGGTGCTCTATAGGTATCTCCGAGGGTTTCTGTTGAGTTGGCATGGATCAAGACTAGGATTTGTCACTCTATGTGATGGAGAGGTATCTCAGGGCCCACCCGGTAATACCACATCACAAGAAGCTTGCAAGCAATGTGAATAATGAGTTAGCCACAGGATCTTGAATTATGGAACGAGTAAAGAGACTTTTCGGTAACGAGATTGAACTAGGTATGGAGATACCGACGATCGAATCTCGGGCAAATAACATACCGATAGACAAAGGGAACTACATACGAGATTAGCTGAATCCTTGACATCGAGGTTTGAGCGATAAAGATCTTTGTGGAATATGTACGAACCAATATGGGCATCTAGGTCCCGCTATTGGTTATTGACCGTAGAGGTGTCTCGGTCATGTCTACATTATTCGCGAACCCGTAAGGTCCGCACACTTAACGTACGGTGACGCTAGAGTAGTATTGGGATATTCATGTTGGTGACCGAATGTTGTTTGGAGTCTTGGATGAGATCCTGGACATCACGAGGAGCTCCGGAGGTAAATATTTATATATGGGAAGTCATATTTTGGCTGCCGGAAAAGTTTCGGGCATTATCGGTATTATACCGGCGAAAGGGGTCCGGGGTCCACCGGGGGGTCCACCTCCCCGTGGGGCCACATGAGCTTTAGGGGGTGCGCCCTGGCCTGTATGGGCCACTGGCACCGGCCCTATGAGGCACATGCGCCAAGATAAAGGAAAATAAGAAGAGTCCTAAGGGTGAAAGGCACCGCCAAGGTGCCTTGGGAGGAGAGGACTCCTCCCTAGGGCTGGCCGCACCACCTCCCTTGCAACGTTCCCCAACATTTATACCCATGGGTAGTACCCATACCCTACCCCCGTTAGGTCATAGGTAGGGTATGGGTATAGCCTTGTACCCACGGGTATACCCATACCATGTCCACTTGTGAACTGATGTTGAGTTGTAATGAATTAATCATTAATTTGTCATGTGACTCGTCTACTCCTATTGACTTATGGGTGTGTTGTGATTTCTAAATTTTGATAGGGTCATGTACTCATCTACCTGTTATTGAGTTGAGACAATCGATTTTTTTGTCAAATGTGCTCTCAATGAGTGTAAAATGTGAACAATTTGTGTACTATTTGTTCTACCCGTTGGGTACCCAATGGGTACGGGTACCCATTGGGTATGGGTATGGGTAAAGTTTTATACCCATGGGTACGGGTATGGGTAGAATATTGTACCCACTGACTATACGGGTATGGGTATGGGTATGGTATTACTCTACCCCACTCATACCCTACCCTTTGCCATCCTTACACCTTTGATTTGTACTACTAGTTGAAACTAAAGGCATCTCCAAAGTGGACCCTCAAACCTTCATTATGTTTGGTCCATAGTGTCTGGACCATTTTTGCCATCCAACATGAACCTGTATATGTCCGCTTAGCAGTTCGGACATACGGATTCTGGTATGCAAGAGATAAACGTGAGGGCTTTGCTGGAGTCTGAACATGCACTTGACCAATCACATGCATGGTTCCTTTCTTCTCTCTCCTTCCAACCACACATGCATGCCCTCTCTCCATTCTCTTCTCTCAACCGGCTAAACCACGAATATCCCACCATGTGCATGTCCCTGGCCTATTTTTTCTCCTCCCAACTGGTTACTTTGTGATCAGCATTGGATGGATGTCAGGCCCAAGATGTGATTCTATCCCGATCACGTGAACACCTCATGATTGGGGCACAACCGCATTTCGGGCACTTAGCAAGATGGATATCATTACATCGTACCATTATGTAAATACATGGGGATACAACAATTCATACAAGTCACAAGAATACAACAACATCAATACAAGGCATCCGACTACAGATGCAAACATGAAAAGCATAACGCCATCCATCCTGCTATCCTAGGCTGCCGACTGATACGTCCAAAATGCATCACTATTTTGTATCATAATTTATCCTTATTCATTGATATATTTCACGTTACGGTGATGTTCTTATGTTGTTTTGGTCTATTTTACACAGTTTGCAAACTCTCCGATGCCGGAACAGCAGACGCATGATTCAGTAGTAAAAAGTGGACGCTGAGTTGCTGAAGAAGAATACCTCCAAATTACCTGAAAATTGACGGGAGATATTTTTCAGAAGAATCACGAAGGCACGCAAAAGGGGAGCCAGAGGGGGGCCACAGGGTGCCCAGGCGGCCTGCCGGCGCGCCCCCCCTGGCCGCGCCGGGGGGGGGGGGGCGCCTGGAGCCCCTGGCCCACCTCCGGATGCCCCCTTTTGCATATATATTCTCCGTTCTCCGAAAACCCTAAAAATAAGATTTTTTACGGAGTTCCGCCGCCGCTTGAGGCGGAACCCTACGGAGAAGAAAAGGGCATCTCCGGCGGGCAGATTCTGCCGGGGAGATCACCTCCCGGAAGGGGAGATCGTCGCCATCGTCATCACCATCGTCACGGGCATCATCGAGATCATCATCAACATCATCCCCAACATCAGCACCATCTCCATCTTCATCCAAATCTCATCTTACAATCACAACTCGTGTTGTAACTTGTACTACCTATCTTCTATACTCCATCGGTGTTGATTACTACTTTGTGGTGAATGCTATTGAGTTTTGTTGGAGAAATATTATTATGTCCAGATTGTTTATCACATATTTATCCCCGCTGATCATGGTCTCTTTTATGTCTCGTGAGTAGTTACCTTAGTTCTTGAGGACATGGGGAAAGTCTTGTTGTTAGTAGTCATATGCTGTTGAAGTAATATGTGTTGTTTGATACTTAAGTTGCGTTGTCATTCTAATAGTGGTGTTGTGTGAGTCGACCACCCAACACTTTGCCTTATTAAGGACCTAGGAGAATACATTGTGTATAAAGAATGCTTATGGTGGGTTGCCGGAGTGACAGAAACCTGAACCCCAGTTCGCACGCTTTTGCATAAGGGAATAATGGATCCTCGATCGTATTGCTATGGTTAGGCTTTTGCCTTAAATTCTATCTTGTATTTGCGGATGCTTGCAAGGTGTTTAATCATAAGAGTGCATTCATCTTAGTCTAGAGAGTGCACTAGCATAGATCCACCCACTCAACACTTATCAACACATAACATAGTATCGATACGGAATATGGTGAAAGCACATGACTACCTCTCCCGTGTGTCCTCAGGAACGCTTTAGTCTTTATAAGTTCAGTTGCTAGGCCTCTCCTTTGCTAAGAAAGGATTGGGACACTTGTTACTCTCAGTACCTTTTATATTACTTGCTTTTACTATCCTGTTGCTTATACCGAGAAAACCCCTAAAAGTTATCTTTCAGTGCTTGCAGTAATTTCTTGCTCATAATCGCTTATCAATACCTTCTGCTCCTCGTTGGGTTCGACAATCTTACTTATCGAAAACGCTGCAATAGATCCCTTACGGTTGTGGGTCATCAAGTACCGTTTTCTGGCGCCGTTGCCGGGGAGCGTAGCGCTATTGGTAAAGTGAAACTGGTAAGAAAGTTTTTTATAATTCTGTTTTTATTTTTGCTATTGCTGCTCTTTGTCCTTATGGACAACCCTATTATTGGAGCGTTGCTTGCAGGAAGACGCCCCACACCTGTGGTGGTTGATCCTCCCCCTACTGAAATTGTGCCTTATAAAATACCTGCTGGTATTATCGATTATGTTTTGGCTAATCGTTATGCAGGAGACAGACATCCCGGTGAACACTTGCTATATTTGTCATGACTATGTTCATTATTTAAGCTTGCAGGTGTATCGAGGGAGTTTGTCATGAGGAAATTGTTTGTCGTATCACTTATAGATAAAGCTTCAGATTGGTATGGGCTTCTCGATAACTCACACTTGCTGGACTGGCAGGAGCTTATGTCTCTCTTTTATACTAAGTTTTATCCTCTTCATGAAATTCATCGAGACAGGAATTATATCTATAACTTTAGGTCTCGTGACGGAGAAAGCATTGCTCAAGCTTGGTGGAGATTGAAGTCCCTAATGTTCAAATGCCCTATTCATAAGCTTCCCAAGGAAATTATACTTACAAATTTTTATGCCAGGCTTTCTCGTCAGGATAAGGAGATGTTGGATGCCTCCTCTAGTGGGGTGTTTCAGAAGAAGAGTGTTGAAGAAAGGTGGGATCTCCTTGAAAGGATCCAGAGGAATACCGAAGATTGGGAAATTGATAAAGGTATTGAACCCGCTATAAATTATGAACATGATTATATTGAGAGCTATGTGGAAACTGATTACTTCAATACTTTTTGCTCTAAGATTGGTCTTGATTCCCATCTAGTGATTGATTTGTGTAAGAATTTTGCTTCTCATGTTGATTCTTTTAAAAAGAATAGAGACCAGCACCATGAACCTTTTAAAGAACCACCTATTGATATTTATGTTGCTGACCCTATTTTGCCTGCAGTTATATATGAAAAGCCTCCTTTTCCCACAAGGATAAGGGAGCACTCTCTTGTGACAGGCATAATAAATAAAAGTGAGAGAAGAGTTGATGAGCCTGAGGACCAGATCAGGGTCGATCCTCAAGTTGCATTAATTAAATACCTTGCTACTAATGATGTTTTGGATTCCAATATAACTTTTTGTGCTATTTCCACTAACCTTGTCACAACCAAGAATAAAGGCCCAATTTCAGGTACTCTAGTGGTATCTGTTAAAATAGGAGATCACAATTATTATGGGCTATGCGATTTGGGATCGAGTGCAAGTGCTATCCCCTATTCACTTTATGAAGAGATCATCGATGAGATTTCCCCTTGTGAACTTGAAGAAGTTGATGTTACCATTCATCTTGCAAATAGAACAACTATCTCTCCTATCGGAATTGTGAGGGACGTTGAAGTCCTATGTGGAAAGGTAAAATACCCTACCGTCTTTCTAGTACTTGGTTCAGAGAGGGACAATTTTTGTCCAACTATTTTTGGTAGACCTTTTCTTAGAACTTGTGGAGCTATAATAGATTGCAAGAAAGGTAAAGTTTCTGTTGAATTCGATGGTGATCCATATGAATTTAATTTTTCTAAGTTCTCTAAGCAGCCTCGTGGTACTGATTTACCTAGTGATGATAAGATTATTGAAAGTATTGCCTCTATTGCTATTCCCCCTAATGATCCTTTGCAGCAATACATGGAGGACCATGAGAATGATTTGCATATGCAGGATAGAAATGAACTAGATGAAATATTCTTGAGGCAGCCTGCTATCCTGAAGCACGACCTTTCGGTTGAACCTTTGGGAATTTTATCAAAACCGAAAGAAGACCCGCTGTTCGATGTTAAACCTCTTCCCGATACGCTCAAGTATGCTTATTTAGATGAAAAGAAAGTATATCCTGTTATTATCAATTCTAACCTTTCAGGATATGAAGAGGAGCGATTATTGGAAGTACTTCGTAAACATCGAGGCGCAATTGGCTACACCCTTGATGACCTTAAGGGGATTAGTCCATCTATCTGCCAACATACTATCAACCTTGAGCCTGATGCTAAACCAGTTGTTGATCATCAACGACGGTTGAACCCGAAGATGATGGATGTTGTGAGAACTGAGATTCTCAAGCTTCTAGCCGCAGGTATTATCTACCCTATAGCTGATAGTAAGTGGGTAAGTCCGGTACATTGTGTTCCTAAGAAAGGAGGTACAACTGTGGTTCTTAATGGTAAAAATGAATTAATACCTCAGAGATTTATTATTGGATATAGAATGTGTATTGATTACAGGAAGTTGAACAAGGCAACCAGGAAGGATCACTATCCGTTGCCGTTCATCGACCAAATGCTTGAAAGGTTATCCAAAAATACCCACTTTTGTTATCTCGATGGTTATTCTGGCTTCTCTCAAATTCATGTTAACACTGTTGATCAAGAGAAGACCACTTTTACTTGTCCCTTTGGTACTTATGCTTACAGACGTATGCCTTTTGGTTTATGTAATGCCCCTGCTACTTTTCAAAGGTGTATGTCTGCTATCTTTCATGGTTTCTGCGGGGATATTATGGAAGTCTTCATGGACGATTTCTCCGTCTATGGAACTTCTTTTGACCATTGTCTTCACAACCTTAATAATGTTTTGCAGAGATGCGAGGAGAAAAATTTGGTACTCAACTGGGAAAAGTGCCACTTTATGGTTAATGAAGGAATTGTTCTTGGTCATAAGATTTCCGAAAGGGGAATTGAAGTGGACAAGGCCAAGATCGAAGATATTGAGAGGATGCCCTATCCAAGGGACATCAAAGGTATTCGCAGTTTTCTCGGTCATGCAGGTTTTTATAGAAGATTTATTAAAGACTTTTCTAAAACCTCGAGACCCCTAACTAATCTTCTCCAGAAGGATGTTCCTTTTGTATTTGATGAAAGTTGTAAGGAAGCTTTTGAAGTCCTTAAGAAAGCTTTAATAACTGCTCCCATAGTACAACCACCTGACTGGAACTTACCTTTTGAGAATATGTGTGATGCAAGTGATTTTGCTGTTGGAGCTGTTTTAGGACAAAGAGTTGATAAGAAATTGAATGTTATACATTATGCTAGTAAAACCCTTGATAGTGCTCAAAGAAATTATGCTACTACTGAGAAGGAATTCTTAGCTGTAGTTTTTGCTTGTGATAAGTTTAGGCAGTATATTGTTGATTCCAAAGTTATTATTCATACTGATCATGCTGCCATTAAGTATCTTATGACAAAGAAGGATGCCAAGACAAGGCTTATCAGATGGGTACTCCTTCTTCAAGAATTTGATTTGCAGATTGTCGATAGGAAAGGGGAAGACAATCCAGTGGCGGACAATCTTTCAAGGATGGAAGATATACCTCACGACCCCATCCCAGTTAACGATAGTTTTCCAGACGAGCAACTTGCCGTTGTAAAAGTACAATCCCTTTCCGATCCTTGGTATGCAGATTATGCTAATTTTATTGTTGCAAAGTATTTGCCTCCAGGTCTAACATTTCAGCAGAGGAAGAAGTTCTTTCATGATTTGATGCATTACTTTTGGGATGACCCACATCTTTTCAAAGAAGGTCCCGACGGGATCGTGAGAAGATGCATTCCGGAACATGAGCAGAAGGACATTCTTAGACGGTGTCATGATAGTCCCTATGGAGGACATCACGCCGGTGAGAGAACTGCACATAAGGTTCTTCAATCAGGTTTTTATTGGCCTACTCTCTTTAAAGATGCTAGAAATTATGTTTTAGCCTGTGATAAATGTCAGAGAGTTGGTAACATTAGTAGAAGGAATGAGATGCCTATGAATTACTCACTAGTGATTGAACCTTTCGATTGTTGGGGTTTTGATTTTATGGGTCCTTTTCCTTCTTCGCACAAGTACACTCACATTTTAGTAGCTGTTGATTATGTGACCAAGTGGGTTGAAGCAATCCCCACTGAAAGTGCTGATCACAAGACATCTTTGAAAATGCTTAAAGATGTAATTTTTCCTAGGTTTGGTGTACCAAGGTATCTCATGACTGATGGGGGATCACACTTCATGCACGGAGCTTTTAGAAAAGCTCTGGCCAAATACGATGTTAATCATAGAATTGCATCACCATATCATCCTCAAACTAGTGGGCAAGTTGAACTCACCAATAGAGAGATTAAGTTGATCTTGCAGAAAACAGTAAACAAAAATAGGAAGGATTGGTCAAACAAGTTAGGAGATGCTTTGTGGGAATATAGAACTGCTTACAAAAACCCCATGGGCATGTCCCCCTATAAGATGGTGTATGGCAAGGCTTGCCATTTGCCATTAGAGTTAGAGCACAAAGCTTTCTGGGCTGTTATAGAGCTTAACGCTGACCCAAAACTAGCTAGTGAGAAGCGTCTCATGAACTTGACTTCTCTAGATGAATGGAGAAGTGAAGCTTACGAGAGCGCTAAAATGTTTAAGGAAAAGGTAAAAAGGTGGCATGATAGGAAGATTCTGAAACGTGAATTTAATGTTGGTGATAAAGTTTTGTTGTTTAGATCCCGTTTCAGGTTTTCTCCAGGTAAACTACTTTCCAGGTGGGAAGGACCATTTCATATTGAAGAAGTTTATCGGTCTGGTGCAATTAAGATTAATAATTTTGAAGGCACCAAACCTCAAGTTTGAACGGGCAAAGACTTAAACATTACATAGCAGGAGACCCTGTCGATGTTGATGTGAATATAATATACACAACAAGCCATGAAGAACATGTTGCAGCCCTGTTTCAGACGCCAGCAGAAGCAGAATAAAGAAAAGGTATGTAGTACGGTAAGGAAACACCACAAACCATCATAAAAGTTCCGTATTACGAGTTTTTGCAAAATTAGTAAAATTCCGAGTCGAAGTGGAGCCGGAGACGACCTCCAGGGAGTCCAGGTGCCCCCCTGGCGCGCCCCCCCTGGGCCGCGCCGGCAGGCCGCCTGGGCACCCTGGAGCCCGTCTCCGACCCCGCTTTGGTCCGTTACCTTCCTTTCTGTACATAAATTTTTCCTATATATTTGCCCAGATTGTTCCGGCAACGTATCTTGCGATTTCGCGTGTTTTCTCTTCGATCTGTTTCTGCCAGGGAATCTTTCAGCTGAATTTAGGTGCCATGGCTTCTCCAAGTTCCCCCAAGGACAAGTTCGTCGTCAACGTCATCAACCCTTACCTCGCTGAGGTGAAGAAGCACCCTCAGGTTGTTCGGATGGAGGACGGTGTCCTTCATCAAGAAGATCTGAAGGGACCTATCAAGGAGGGGAGCATCCAGGCCAGGCTGGAAGAAGTGGAGCAAGAAGTCTTCGAATACAAGAAGATGACCGAGCGTGGTGTCGAAGCTAACTTTGACATCACCAACGAGCTGAAGAACTACTTCCTGAAGGAGATGAAGGAGATGTGGGAAAGAATCGTCGCGTCTGAAGACAGAATTATAGAACTCCAAGGGCAAATTAATGATCTACAAAACCAGAACTGTGAGTATGAACTAAGGTTTCTGCGCATGGGTTTGGGTGCTGAATGCAGGATTCAGGAGACGAGCTTCTCATATGAGACTGGAGAACCCCTTCCATGGAAGCGTTTCGCCAAGGACTACTTGATCAACGCCAACAAGGATGATGAGTGAAATCTCCTTGGGTAATGGCATTCCCTCAGCTTGTTCCAAGCTTGGGGGAGTGCCCGGTATCTTTATCTTTACCTTTTGTCTTTTAGAGTCAAGTAGAGTCGTATCATGTCTAGGGAGGTTGTTATATGAGATAGGTGTGTGCATTGAGGTCTATCGCTCCTTCGATGAGGAATTGTATCCGTGAGTGTGGAGTCGTTTATGATGGAATATTAATGAGAAGTTTATCGGTTCCTGTTGCTGCACTCGGTATTCTCTTCACGCAATCGACCTTATATGATGATTCTTATGGGGAGTATTGACCTTATGTCAGGTATGGCTATGAAACTTTATTTAATCTTGGCAAACATAGCTTTGGTCATAACAACAAGCATGATTTTCTTAAATTATCAACATAACCAAAACTTTATGTTATTATGCTTGAAGTGTTATGCTGACAAGGAAGACAACTTGATGTGTTATGCTTATTTCAATGTTCATGCTTCATATTGGTTTGCATCTTAGTCATCATCAATTGTCTGTTCTCTCAAGAACTTTGCTAGCCTAACTCTGTACTAAGCGGGATTCTGCTTGTGCATCCATACCCTTAAGCCAATACCTTCCATATGAGTCCACCATACCTACCTACTCGTGGTATTCCGCTACCACCTCCTAAAAGTATATAATTTATGTGTTATCCTCAAATGTTCAAAATCTTTTATTTTGTGCCTCTGTTCTAGCTCATGAGGAAGTAATAGCTAATTCGTAGTCTTTTTGAGTTGGACAAGCTTCACCACGGGATTGCATGTATAATGTGCAAACCCATAATACGAGAAGGAGCTGGCATAGAGTGCGCTCGGCTTAAAAATAATATAACAAACAAACCCTCCTTCACGCTTTGTTCATGAGAAATCAGAAAACTTTGGAAGCGATAAACAAAGGAGAATAAGAGGATGTTATCGTCCTCGTGCGGGAGCCGTTCCTCGAAACTTGTCCAGCTCAAAAAGCAAGTGAGTTATCTATTAGCATTCGTTGACAAATCATGCACCCCTAAAAACTTGTTTTCATTCTGTTTGATTTGAGGATAGCACATGAGTTTTCCCTACTACCCTAGAGCAGGGCCTATCTTTTAATTTTAAGTTGAGTCAGTTACTTCTACTTCCTTCTATTTCTCAAAGAGAGCAGACGTTTGATGTTGATAAGGATTCATTCATATAAAGCTGCATTAAGATTTGTCATATCATATCATTGTTGACATTATCATTCGATAAGTAAGTTGTTTGTCATGCCCAGCTGAGGCAAACATCTTCCTTTTTGTTAACATTTTCACTTCTTGCCTATTAACATGTTATTTTCAAAAAGCTTCAATTGATCTCATCAAATATAAGAGTAAAAGTTAAATCTATTGTTGTTCTTTGACCAAAGGACATGTTTGCCATGATATAATGAGTTTCCTTAGCCCTACTTTCGAATATAAGTGTTATCACTCTTTCATAAGGGCCTTATGAGTTGAAGATTGCTGTTGAGGATATTTGAGTTGGTAAAGAAACTATGATGCTTCTTGTCCGTATTCTATTTATCGACACTTCACTCTCTAAACTTGTGGACAGGTTTACCGAGTTCATATTCGCTTGGGGACAAGCGAGGTCTAAGCTTGGGGGTGTTGATACGTCCAAAATGCATCACTATTTTGTATCATAATTTATCCTTATTCATTGATATATTTCACGTTACGGTGATGTTCTTATGTTGTTTTGGTCTATTTTACACAGTTTGCAAACTCTCCGATGCCGGAACAGCAGACGCAGGATTCAGCAGTAAAAAGTGGACGCTGAGTTGCTGAAGAAGAATACCTCCAAATTACCTGAAAATTGACGGGAGATATTTTTCAGAAGAATCACGAAGGCACGCAAAAGTGGAGCCAGAGGGGGGCCACAGGGTGCCCAGGCGGCCTGCCGACGCGCCCCCCTGGCCGCGCCGGGGGGGCGCCTGGAACCCCTGGCCCACCTCCGGATGCCCCCTTTTGCATATATATTCTCCGTTCTCCGAAAACCCTAAAAATAAGACTTTTTACGGAGTTCCGCCGCCGCTTCGAGGCGGAACCCTACGGAGAAGAAAAGGGCATCTCCGGCGGGCAGATTCCGCCGGGGAGATCACCTCCCGGAAGGGGAGATCGTCGCCATCGTCATCACCATCGTCACGGGCATCATCGAGATCATCATCAACATCATCCCCAACATCAGCACCATCTCCATCTTCATCCAAATCTCATCTTACAATCACAACTCGTGTTGTAACTTGTACTACCTATCCTCTCTACTCCATCGATGTTGATTACTACTTTGTGGTGAATGCTATTGAGTTTTGTTGGAGAAATATTATTATGTCCAGATTATTTATCACATATTTATCCCCGCTGATCATGGTCTCTTTTATGTCTCGTGAGTAGTTACCTTAGTTCTTGAGGACATGGGGAAAGTCTTGTTGTTAGTAGTCATATGCTGTTGAAGTAATATGTGTTGTTTGATACTTAAGTTGCGTTGTCATTCTACTAGTGGTGTTGTGTGAGTCGAACACCCAACACTTCGCCTTATTAAGGACCTAGGAGAATACATTGTGTATAAAGAATGCTTATGGTGGGTTGCCGGAGTGACAGAAACCTGAACCCCAGTTCGCACGCTTTTGCATAAGGGAATAATGGATCCTCGATCGTATTGCTATGGTTAGGCTTTTGCCATAAATTCTATCTTGTATTTGCGGATGCTTGCAAGGTGTTTAATCATAAGAGTGCATTCATCTTAGTCTAGAGAGTGCACTAGCATAGATCCACCCACTCAACACTTATCAACACATAACATAGTATCGATACGGAATATGGTGAAAGCACATGACTACCTCTCCCGTGTGTCCTCAGGAACGCTTTAGTCTTTATAAGTTCAGTTGCTAGGCCTCTCCTTTGCTAAGAAAGGATTGGGCCACTTGTTACTCTCAGTACCTTTTATATTACTTGCTTTTACTATCCTGTTGCATATACCGAGAAAACCCCTAAAAGTTATCTTTCAGTGCTTGCAGTAATTTCTTGCTCAGTATCGCTTATCAATACCTTCTGCTCCTCGTTGGGTTCGACACTCTTACTTATCGAAAACGCTGCAATAGATCCCTTACGGTTGTGGGTCATCACCGACCAGGAACCTATCCCAAGACTGACGAAGAAGAAGAAGAAAGAACTCCACAAAAGGTAACATCGCTCTCACGTCAAGTCATCGGAAACCTGCACCTACAACTGGTGTTGTAGTATATGTGAGCCACGAGGACTCATCAATCCCATAACCATGGGTACCATGCCTAGCAAAGCTTAATTGGGTAAGGAGAGGTTAAGTGGTGAGGTTGCAGCAGCGGCTAAGCAAAAATATGGTGGCTAACTTACGAGTACAAGAATAAGATGAGCATCTACGCAAACGGTCGCAAACTAGTAATGATCGCTAAAGATCCTGAACTACCTACGAGTCAAACATAACCCCACCGTGTTCTCTTCTCAAAATGAAAAGAGATGGTCATGGCTACTCACGAGGTTCGTCTATTTTAATTTGGATCCTTTGTCAAATTTTCTACAACCGGACATTAACAAATTCCCATCCGCCACATAACCGTGGGCAAGGCTTTCGAAAGATTATAACCCTGCAGGGGTGTCCCAACTTAGCCCATCACAAGCTCTCACGATCAACATAAGTAAAAGTATTACCCCTTATCTTAGGGACAATCCGATCAGACTCGGTATCTCGATGCACAAGACATTTCGACAATGGTAAAACAAGTCCAGCAAGACCTCCCGGCGTGCCTATACCCTGATATTAGCCGCGCGTATCTCGTCTCAGGCCACGTACGGATGAGCTAAGCGTGCAATACTGAAGTCCTTGGGTTTCCCCGGGTAGCCCGCACAGTGCTCTAGTTTGGGACCAACACCATCAGCACTGCCCCCCCAGTTATGTAGAATTAAGAACCTGGGGACGCGCCCCCCTATGCAATTTAATTAATTAATTAAGTTTTTATTAGGAGGCAAATTAAAACCAATGTTGGACCTTGCTGGAAGAGTTTTATTCAAAGACGAACTGTCAAGGGGTCCCCATATACCCAACCGCATTAGGGACGCAAAATCAAGGAACATAACACCGATTTATCAGTTCTTAAGGTGGTATGAGTGGAACAAAACACCGAGCAAAAGGCCAAGCCTTCCACCCATTGCCAAGTATATAGGTGTGTTAATTATAGTTATAGATATTGTGATATTCCAACAACCAAGATCTGACATGGAGCAATCTTCATCTTCACCTACAACTAACAATGCTATAAGAGGGGCTGAGCAAGCGGGTAACATAGCCAAACAACGGTTTTGCTGGGATGGTGTCAAAGGTTAGAGGTTTCATGGTAACAAGGAGAGGCTGACAACAAATAGATAGGTAACGTGACATATAGCGACAACATCGAGACAACTAGCATGGAAATGATAGTAAAGGTATCCAAGGTGATGGTCATCTTGCCTGAGATCCCGCAAGGAAGAAGAACGAGTCCATGAAGAAGACGAAGAAGAAGCCGCGAAGGCGAGCCAAGTGTAGTCGAACGAATCCTCACGATCGCAACAGAATATGAACTAGCGAGAAGAAGCACACAACATGGTAAACACACCACTCAATAAAATGACAAGATGCTCAACCAAGTATGATGTAAGACAAGTCTATATGATTCAATTCATGGCAAGGGATGATGCATACAAGAACAACACAAACCAACAAGTTTAAATGAGGCCGGAACAACATATAACAATTCCGGTAAGTCCTCATATGCACATTTCGAAAAGGGTCCAGATATGAACAAACCTTAAGTTCAAGTTGTTAAAAAGCAAGTTAACATGCACCAAGATGATCTACTTGAAATTCTAGTCAAGTTACATATAAAGTTTATTCGATTCGGAGCTACGGCCTAGAAGATATGAGCAAAACAAGTTAAGCATGTCATTGATGCAAAACGCATCCAAACATCAAGCAAACACACTCTAAATAGGTTTACAATAAGTTATTATGCATCTACATGCAAAAACACACAAGTTTCATATAGGACACGCTCAAAACGGAGCAACGGTTCAACACATACACATGAAACAAGATATAACAACAAGCTGTCACAAAATAGCAAGTAGGCATATAGATGACATCAAAACAACATGATACAATAGCATTTCATGGCAACAAAGGGCATGGCAAGCATTTACATGTCAAGCACTACAAGCATGATCAATGAGCTACTACTAAGCACCACAAGAACATGCTCAAAACATCATGGCAAGATTGCAAAAGATAACATTTTTACAAACTTAGTGAAAATAAACTAGACATGGCAGCAACAACAACAAGTAGGCATGTTTGCAAGCTTGTGCAACTCATCTCAAAACATATCACAGCATGTGAATATAACGAACATCAAGAAGACATGTTTATGAAGCTACTCATGGCAAGAACATGGTCATATGATGCATAGAACACTAGCTATTCACATGGCAAAACTGAACTTGCTGATAACAGGCTGACAGAAACATTTTATAGCAACTTCAGAGCATGAAAACAACAAGCTACAGCAGGTCATATATGCAAACAAGGGCATGGATGGATACAACATAACATGGACACCAAGACATGATCATTGGGCATATCAAAACAAGCATGAATTTGAGTGGGGCATCAAGCAAACATGGCATCAGGTTATAACAGTTTCAGACTTAGCAGCTTTCAACAAGTCATAGAAATCAGCAACAGCGAGTTAGTCACTTTACAAGCTTGTTACAATCACCACAAGGCATAACATGGAAAACTAATTACACCACATCAAAGATGACATGATTGTGCTTCTAAAACATATTGACATGTTGCTCAAACAAAAATCACACGTAAAGATATGAAAAAGACAAATCCGCATCTCATAACAAGTTTCAACACTTAACAGCCACATGCACTTTTGCAACAGAGATAAACATGGCAAAATGGCACCTAACATGAATGCTACAACAACCATCATGTAGAGCACTTCACAATGAACATTTTGACATATCATACACTCCATTTGGACCAACATGCACAAAGTTATCACCCTCTCAAGATGCTAACATAATAACAGTTTCAGCAGTTTATAACATTTAGCACTTTTGCAACGATGATTAGGGCATCAAGATGAACTCAAACAAGCATGCCACAGTAAAACAATATGAAGAGCATCACGAGATGAACATTTTGATATATTATATGCTCCAAACGGATAAACATGCACAAGTTACCAACACTCAAACATGCACATATATTTACAAAAAGCCAGGGACTTGGTCGTTTCACAGAAAAAATACGTGAGCGCAGCTTAACAATAAAGCGCTCGGGCGAGGGTTAACTGGGCCTCACCGAAGTGGGCCAAGCCCAATTAGCTGGGCCTGAGGGAGCCGCTGCTGGGAAAAGTGGGCCGACGGCGGTCGAACCGAGCCCACGTGGCCGACGCGGTCCACGGGGCACGGCAGGGTCGAGCGGACGAAGCAGGGGATCGGTGGCTCCGGCGACGGAGAACCGGTGGCGGCGACGATGAGGCAACGCGGGGAAGGCTAGGAACGAGTGGATCCAGTCATTGGGGGCCGGATCCGGGCAACGGCGGCGGCTGATCAAAGCTCCGGCGACGGACGCCAAGGAACCGAGGCGGCGGCCATGGCAACCTTGCTGCGAGGAAGACAAAGAGAGGGGGATACTGAGCGAGAGCAAGATGGACAGAAGGAGAGGAGGAGGGCGACGACAGAGGACCTGAAGTCGCCGGCGGGGTCGACCACGGCGCTCCGGCGAGGCTGCCGGCGAGCGGGGATCGCGAAGGCGGGCACGGCGGCGGCGGACGAGGAACGCTCGGGGACGGGCAGTTGCAGGCGGCTCAGGCGGATCCGGGCCCGGTGCGGCGGTGGGATCCGGGCTCGGACGGGCCCCGGATGGGCTCGCGGGCCCGCGGCGGCGATGTGGGGCGGGGTGGAGACAGGTGGCGTGCAGGGACTGGCTGCGGGCGGCAGGTGCTGACGTGGCGGCCTTCGATTGGCTGCGGGGATGTGGCGCCTGGACATGTCCGGTGTGGGACGGACGTGTCCGGCTGCGCGAGGTGGAAGACGACTAGGGTTTGCCCGTGATTTGAGGAGGGAGATGCAAATATATAGGTAGAGGGAGCTAGGAGAATCCAAAAGAGGTGTGGTTTTTGGCCACACGATAATGATCCAACGACCGAAAGCATGGAGGTGGTTGGGATGGGCTAGAGGGCTATTGTGGAGGGGTGCTGGGCCAAAAGAGAAAGGGCTTCCGGCGGTTAACGCAATTAACCATTGGGGCATCAAACGGACTCCGAATGCGACGAAATTTGACAGGCTGTCTCCCTATGCTATAATAAGACCACACGTCAAGTTTCATCCCATTCCGAGAACATTTTCCGGCCACTTATAAAATAAAGTATCGGAGGTGCCACGGGCGCGTGTGAGTGTGTCTGGGCTCGGAATGGACAACAGAGAGGACATGGCAACTACGAACGGATGCAAGTTTTGAAAACATGCTGATGCAATGCACACGATGACATGGCAAAATGCAACACGCGAGCAGATGACATGGCAATGACAACGAATAACTGGCTGACACCTGGCGCGTTGGTCTCGGGGTGTTACAATGGATCCCTTCCGCATCATGTCCACGGATCACGTCAAGACACATAAACAGACATGTACCAAAGACATTTGCAGGTCAGCTTTGAAGATGCCCTAACAGAGCATTACCAAAAAAGGGAGTATCGTATCCTTGGATGGAATATCTACATCATTTTTTTGAGATATGCACTTGTACTGTTGGGCATGATGCACATGCATCTGCATTGCTCAGTTCACAATAGTAAAGAGTGACCGAAATAATTTGATGGATTAATTTGCATTCCATCAGACTTCAACCAGCTCAAATGTGATAAGATCTGATTAAGTAGAGAGAATATGACCAGTTTTGTACCGGTCCGCCGACCAATTTCGGACGTACCTTTTCCCACAAATCTGAGACAAACTAGAGGGCTTTGCTGGAGTCCGAGCATTCGCCTGACCAATCAAAAGGCACCACGTACCCTCTCTCTTCGTCCGAATGGTGGAAGGTCGCTCGTTGTTGTTTTGTTGTTTGGCGTAAAATTAGCATGCGGCATTTGGTGGAAGGCCTCTGATTGAAAGGTGATTAGGCATTTTAATTTAAGGCAGTTTGGTGGAAGGCCACTAACATTTATTAAAATAAGCATAGCATTTGGCAGAAGCTGCTGAAAACACCCCGACCCGTGTCGCCTTCCCGAGCGAGGGGACCGGGGGCTCCCCTTCCTTCTCCTCCCAGTGCCTCTCCCTCCTCCTAATCCCCTCCCACCGTGGCCAGTGTAGGCCACCGGGCCTTGCTCGCACAGTGTCGGCGACGGCGAGCACGCCCCCACGCGACGATGCGGCTCGGGTGGTGGTGGCTAGCGACGGTGCACCCAGGCAGGCGATGGATCCGATGGCGGCGCGGCTTCGCGGGCAGGGCAACTATGGGTGGAGCGGCTGCTTGGCTATGGGAATAGTTTGAAAAACCAGACCAGACCAGCGATCGAATCGGAAAAAACCGGAACCCGAAGCCTCATCGGTTTTTTAAGCTAGTAAGACCGTTCTGCAATCAGACCAAAGAAAACAGGTCAAACCAGCCGTTTTTTGGAAACCCGGTGAAAAACCCGGGTCGTTGAACCGGAAAAAACCAGGAAAAATGTTTAAAAACAAATTGGGATTCGATCCGAGGTCATGTAAGCAGTACGTGGGGCCCGCCCATGGCCCAATAACCAAGTTGGTTGTGATATTTTGTAGTCCACTACATGGATATAATTTTACTTGATCATTATTTCACACTATATTAGCACATATATTATTTAACATATATTATTTATTACTTAAAAAACCAACAATCGAACTGGTGAACCGACGGTCCGACCTGTAAAAGCCTGAACCGGCAACCTTTCCGGTTCGATTTTTTAAACTATGGCTACGGGACGACGCCCTTCCGACACAGATCTGGGCCCTTTTGGGCCCCATCTGGGTCTGGGCGGGCCTGGCATGGGCTTTCCGGTGTCATCTTCGGCGGACAGGGGTGTGGCTCGTGCTGGGGGTGGCGGACACAGCGGCGGCGTACTGCAGCGCGGCGACGGGAGCTTCACGAGCCCGTTTTAGTCTCAGCCAGGCTGGGGTGCCTGGTTTGCTCCTGAGCTGCGTCCGGTCGGTTACCACCGATGGTGGTGGAGGTTTTCCCCTCCCGCATGGCTTCTGACCCTGCCGCTCCTCTCATTCTCGGCTGCTTCCTCTGGATCCTGTCAGTCTCACTTCGCTTGCCACGGTGAGACAATGATGGTGACTGCAAGGCAATGGTGGCGCATATTGGTGGATGGCAAGTATGCTAAAGCGTGATGGATCGTCCGTGGTCGTGGTTGGTTGGCGGATGGGAGAAATCCTTGACGGCTTGTCCGACATAGACGGTGATCCCCGTGGGCGCCGTCGTGCCTTCTCGTAGGGCGTCAGATATACCTCTACCCCCACGGCCCTATGCGTATCGAGGGAAACCCTAGGACATGTCCGGTAGCAGTGCATCGTATTTGTGTTCCTTCTTGAAGGTGTTGCTTGGTATGCGACGTTTCGGAGCGCTAGGAGAGTGGTGGAATTCTCCGGGGGGCGCAACGGTTGTGAGTCATCTTCGTTTTCGTTGATCCGACGTTGTTGGCATTTTTCCTCAATTATTTCTCTTTTGTTTCTTCTAGGCATGTTTGTGCTAAGGCCCCAACAATTGTACCGTGTGATTATTATATCTATATAGCGAGGCGAAAGTCTATTTCATCATTTGGCGGAAGCTACTAATGATGTAATTCTTTTGGCGGTAACTAAGGTAGCATGTATCAATTTGGCGGAAGCTACTATAATGTAAACATAATATGAATTTATTTGGTGAAAGCTAGCTACCATAATACTAATTTCGTTATGTTTCAGAAAATTAATCTGGTTTATTGAAATTTGTTTTGAAATGTATGAGTTAGATGACCGGCTTCCGCGTTCGTGTCCGTGGACTAGTCCTCCGGTCCGCGTACATATGCGGTATCTGGTTTACCGGGCCAGTGCTGGAGATGCCCTTAGAAAACATTAGTTCTATGACATTTCTAATTAATCTTAAGACAAAGAGTGAGAGAGTAAATTTTCTATTAGTGGTGGGTTAAGGGACTGGTGAACATACTCTGCTAGTTCGGATCTAATAGGAGATTGTCCAACAAAAAGTATTACTTCGTCCTAAGCGCAATCTTATCACTACAGACTAAAGTTCGGTTGCGAATTAACTTGTAGTTGAATGGTTTAAGGGACGATGCTATCCCCAGCCCACCAGGGTTCAAGTCTTGGTGCTCGCATTATTCCTGGGCTTATTTCAGGATTTCCGACGATATACTTTCAGTGGGAAGAGATGATATGGTGACTTTATAAATCTTAAGATAATATGCCGGTTCAGACTCTCGAAGGTCCTCTTAGGAGTCGTTTGTGTGCGTGAGTTCATAGGGATAAGTGTATCTGTATATGTATGAGCATTTGAGTCTGTACCGTGTTTAAAAGAAAACTAAAGTTCAGCTTAATTAGGGAGTTAATCAACTAGTAGAACATACACTCGGATAAAACACTGTCCAAGGAATAAAGGGATGGATTGGTAGGAACAACTCTTTTTTTCTTGAATATGCACGAGTGTGCATATTATATATTAAAGAAGAAAGGCAAAAGGATGCCTCCACCAAGATTACAAGGGTTGCATTACAATGGACTACTCATTACTCGCCCACCACTCTAGCTGAAGGAAGAAGGGGTCTACATTCCCTTTGAACTTGCCGGCTAGCGACCATAGCCTTCCCTCCGACCTAACCCTACAGATAAGTCCAGCAATTGAAGGCGATGCCCCATAAAAAACAATCGCATTCCTATGCTTCCACAAATCCCAAAGTACTAGTAGAAAGATAGTATGGAGATCCTTCCGATTGTTGCTGTCCATCCCGTGCTTGTCCCTTAGCCATAGGGCAAGCGAATCATGTGCCATCGGCGACCATTCCAGCTTGCCCAAAGCCTCGCATACCACCGCCCATACCAATCTCGCAACCACACACGTGAGTAGCACGTGATTGATGGTTTCATCCTCCTAGTCACATAAGGGGCATGCATCCTGGTGTGGTAGCCCCCTCCTTGCAAGGCGATCCGAGGTCCAACATCTGTTTCTGAGTGCAAGCCAGGCGTAGAATTTGCATGTGGATGGCCCCCTAGATTTCCAAGTCAGCTGAGCCATTGGGTCAACAGTCCAGCCCCAAAACTTGGCTGTGTACGCGGATGAAAGTGCAACTAATCCCCGGGTGGTTTTGGTAATTAATAACAACATATATATCATTGAACTAATATTATCTTGAGAATCATTTCAGAGAAGTTCGATGATATGGGTATGGAAATGTCTGAAGAAGTGGACCCCTCAAAATGCTAAGACAAGCATTGGCAAAAGCTCAAGACTCCATTTTTGGTTTAGTGATCAAAGATCACATTGAGTCCATAGGAAAAGCCAATACTATTAAAAGGGGATGAGGTTGTGTTAATGTTCTTGTTGCGCAAGTGCTTGGTGATCTAACTCCCTCAACTATCAGCACTATTCACTACTTAACACACACCCATAAGTAATCTCGGTCAAACCAACTCTGTCTCACCGAGATGAAGTTATCTCTACAAACCCTAACATCTCGGTCACACCGATTTCTCCAACTCAGTCCCACCGAGATGAACCACTTCAGTTGTTTCTCCAAACCCTAGCTTCTCGGTCAAACCGATTCTGAGTTTCGGTCTCACCGAAAAAGGGCTGCCAACCTTCTGTGATCAGTTGACATCAATTCGGAATATCCGAGTTTATATTTTCGGTCTCACCGAAATGGCAAACCCTAACCTTTGACTCACTTCGGTCTCACCGAGATGGTATTTTCGGTCCCACCGAAAATCCCAACGTTCACTATATTTGAACTTTCGGTCTGACCGAGTTTTCACTTCGGTCTGACCGAGATTGGTCAAATGTGTGTGTAACGGTTGGATTTTGTGTGGAGGCTATATATATACCCCTCCACCCCCTCCTCATTCGTGAGGAGAGCCATCAGAAAGTACCACCACTTCTACCATACACTTTCTGAGAAGTGAACCACCTACCCTTGTGTTGAGATCAAGCCATTCCATTCCTACCATATGAAACTTGATCTCTAGCCTTCCCAAGTTGCTTTCCACTCAAACCTTTCTTCCACCACAGCCATATCAGTGAGGAGAGTTGAGTGTTGGGGAGTTTATCACTTGAAGCACAAGAGCAAGGAGTTCATCACCATCAACACCGTCTATTACCTTTTGGGGGGTGGTGCCTCCTAGATTGGTTAGGTGTCGCTTGGGAGCCTCCGTCTTGATGATGTGGAGTTGAACCAAGAAGTTTGTAAGGGCAAGGAGATCGCCTACTTCGTGAAGATCTACCCCGAGTAAGGCTAGTCCTCCGTGGGCGTAGGCCGTGATGGAATAGACAAGGTTGCTTCTTCGTGGACCCTTCGTGGGTGGAGCCCTCCGTGGACTCGCGCAGCCGTTACCCTCCGTGGGTTGAAGTCTCCATCAACGTGGATGTACGATAGCACCACCTATCGGAACCACGACAAAAATCTCCGTGTCACCAAACTGCGTTTGATCTTCTCCACTTCCATTTACTATATATGCAATTTACTTTCCGCTGCCCATACTCTAGAATTGCTTGTGTAGTATGTTACTTGACTTGATCTTAATTGCAAAACTGCCTAAAACTTTGCTCAACCAAAAGGCAGATTTTTTATCTTGTCAAGTAGTCTAATCACCCCCCCTCTAGACCTACTTCTTCGATCCTACAATTGGTATCAGAGCCTTGGTCTCCATTGCTTTGGTTTACACACCATTGGAGGAAGATGGACGTGTCTACGGATGGGAGTGTTAGCCATAGAGTGCCTGTTCTTGATGGAAGGTTCTATAACTCTTGGAGGTCTGAAATGCTTAGTATCTTTAAAATGTACAATTTGTGCAAATATATTGAGACCCCATATGTGCCTCCATTTGATCCCTTGCACCCTACCATGGATGAAGAGCTTGATTTGCTTCGTAACCTTAGAACTGTGAATCTTATCATTAGAGGGTTACCTGATGACTTGCTTAATCTTGTTACAAACTTTGAGTGTGCCTATGCTATGTGGAAATTCTTGGAAGAACTTTATCCGGACTACTCTTTGAGAAGTCTTGATGAAATTCTACACAAGACTATTGAATTTGATAAGTTGCACCCCAATGATCCTAACTTTGATAAATGCTTCTTTGAGCTTCGTGATCTTATGAAAAAGAAGGGTGATCCCGGTCTTATCAATATTAGAGTTAGAAATGCTCTTGCATTGCATTCCGAAGATTATTATTCCATTGACCAAACTAATGCAAATACTTATCAAATTGACCTAGGTGTTGATGATGAACAATCTATGGGTCAATATGATGATGAGCATGAGCAAGACGATTATTCTGATTCGGACACCGAGCTAGACAAGGTCATGAAGAGTCTCAATCTTATGGCAAATCTGAGAGACTACATGTCTGGCGGAAAAGAGTGGATTCTTGATAGTGGATGCACCGATCACATGACCGGAGATAAAGACATGTTTCGAGAGCTTGCAAAGAACGATGGTCCACGCAAGTATGTGACTTTTGGAGACAACTCCAAGGGTAAGGTACTTGGCCTTGGTAAGGTGGCCATATCTCATGATAGCTCTATTCAAAATGTCATGCTTGTAGAATCTCTTGGATACAATTTACTTTCCGTGTCTAGATTAGCTGACTTTGGATTCAATGTGCTATTCACCAAAGTAGATTGCCAAGTCTTTCGTCGTGATAATCAAAACATGGCTTTTACCGGTATACGTAGAGGTGGTCTATATATTGTTGATTTCACTAAGAAAGCCCAACCTAGAGCTTGTTTCATTGCTAAATCCTCTAAAGGTTGGTTGTGGCATAGAAGGCTAGGACATGTTGGTATGCGTAATCTAGACAAGCTAATCAAAGGTGATCATATTCTTGGTGTTAAAGATGTTTTCTTTGACAAAGATAGACTTTGTAGTGCTTGCCAAGCAGGAAAACAAGTTGGTGGAAGTCATCCCGTGAAAAACATCATGACCACAAGGAGACCACTTGAGCTTCTTCATATGGATCTCTTCGGTCCCAATGCTTACAAAAGCCTTGGTGGTAACTCCTTTGGTCTAGTTATAGTTGATGATTATTCCAGATTTACGTGGGTATTTTTCCTTGATGATAAATCGCAGGTTCAGAGGATCTTCAAGACCTTTGCCAAAAAGGCCCAAAATCAATTTGAGGTGAAGATCAAGAAAGTTCGGAGTGACAATGGAACGGAGTTCAAGAACGCCAATGTAGACTCTTTTCTCGATGAGGAAGGAATTCTACATGAGTTCTCGGCTACGTACACTCCTCAACAAAATGGAGTTGTTGAGAGGAAGAACCGAACGCTCATAGAGATGGCAAGAACGATGCTTGATGAATACAAGACACCGAAGCACTTTTGGGGAGAAGCCGTCGAGACAGCTTGTCATGCCATCAACAGGCTTTATCTTCATAAGCTCCTTGGCAAGACATCATACGAGCTTCTCACCGGTAACAAACCCCAAGTGGGATACTTTCGTGTCTTTGGTTCAAAATGCTATATCCTTGATAAGCATCTGAAAGTGCAACTAATCCCCGGGTGGTTTTGGTAATTAATAACAACATATATATCATTGAACTAATATTCTCTTGAGAATCATTTCAGAAAAGTTCGATGATGTGGGTATGGAAATGTCTGAAGAAGTGGACCCCTCAAAATGCTAAGACAAGCATTGGCAAAAGCTCAAGACTCCATTTTTGGTTTAGTGATCAAAGATCACATTGAGTCCATAGGAAAGCCAATACTATCAAAAGGGGATGAGGTTGTGTTAATGATCTTGTTGCTCAAGTGCTTGGTGATCTAACTCCCTCAACTATCAGCACTATTCACTACTTAACACACACCCATAAGTAATCTCGGTCACACCGATTTCTCCAACTCAGTCCCACCGAGATGAACCACTTCAGTTGTTTCTCCAAACCCTAAATTCTCGGTCACACCGATTCTGAGTTTCGGTCTCACCGAAAAAGGGCTGCCAACCTTCTGTGATCAGTTGACATCAATTCGGAATATCCGAGTTTATATTTTCGGTCTCACCGAGATGGCAAACCCTAACCTTTGACTCACTTCGGTCTCACCGAGATGGTATTTTCGGTCCCACCGAAAATCCCAACGTTCACTATATTTGAACTTTCGGTCTAACCGAGTTTTCACTTCGGTCTGACCGAGATTGGTCAAATGTGTGTGTAACGGTTGGATTTTGTGTGGAGGCTATATATACCCCTCCACCCCCTCCTCATTCGACAGGAGAGCCATCAGAAAGTACCACCACTTCTACCACACACTTTCTGAGAAGTGAACCACCTACCCTTGTGTTGAGATCAAGCCATTCCATTCCTACCATATGAAACTTGATCTCTAGCCTTCCCAAGTTGCTTTCCACTCAAATCTTTCTTCCACCACAGCCATATCAGTGAGGAGAGTTGAGTGTTGGGGAGTTTATCACTTGAAGCACAAGAGCAAGGAGTTCATCACCATCAACGCCGTCTATTACCTTTTGGGGGGTGGTGCCTCCTAGATTGGTTAGGTGTCGCTTGGGAGCCTCCGTCGTGATGTGGAGTTGAACCAAGAAGTTTGTAAGGGCAAGGAGATCGCCTACTTCGTGAAGATCTACCCCGAGTAAGGCTAGTCCTCCGTGGGCGTAGGCCGTGATGGAATAGACAAGGTTGCTTCTTCGTGGACCCTTCGTGGGTGGAGCCCTCCGTGGACTCGCGCAGCCGTTACCCTCCGTGGGTTGAAGTCTCCATCAACGTGGATGTACGATAGCACCACCTATCGGAACCACGACAAAAATCTCCGTGTCACCAAACTGCGTTTGATCTTCTCCACCTCCTTTTTACATGTGCAATTTACTTTCCGCTGCATATACTCTAGAATTGCATGTGTAGGGTGTTACTTGATTTGATCTTGTTTGTGAAACTGCCAAAAACTTTGCATGATCTAAAGGCAGATTTTTTATATTGTCAAGTAGTCTAATCACCCCCCCTCTAGACCTACTTCGATCCTACAGCGGATCGTACGGAGTAATGACTGTTGGGCTCCCATGACCAGGCGACGGAGTCCGGCACATCCATCTGCGGCTCCCATGTGCTCACTCTAGTCCATAGCTCAAGGGATTCATGTAGTTCATGTACGCCAATGTTAGGGCCAATCTCCATTGCCCAAGCTCCACCCTCAATGGCCAGGGAAACCATCATTGTCGCCTTGATCCGCGGTGGAATTCTGCTGTATATAGTTGGGGAAATCTCTTGTGCCCTCCTGCCATCGATCCACCGATCCTCCCAAAAGAGAGTAGTGAGGCCACACCTTGCCTCACTCCGCGTTACCGCCCGAAAAAAGTTGCATTGCCTCTCGTGGTACCTTTATGCTGAACTCTGTCCATGGTCTACTCGCATCCACTCTTGCTAACAACGACATCTAGTTTGCATGGCCACATTGAGCCACTTGACATTCGGTAGCCCTAGGCCGCCAGCCCATTTCGGTGAACATACCGAATACCATGCCACCGCACAATTACAACCATTTTCCTCAGCCCGTCTACACCATAAGAACCCTCTGCACACTTTGTTCATCGCAACTATAGTCTTCACAGGTAGGTCCAAGGCCATCATGGCATGAATGGGCATAGCGCAAAGCACCGACTGTACCAACGTGAGTCTTCCACTCTTTGGCATTAACGCCGCTTTCCACTTTGGTAATCAGTTGGTCGTCTCGTCCACCAGGTACTGCAACTGCGATGCCGATTGCTTCCTAAGGGTCAGCGGCAGCCCCAAATACTTGATTGGGAAGGCCCCTATCTGGCAGCCCAACTCATCACAGGCCATTATGATCTCCTCTTCATTGCACCTTATTGGTAGTGCCACATATTTCACCATGTTTATCTGCAATCCCGAAGCCTCTCCAAATAAATCAAGAATACTCTTGCACACCTCAAGTTCCACTGGCTTGGGCTTGACGAAAACTACCACGTCGTCCGCAAAGATGGACAGACGTTGTTTCATGCCACTACGCGCCAAAGGCTCCAACACGCCTCTTCTTGTGGCCTGTTCAAACAACTTGTGCAATGACTCCATGGTGAGGATGAAAAGCATCGGTGATATAGGATCTCCTTGTCTCAGTCCCTTACAGTTGTGAGTAGTTGATTAGAGATGATCTTTCTGTCCGAAGGAATCATATCGAAACCAACTCGCATATATCTGCACGAAAGGACTCCACAAGTGGCCATGGAAACGCTCGGTTTCCAGAGGGGCACGCTCCAAAATCTCTCCCCTCCTTGAATTTAGTTGTGGAGTTTGGTAATTAATTTCAACCCCCGCTGATTTTAACTGTCAGGCCTTCTAATTAATACCCACCCCTGATTTAACTATGGGGCCCGCTAATTAATCGCTCTCCCCCTGATTGAACTATGGCCCCCCGGATGTTGCATGCAGAGGTAATATCTTGCTCAAGATTTTGGGATGGATGTTTCATGCAGAAGAAAATCACGTGCACATAGAAAAGGAAATAACAGACTTATGTAGATTGATCTCGCTCGGTCAGAAACCAAGCACCGCCGTGAGCGCACATGCATTAGGGAATGGTTGATAAAATAGTCTTACCTTAAGTCTTGCATGTAATTTAGAGATAATATTTTTTTATAATGGACCATCTTTTAACATCATTTTAAATAACTAGTTATTTCTAAAAATATGGTGAGACATATTGTGCTAAGATATCATCTCATGTCTTCTCTTAAATAAGAGAAGACAAACCTTTTTTTTTGATTTTTTTCCTCACCTTATCATTTATCCTACGTGGCATTTTTTAAATAGAACCATTATATATGCCCTTAGACGTCTATAGCTGCATAGTTTCCTTCTCTTGAATTTCCACTTGTAAAGAAGCTAAGAATATGGAAAAGCAATGCAAAGGAACAACATATGTTGCATATCCTATCCCGTCGATTAGTCCAGAATTTTTTTGAACATGGCAGGAACATATTGTGTTTGATTCCCTTCCTTGTTGTTGCTCGTAACAATCACCATCATGTACAAAACCGAATGACATGTGTCCACGTTGGCATGCACATCCTCCTCGCTCCTCTGGTTCGCAAAGACAACTCCAACACGATTCATCAAACAAACACCATCCAATATCCGTAAATAGTGGTTGGGAGGGTGACTATCCAACCCTATGCACCAAATATCAGCCTCTTTTCTTTAAATAATAAAAAATAAAACGAGATCAAATGTCCGCAATGCAACCTCACTTTGAATCATCAATCATTAGCAATTCTACATTTAGTTCCTAAAATCACTGGATGTCAACAAGTTTTTAAAATTCATCGACCCCAAATTAAACTATAACCCTCAAAAGCGTCCTTCATCTCAAGCTTCCTCTTCTCAAGCTTAAACTTCTTCATAGACACATGTTGTTATAGTTACACGATTTCCTCTCGTTTCCTCATCTAACCCTAGGTGGCTAGGGCAAACTTTCCCCTCCATACTTCACCGGCGTGCCCGTGGATTCATCTCCCCTATGCCTATTGCTCTGGCGACCGGTGGCGGGGAGGGGAATCCCGGTTCCTCCGCTCTGGTTAGTAGTTTAGGTTAGGGGTTTTTAGTCCCTGTAGTTGCGGGAGCTGGGCGGATGACGATGCTTATTCTTCGAGTTTGTCTTCCAGCCTTCGGTTCCCCTTGAGTTCATCCATTTGGACATAGTTATCGGAGCTCCGACATAGATTACCGTCGTTTCCTTGGGGCGGCGAGGATAGGATTTCTTGTCGTGTGGCGAGATTTGGTATTAGGTACTTCAGATCTATGCAAGTGTTCAACGACGATGACTGCGGCTCTAGGGCACTGGTCCATAGGGGCACATGCATGAAGACTTCCCGGCTGCCATCGATAAAGTCAAACCGGCTCTGGTAGGGAAGCAATGATAGAAGCATGTCGGCGGGTCATTTTGGCGGCAGTAGTGGTCGTTCAGCGGTCTCGTAATCTCAATGCAATTTTTATTATGTTTTTGGTACTTGTTACTACTGGTGAACTTTTATAATAGATCTGATTCTTTCTGCAAAAAAGACACATGTTGTTGATCCAATGGCTCTTATTATTGAGCTTCATCCATCAATGCATCAATATGAATAGCTTGCCCTTCGTCCTTCGGTACAACGCATGGGGGCTATACAATAACACTATATCGTTGGTATTGCACGTTGGCGTGCCCGTCCATTTTGGCACTGTATTGTTAGGGATTGATACAAACATTGTGGATTTTATTTTGTTTTCAAATTAACATGAAATACTATGTATACATTAGTGTTTTGTGCCATGTTGTGGTTGTGCCTTTCTATTTTCAGTTCCATCATTTTTGGTGGATTAGTTGGGATTAGATAGTCCAACAAAAGAGCTCTATAATATCCCTTAGTGTTAAAATGGGTTCAATTTTTTACTAATGATTTGATCTGGGCTATGTGCATTTGTGTAGATGTCATGCACAACAACCCCTTCTAATAAACATATCAGAACAAATCTGTATAAAAGTGCAAATATAAAGAGATCATACCAATATCAACACAAATATAATTTAACAAAAATCAACAACAATTTGGACATGCACCTTGAATTATAGTAAATGCATATCAATGGATCAACTAATGGCTCAAATTTTCCATTTCAATGCATATGGTTGATTGACAAAACATACCGTGCTACTTAGGTAATCATGCATAGGACCAATCAACCAACACACTTCAGTTTTTTGAGGGACCAACACACTTCAGTTTTTCTACCAGAGTGGCATCTTTATAGGACAACCGACCCACTTGTGGGAGACAACACGCTAATAGGGATGGCCAGAAATTACTAGATCAGAAAAATGAATGGCTCCAGACAGTGATGGTCTGAGAGGGCTAGGATTAGGTTCAGTTTTATCATCCTAAGTGATCAACAAGTTGCAACATTGAGAAAGCCAATGAATTGACCAACACATATAGTAACAAGAAGCAAAACTTACGAGCTCTACGAGTGGCACCACTTGGCTACCTTCTTTCCACTTGTGCAATGTCACTGCAATACTTCATGACAACATTTGTACCATCGATGAAGTAGCGACTTCGCATCGCGATCATGGACCACATCCAAGTTGTAGGGCGCGTAGTGCTTGTTCTCATGAATTCAACACGTTGCCAAAGTATCATGTCCTTTTGCTTCATGCCTACAAAGCCCACACTTGTGGCCAACCACGCGTAACAATGCATCCTCCCTCAGCGAGTACCTTGCCATCATGCTTGCTTCATATTAAGCCATGAGATATCAAATAAATTCTTAATGGTAACTGTATGAACACTTTTCGAGCAAGGTGTCTGCCATAGACAACGTCCGTAGTGGAGGATGATACATGTGCTGCGGCCGGATCCAGGGAGCAATGATGATAAATATAAGGTGCATGGGTGGACTAGCAGAGGTTCGATAAGGCATGGGCGGAGGCTGGAGTGGTATATCAGAAGTGGTGGTCTTGGTGGGTGAGGATATAGAGCAAGGGGGAGGGACATAGTGGAAGGAAAGCATTCGAAACGAGGGGTTTTCGGTGGGTCATGTGTGTTTGAGTATGATGTGGAGGGCGTTCGGACTACCACAAACCTTCCATGAGTTTGTTTCTGGTTTGGGGGGATTTTCGACATCTGAACTAGGCCGCAGACGTTTGATGCACGATGTTGGATGACCAAAAGTGTCTGCACCGCACGGTCCAAACATTTGGGGCAATTTGATGAACCACATTGGAGTTTCCCTAAGTGGCCACATTCCCCAGCCTGAAGCCCATCTCAAAGTCATTGGAACACATCTGCTGGTACTCGATATCTTGTCCAGTTGTGCGTCGAGATATGAGGATAACCTTGCTTCCTCGCAACACAAAACTCAGGTAGACTTGCTCCTCGACTAAGGCAAAGTCCATAAGCAGCAATGTCGTCCTGTGTCCTGGGTTGGTGCTTTGATGCTCCTTGGACTCAGATTCATGTGGAATTTTTTTATGTTATCAAGGAGGAAAAGATAAGAAAATGAATGCCTAATCATATCTTGCCTACCAGGCTACCACCCCATGGCAACCAAACACCCACACCTTAAATTAATGAATCCTTGATAGTACAATCAAGACACCAATGTTAGGGATACCATCTTATAACGAACACACTCACAAAACATAGGAGACATACATTCGAACATCAAAAGTAAGGGACAACTAGAACTAGACGATAAACAAAAAATGGAAATATTAGGTTTGGACTTGCAACATGTTTGGTTCCCTGCATCAATTTTGGATTCCATGCACATGCGACTAGGTTGAGCGTGACTAAGCTAATGCAAGGCCTAAACCATATTTTAAACTTTGTTTGGTTACCCACAAAATCCTAGGTTGCATTAGAGCAGAAAAAGTAGCACAACGTTTGGTTTCAAGAATATGCTCCTGAGATGCAACGTGCTGATGTTTGGTTTTGTGCAAGACATATGGCGCCCTAACCTATTCTTCGAGTGGTGAGGTTACCAACACACAGTCATAGACACAACAACCGCAAGGAACATAGATTAAACCACTTTAATACACATAAATTAAATCATAGTCTAAAGAATAGACATAGTACCATAAAGACAACCACACACGAACAAACATAATAGTATCATGCAAATAACCACACATAGTTCATGACTAAGTATAACACACATTGAAGGTCAAACATTACAAATCTATGAGCATTGCAAGGGTTGGGTCGTGCTGGCCACCCTGCACCACCAACTCACGCCTGAAAGGTTGAACGCGGTCTCCTTGAAACTATCCCAGTCAGGACCTTGAAGGTGGGCATGTACTTGATCACCAGCTGGTGAGCGACGGCTAAGTTGTCCTAATCTTGATAAATGTCAAGACTCCCATTGACACCAAAAGCTTCACCCTCCATCTACAAGTTGGTGTTAATCCTGAGAACGATTTTTGGAGGGGTGGTGGGCATGTGCTCACGGAAGGGTTCAGGGATTGGAAGTAACTTGAACTAGTGCTAAAATCACAATGCAGAACAAGATGGGGCCTATGTTCTCATGGCACTGGCTAACATTTGTTGCACCCAACACACCTCCTGAAGGTCCTGGCATGTATGATAGCCTTGCCCTTGGAATAGCTACCTGGAGCATCACTACCTGTGACCAACTTCTCAGAAGAGCGCTACAATGAAGAACATTATAGGTCGAATACACTACCTAAAATAGGCAGGTGATGGGGAACGAAGCAGGAAAATCATTTTTTCCCTATGAACACCCAAGATCTATCTAGGAGAATCATAGCAACGAGAGGGGATAGTTTATCTATGTACGCCTGTAGACCGCTAAACAGAAGCGTATATCACACGGTTGATGTAGTCGTACTTGTCACGATCCAATCGCGATCCAAATGAAGTACCAAACAGACGACACCTTCGTTCAGCACATGTACGGCTCAATGATGTCTCCTCCTCATTGATCCAGCAAGCGAGGGAGGAGAAGTAGATGGTATCGCAAGTAGCATGATGGCGTGACGGTGATGTTGGTGGAGTGATTTTGGAAGGGCTACGCCGAGCGCTACCGAAACAACGAAGATGGAGGAGTTACGAAGAGAGGGGGGCCAAGGGCTTGTGTGTCCTCTTGGGGCACCCCTTCCCATCTATATATAGGTGGAGGGGCACCCCTTCCCATTTATATATAGGTGGAGGGGCGTGGTGGTCAACCCTCCAAGACCTAGGGCTGGCGCACCAAGGGGGAGAAGTTGGACTCGTGGTCCAATTCCCTCCTTTCCATACACACGTGGACTTTCCACCTTTCCCAGCCACATGGACCATGAGGGACTTGTGCGCCTGGCATAATAAGTCCAGGGTGCCTACCCTCAGCCCATGCCGACCCTTGGGATGTGGTGGAACCCTTGGTGGACTCCTGGACTCCTCCGAAAGTTTCTGGAACCTTCTAGAAGCTTCCCTATACAATACCGAAAAGACTGAAACTTTTTCCGGAACCCTGAAAGCAACTTTCCATATATAAATCTTTACCTACTGACCATTCCGGAGCTCCTCGTGATGTCCGAGATCTCATCCAGGGATCCAAATAACATTCGGTCACATACATGCATATCCTAATATTACTCTAGCGTCACCGAACGTTAAGCGTGTAGACCCTATGAGTTCGAGAATCATGTAGACATGATCGGGACACCTCTTCGATCAATAACCAATAGTGGAACCTGGATGTACATATTGGTTCGGACATATTCCACGAAGATCTTTTATTGGCTGAACCACAATGTGAAGGATTTAGTTAATCCTATATGCAATTCTGTTTGTGCGGCGATATATTACTTGCCCAAGATTCGATCGTCGGTATCTCCATACCAAGTTCAATCTCGTTACTGAAAAGTCTCTTTACTCGTTCTATAATACAAGATCTCATGACTAACACATTAGCCACATTTCTTGCAAGCTCTCATGATGTTGTATTACAGAGTGACAAATCCCAGTATCGATCCATGCCAACCCAACAGACACCTTCGATGATACCTGTAGAGCATCTTTATGATCACCCAGTTATGAAGTGACGTTTGATAGCACAAAAGGTATTCCTCCAGTATCCGGGAGTTGCATGATCTCATGATCTTAGGAATATATACTTGACATGAAGAAAGTTATAGCAATAAAGTCAAGTGATATGATTGAATGCTAAGATTATGGTTGGGTTTTGTCCATCACATGATTCTCCTAATGATGTGACACCGCTATCAAATGACAACTTGTGTCTATGGTTAGGAAACATTAACCATATTTGAGCAACGAGCTAGTCTAGTAGAGGCTCACTAGCGACATAATATTTGTTTATGTATTCACACATGTATTTAAGTTTTCAGTCAATACAATTCTAGCATGAATAATAAAACTTTATCATGAATAAGGAAATATGATAATACCAATTTATTATTGCCTCTAGGGAATATTTCTAACAGTCTCCCGCTTGCACTAAAGTCAATAATCTAGTTTACATAGTTATTATTCTAACACCCATGGAGTCTTGGCGTTGATCATGTTTTTCCCATGGAAGAGGTTTAGTCAATGGGCCTGTCACATTCATATCCATATGTACTTTGCAAAATTCTATGTCTCCATCCTTAACATAATTATGAATGGAGTTGAAGCAACACTTGATGTGTTTGGTCTTATGAAACCTGGACTCCTTGGCAATGGCGATATCTCCAGTGTTGTCACAAAAGATAGTCATTTGATCCGATGCACTAGGTATTACACCCAGAACGGATATGAACTCCTTCATCCAGAATCCTTCTTGAACTGCTTCCGAAGCAGCTATATACTCGGCTTCACATGTAGATCCCGCCACAACGCTCTGCTTAGAACTGCACCAACTGACCGCTCCACCATTCAATATAAATACATATCTGGTTTAAGCCTTAGAGTCATCCGGATCTGTGTCGAACCTAGCATCGATGTAACCCTGTACGATGAGCTCTTCACCATCTCCATAAACAGGAAACATGTCCTTAGTCCTTTTTAGGTACTCCAGGATGTTCTTGACCGCTGTCTAGTGATCTACTCCTAGATCACTCTGGTACCTCTATGCCAGACTTATGGCAAGGCACACATAAGGTCTGGTACACAACATGGCGTACATTGCGGAGCCTATGGCTGAGGCATAGGGAATGACTTTCATTCTTTATCTTTCTTCTGCCATGGTCGGGCTTTGAGTTTTACTCAACTTCACACCTTGCAATACATGCAGGAACCCTTTCTTTGACTGATCCATTTCGAACTTCTTCAAAACTTTGTCAAGGTATGTGCTTTGTGAAAGTCCTCTTAAGCGTCTTGATCTATCTCTATAGATTTTGATGCCTAGTATGTAACACTACAAAAAAACACTCCTGTGATAATACGTGTTTGTCAGAGTAGGTCACGTTTTCTATCATGCATGTACATCCATGATGATTTTATGACAGAATCAAGATAGTCATACCCGTGCTATCGTAGAAGTGTTCCATGACAATACCAAAATTATCATCACGAAAGTGTCCACTTCCATGACGATAAATCACGCGTCATGGAAGTGCTTTCGTCAAGGGTAACCGACATGTGGCATCCACCGTAACGGGTCGCCGTTAAGATATCGGGTTCTAGTTTGGATCCGATAACCCGTTAACAGCGCCGACCAATGGGGATTTTCCACATGTAAAATTCTTATTCGTCGGAGGATCCACGTGTCTGCTCAGCGTTGGGACAGATGTCGTCCACTCATTGTACGAGAGGAGACAATGATATGTTAGCACGTGGCAAGGCCCAACAGTGGCCCATTAAGGTGAAAGAGGCCAGCCCAGTCAAAATTAGTAGGCCGACCCATATAGGGCCTACTGGTGTCTGATCCATTTAAGCCATGACCCATATGAGATGGGCCAATTCGGCCCGTCAATGGCCGGTTGACTATTTGACACCATTGTAGCCCATCGTCAGTTCGAGCCTGTTAACAACCCTCTATATATTTGGGATAAATATAGGCCCTATGTGGTTTCGGCGTGTTAATGAACCATTCAAGGGACGGGCCAATTTTCAGGATGCACGTCTTTCGGCCTGTTAGCGACCCATTTAAGTGTTGGGCAAATTTCCAGCCCGGTGTGTCTTTCAGCCCGTTAACGGCCCATAAATGAGTTGGGCCATTTGCAGTCGGACTTGAGTTTTGGCCTCTTAATGACCCATGCTCTTCATGACCAATATCAACCCAATTTCGCTTTCGTCCTGCTAAAGGCCCACAACATAGTTGGGCCAAATACAGTCCGACCAGACTTTCGGCCTCTTAAAGGCCCATGCTCTTCATGGTCCAGTACGAGCCCGATGTCCCTTCCGGCCTGCTAAAGGCCCACAATACAGTTGGGCCATATAAAGCCCGGCCTTAGAATCGGCCTGTTAATGGCCCGTGAAATCAAATCAGCCCACTTATTGCACGCTTCGATGTCGGCCAGTTAACGACCCGGGAGGTAATAGGCCGAGCATTAACTGCTGGCTCATTTCTAGCGGCCCGGCCTGGTTACGGCCCATTAACATAATGGGCCCGATAGAGTTCGAGCATGTCTGTAGGCCCAATTAGATATCGTTGATTTCGGCCCAGCTATAATTTGAGCCCATTACGATTAACAATTATGGACATGACAAAGATTGATCAATCAAAGGCCTATGACAATTTTGGCCCGTGTGAGCCCATTAAGTTCAATGGGCCACTTCCTTTATTTGGGCCCATGACTGTACTGCTAACTAATAATTTCACTACTCTTTTGCCTTCCTAAAGACCAGTTAGCTGGAATGCGAGGCGTGCTAAGCAACCATATGGCATATGATGACCCACAAGTATAGGGGATCTATCGTAGTCCTTTCGATAAGTAAGAGTGTCGAACCCAATGAGGAGCAGAAGGAAATGACAAGCGGTTTTCAGCAAGGTATTCTCTGCAAGCACTGAAATTATCAGTAACAGATAGTTGTGTGATAAGATAATTCGTAACGGGTAACAAATAACAAAAGTAACTAAGGTGCAGCAAGGTGGCCCAATCCTTTTTGTAGCAAATGACAAGCCTGAACGAACTCTTATATCAAGCAAACTGCTCCCGAGGGCACATGGGAATTGTTTTCAAGTTAGTTTTCATCAGGCTCATATGATTCACGTTCGTTACTTTTGATAATTTGATATGTGGGTGGACTGGTGCTTGGGTGCTGTCCTTCCTTGCACATGCCTCCCACTTGTGATTAACCTCTCTCGCAAGCATCCGCAACTACGAAAGAAGAATTAAGATAAATCTAACCATAACATGAAACATATGGATCCAAATCAACCCCTTATGAAGCAACACATAAACTAGGGTTTAAGTTTCCGTCACTCTAGCAACCCATCATCTACTTATTACTTCCCAAAGCCTTCCCCTAGGCCCAAATAATGGTGAAGTGTCATGCAGTCGACGTTCACATAACACCACTAGAGGAAAGACAACATACATCTCATCAAAATATCAAACGAATAGCAAATTCACATGATTACTTATAACAAGACTTCTCCCATGTCCTCAGGAACAAACGTAACTACTCACAAAGCATATTCATGTTGATAATCAGAGGGATATTGAATAGCATTAAAGATCTAAACATATGATTTTACACCGAATAAACCAACTAGCATCAACTACAAGGAGTAATCAACAGTACTAGCAACCCACAGGTACCAATATGAGGTTTTGAGACAAAGATCGAATACAAGAGATGAACTAGGGTTTGAGAGTAGATGGTGCTAGTGAAGATGTTGATGGAGATTGACCGCCTCTCGATGAGAGGATCGTTGGTGATGACGATGGCTTCGATTCCCCCCTCCCGGAGGGAAGTGTCCCCGGCAGAACAGCCCTGCTAGAGCTCTAGATTGGTTTCGCCCAGGTTCCGCCTCGAGACGGTGGTGTTTCATCCCGAAAACTTCCTTCCTATTTTTTCCAGGTCAAAACACGTCATATAGCAGAAGATGGGAGTCGGAGGCCTACTAGGGGGCCCACAAGGACCGGGGGCGTGCCCAGGGGCGGTAGGGCGTGCCCTCCAACCTTGTGGCTGTCTGGTGGCCCCCCCTCGGTGCTTTCTTTGCCCAATATTTTATATATATTCCAAAACTTGCTCCCATGAAGTTTCAGGGCTTTTGGAGTTGTGCAAAATAGGTCTGTAATATTTTTCTCCTTTTCCAGTCCAGAATTCCAGCTGGCGGCATTCTCCCTCTTCATGTAAACCTTGTAAAATAAGAGAGAAAAGGCATAAGTATTGTGATATAATGTGTAATAATAGCCTATAATGCAATAAATATCAATATAAAAGCATGAGGCAAAATTGACGTATCAGCATACAAGGAAAAACGTTGCACATCCAGCATATAATACAGGAAATTACATCCACTAGGCAATCAAAGATTGATGCCAGTGCAAATAAATGAACAGAATTTATCGATCTACAACCTCACAATCTGCAACCTCAGCGCGGATGATGCCCATAAGCATGTGAGCAAGTTCTTTCATCTTTGCTACACTGTCTTTGAAAACATTGATCAGTTCTTGTTGCGCAAGAATGTGCACCTCTGATTCCTCCACGATTTCCATGATTGCTTCGGCCAGTAATTCGTTCACAAACATACATTTTTTCCCTTGGATTCGAGACAGAGGAAACTCAACAGATTCGGATGGGGATTTTGGTAGGCTTGTATTATTGATAGTGGAGAGTGTCTCGACCACTTCATCATAACATAAATTAGGAGGGGAACCGAACAGATTAATTGATAGTTATTGCCATATTACCTGGCCAAGATTTATTGGAAAGAAACAATGGGGTTGCTTTGCTGTTTTCAAAGTTTGTCTTCTTATCTTCAGCAGCATGCACCAAATTAGCCAGGTTAGATAATAGAAAAGCAACATTGACACGACGAACATTTGGACAACCAGACCACACCAGCGTACACAAAATTAACACAATATGGCACATCTACCATCAGCCAGGTAAGGTAATAGGAAAGCAACATTGACACAATGAATGATTGGGCAACCAAAACATCACTATAATTTAGTAATGTGCATGATATGAGATAATACACTCATGCAGCTCAGTATGCAAAACTACCAGGTAGTTTTACTTACAAAAATCAACATTGTTGCCTTTAATTATACATTTTTCTACAAGTAAATTTGGATGAGATAAATGTTGGATTAACGCCAATTAACAAAATACATGCTAATGTAAAAATTTAGTGATATACAACGGGTACTTACATCAGCAATGGAGCGCAGAGAATTCCCGCAAGATACTTTCCTCAAACACGATCCCACTTTAGAAAGTCATCTATCCTTTAAGATTATTTTCTAAAAGAGAGATGGGTAAGAAACATGTAGAAAATATGAGCTGAATGCTATAAAATTTCATGATGTGAGGGTACGCACACACTCTTTAGAATGGAGTTGACATGTTTTTGCTGGACTGGAGCGGACTAGTTCTTTGGCCACTTGAATCTGCTTATTATCAGTAGGAATTGGGTTCCTCTGTGATGGATAAGTATTCGTGAACACTGGAGTTGGTTTACTATCTCCTAGTGTTTCGATCTTTTGCAAAGACCTTTGTAACCCTTCAGATTCTAACATAGCCGTCTCCCCCTTGCATGCCTTATATAGAAGAATGGTGCTTCAGTTATAAAACATGCTACGACAGAGAGATGCAATAGGTACTGAAGAATAGAAAGGCATGACATATTGACATGTATTCCCTCCATCCGAAAATAAATGGTTGTGTCTAGGCGTATTTCAGTTCTAGATACATCCATTTTTATCCATTTCCGCGACGTGTAATCCTGACAGAGGGAGTATGATGTAAGATTTAGGGATACGACAGGACAACAGAGTAAAAAAACATGAGTTGAATGCAAAACTGTGTGATAGCAGAATACATGCAGAAAAATACTAAGGCAACATATGCTTGTATGATGGGGAAACTAAGATGGCATTGCAACAAACCACTAGAACAACACTTCAATGTAAAAACATGGTATGGTAGACAGGTGAAGTACTTTCTGATGAATAACAATGCATAAGATATTCAGAAGCATGATGTCCAAACTAAGCAGATGGCATTGCAACAGAGTAGAATGACAATACTTGAATTTAATAACATGTTATCATGAATGGAATAGGTACTAAAAAACAGGAAGGCATGACATATTTAGACTAGCCACAGTGGGAGTGACTTCAACATTAACATCGAGTCCCACTCAGCAAATTTGTTTATGTGGCAGTGAGTTAATGAGGAGAGAGGTAGTTTGAGTAACTTAGCTTGTTACTGTAACATCACATGTCCCAATGCAATATGAGTCTATATAACCTAATAAATGAAGCTTTGCATGACACCACACTTATGTTACTACCCACTATGAAGGTAGTAACATAGTCTAGGGATATGTGTATGTTACTAGTGTATGTTACTCTCCATTGTGGCTAGTCTTACAAGCATGATCAGCAGGCTAAGTACATCGCATTGCAACACAGTAGATGCACTCCAGGACATTATATGCATGCTATACCCGTATCGCAGGCCAAGTTAGAGCAAGGACCTTGTGGGGTGAATAGGATTCGGCATCTTTCTGCAAGTCTTCTGAAGAACTGCCTTTACATGTTCCATCATATTGGGTATCATTGACGTCAAGTTTGAGGGCCGTTACATGGCTCCCTGAGGTTCTTGTGCATATATTAGTGTGTGCAATTATATCTGACATGCATGGAAGATAACTAGTAGTTAGATTTATGTAATGAGTGCTTGTAGGAGACGACATAAATAGTAGGACTCGGCTTAACTAGCAGCAACATATCTCAGAAACTAAAGGGAGAACATAGATGAAAGCTAAAAATATGTATCATTTGTACTCGAGATTAACTAGATGGCACACAAAAGTATTACAGAACAACATAGGTAATACTAGAAGTGGTATAATCACCAACTTGTGGGGTAATATTGGCTGATGGATGATAACTATGGAACAATGTTACCTAAAGAACAAGTCTCTTATCTGAACTATGGAACAACGTTAACTCCTGAACAAGACTCTTAAGAGATCAGCATGAATATACAGTGAAATGTGATAATGTATTTTCCATGCTTAGATGAATAACAATGCCATAAATGTTGCACACAAGTAAGATGAGGCTACAACCTATCTGGCTGCCATCCATAGGAGTGAGCATCATGTGCTGACTTGTCGATGGCCCTACAGTTGTTGTGGCTATCAAAGTAGGGCACGCACATTCGAAGCAGGGAACTGTTGAGCGGGGACTATAGCTCCCTTCTGTTGTATGCTTCCCTTGTTGGAGCAGTTGCGGTGAGAAGGAAGACGATGTGGCTAAAGATGCTGAAAATGCAAAATGTTAAGAACGACACATATCTCTGATATGAAGAAATACCCTAAAAGATCAATAGTAAGCTACGAGAGTGGTCACACGTGTGTTGACTGAAAACTAAAATGGGGTCACACGATTTTATTTTATTTTGGCACTGTCCGATCTATGCCAGACGGCTTGATGGCCATCTTATGGCTCTCGACTGAGCCAGCGACCACCGACAGAGCAGCCAGCCTCCGCCGTCCCTGGCCACGAGATCTCCGTCCAATACCCCGCTCGCCGCCCGACCGCACTGTCGTGATTCCACCGCCCCCGGCTAATCCACAAAGACTCGCCGTCTTCCAGATCCTGCGGTGGCAGTACCTTCAACCCACGCAACTCTAAGATAGCACCTAAGCACTGCTTCCACGGTGAACTTGCGCCCCTGCACTCTTACATTAGACACCAGCCAACCGGCAGCCTAGGAGCTCTGCCGCCTCGAGGGGTGCTGCTTCCCATTGGGAATCGATTGGCCCAGAAAAAAATTCAGACAACTGACTCCTAAATAAAATGATTTGAGATGAGTGTACGACCTATCTTGCGGCCCGGTGAAGTAGGCAGCTCGAGCTCCCAAGTCGGTGAGGCCGGCGCGGTTGCGGTGGCTACCGGTGGCAGGAAAGCGGAGATGTCGCGACGGTCTACGGCTACGGGGAAGCAGCGCCGGGGCCCTGGACGCATCCCAAGTCGGAGCAGCTCTGGCGCCATGCACAACCGCGGGGGTGAATCGGCTCCAGTACAGTTCACGTGGCCATCATCGAGGTAGCTCCGGCAGCACTAAGGAAGAGGCCCACGGGCACGTGCACGATGGTGGACGGACATCGTCTCCGGCATTGGGTAGGAGGGCGGCTGTGAATTTGGTGCAGTGGGGGGCGCCATGGAAGAGGGGCTGAGGTTTCGCGGCTAGGGAGAAGGGAGCCTCCGGGGAGAAGGTGATTTCGCGCCCACGATGTATGAATGGGGAACTGGAAGGGGGAAACATGTCTTACAGACGCATTTGTCTGAAATGTGGGGGGAGTTACAGTTCTACCCCTGCCTTTAAGCTTCTGGGCTAGGGTTTGTGTACTGAGGGTTGGGGATAGTAGAGTAACTTTGCTTCTCCCAAATAGTGGGCACGAGCGATTTCAGGCGAGGAGGGCGTGTTTCGAAATAGTGGGCACAAGAGATTTCGGGCGAGGAGGGCGTGTTTTGAAATTGTGGGCGCGAGCGATTTCGGGCGAGGTGGGCATGTTTTGAAATAATGAGCGCGTGCGATTTCGGACAAGGAGGGCGTGTTTTGAAATAGTCGGCGCCAGCGATTTCGGCCGAGGAGAGGGTGTTTTGCCGCCCATGGTTTATGAATTATTCGACACCTGTCATTTCGGTCGAGGAGAAGCCTCGCTTGGATGAAGTTATGAATCTACCCTCGATGTACAACGGGCCAATTGATGCGTGTCCCCACATAGGCCGGTAATTTCGCGTCTCCCATTTATTTGCTCGGGCGAATTCCACGGAGTGGAGGGTGTTTAGCGGTTTGTTCGAATTTTGGGGGGACGAGCATCCACGTCTACCTTGCCAAGTCAATTCGAATCACATTTTAAAATATTAGCTTGCCACTTATTTTTTAGATGGTCAGATGATGCTCAGGACAAATGTGTTTTTACATGCTCGTTGCTAACGATTTACTATATGAAAAATAGTTGACCCACTCAAAAACAGGAATCAAACCCAAAATGAAATATCTTGATTCAAGGAAATAGCTCGTTCACCAGGTAAAAATAGTGAACTAAATCCAAAATTGAACACCTCAATTGAGTAGCATGTTGTACGGCATTATAGTACTCCATGACCATGTTGAAAGTCAAATTAATGAACTTGTTTGATACGCATATCTCCGTTCATGTGTGGATTGCATACAAGATGTTCTCCCATTCAAATATTTGATGCATAAACGCGACCTCCCCCTCTGCCGGGCTCGTGTTCTCTCTCTTGCCGACAATCTTCAATTCTACCGCATGCATCCAAACACAAACCTTGTCGGTCACTCTCCCTCTCTCTTTATCTCTATCCGTGTTTGTGTAGGGGGGGGGTCTTTCTAGTTCGCATGCACACTCCATGCATAGTTCTCTCTGGCACACTATGTATGGTTCTCTAGTCCAAGCTAAACATCTTGGGCACTCATCGTACGCACACAAATTCCCTGGCTCGTTGCCCATAACTCTCTCACGCACCACTTTGCCGTCTCGGAGCTCTTCCCTCTCTCTCTTGAACTCTCCATCTCCCTGGGTCACACATACAAATGCATATCTCACTCGCACTTGAAAGACCCATCTAAACTCTCCCTCTCCCCCTCGTTCTCTCTCCATCTTACACGCGCACAAACACAATCTCAAGCATAGCCTAGTATGATTGTCTCTCACTAAATTGTAGGCACACACAGTCCCTCCTATATGTATATGACTAATACTTAGTCTCCACTACAAACATGTGCATTGTCTCTTTCCCTCACTTGGTCTATCTCGATTTCTCTCGGGGCATCTTTCTATCGCACACACACACCTCGTCCCTCGATCTCCCACCCATATAGTCCCCTTATGATCTCGAGCAGATCTCTCAATCACAGACACACCCTCTCTCCCTCCCCATGCGTCCTCGCTGGACAAACCTCTATTGGACATGCGCTATAGGGGTGTCTCTCTCTGTTGCAAACAATCACACACTAGCTATCTTCATGTATGTCCTCACCTCGCTTTTCTATCTCGGAGATGCATGCGTGATATGTTTGCACAAGAAACGAACTCTCTCTCTCTCTGATTTATCGTTTGTTGTCCCTTTCTCTTTCACACACACTCTCTTGCACACTCACTCATTCTCCTTCACACGCACTTGATCTCTCTCGACTTAGCCACTCTTGTCGGTCCATAGCATATAGATTTATTAAAAAGTCAAACATCACAAAGTTTGACCATGTACGTGGAGAAAAACATTTACATCTAGAACGGCAAACATATATCATTAGTTTCATCATGAGATGTAGTTTCATATGATGTATCTTTGGTACTGTAGATATAAATAATACTTGCTTAACCTGGTCAAAGTTTCCAATGTTTGACTTCTAAAAAATTTATATGCACTGCATTATCGAATGGATGGAGTATCTCTTTCCCCTTCTCAACTATCTAACGCACCACTGATCAGCCGTATCGGGGCTCCTCTATCTCTCTCAAACATTATATCTCCCTGGTTCACACATACACATATCTCGCTCGCGCTACATAGACCCGTCTAACACTCACCACTCCCCCCCTCAGGAACACACATATTGTCTCCTTCCATCCATACATCTATCTCGACATCTCTCGAGGTATCTTCTATCCTGCACACACCTTGTCACTCGATCTCCCACCCATGTAGTCCCATCATGTTCTCCAGGGGATCTCTCTCTCACAAACATACACTCTCTACTCTCATTGTCTGCATTTTCTCCATACGTCTCTCTCGACCTCTCTCCCTTGTTTGTCAGACCTCTCTTGGCCACGTGCTAGGGGTCTTTCTCTCTCGATTGCAAAAAACCACACACTATCTCCTCACCTTGCTTCCGTTGTCGAAGATGCATGAGTGATATGTTTGCATAAGACACACACACGTTTTCTCTACTTTATCGTGTGTTGTCCATGTCTCTTTCGCACACCACTGGTACACATCGGTCCTAAACAAACGGTTTTAAACCCCTTTCCGCGACGGCATTCGGAACCGTCGCCAAGTGAGTGTGGGCGATAGGGGGGGGGGTCCTTCCCACACGACCCAAAAACCGTCGGGGATATTCCGTCCTGGCACACACGCTCAGCAAAATGAGGTCGTGTGTGACCAACGAGCACTCAAATACAGAAATACATACAATAGTGCTAAGAAAATACAATTATACATGCGAAATCATTTCCGGTCATAAGTACATCCCACACAGTGAGTCACCGCTAAATGTTTCCGTTCGTATGTACATCCCACACAGTCACTCCAAGGAAAACGTTTACGCAAGGTAGCATAACGCAAACATTTATCAAGAGATTGTCATGTGTGATAAGTTTTTAGGTCCATCCCTTCATAAGCTAGCTCAAGATCACAAGGTAATTATATGCATCACACTCATGTGCATGAAGATCTCTTGCTAATGTACATATTGTTGTCAAGAAGGAATCATGAACATGAGGATACACTCCATATATTCATATCATTTGCTATGATGCATATGGCAAGATACATGTAACTCATTGCTTGCTCTGTCATGTCTATACTTTCACATGCATTTATATTCCATATTTACATGATTGCATACATGTAGGGGGGGCCTATGCATGTTACATGTCCTTACAAAGCTTTACTCGTTATTCTTAATATCTTTATCTAAAGCTTTGATGTATGTTGTCATCAATTACCAAAAAGGGGGAGATTGAAAGCACAAGTGCTCCCTGGGTGATTTTGGTAATTAATGTCAACATATCTCTTGTTGGACTAGTGCTTTCATCTAGTATATTTCAGACAGTTTCAACAAATGGAGTGGCATGGAGTAGAGGATGTGGAATCCCTTCAAGATGACAAGGACAAAGGATTGGCTCAAGCTCAAAGCTCAAGACTCTACATTTTCTATTTCAGTGTTCCAAGATCACATTGAGTCCCCAGGAAAGCCAATACTGTTAAAAGAGGATGAGGTCTTGCTTAATGGCTTGCTTGCTCAAAGTGCTTTGTGATATGCTCCAAAACCCTCAACAACTTTCTCTCATCCACACCGAAAAGTTCTATCCGGCGCCACCGAGTTCACTTGACATAGCCACTGCCACAAACCCTAATCATTTCGGTCTCACCGAAAGGGATCTCGGTCTCACCGAGATGGGAATGCAAACTCTCTGTTTCCTATTTGAAACATTTCGGTCCAACCGAGATGTGAGAATCGGTCTCACCGAGTTAGCATTGCAAACTCTCTGTTGCCTTTTTGTAACATTTCGGTCTCACCGAAATGAGCGAATCGGTCCCACCGAGTTTGCCTGACCAACTCTCTGGTTAGTCTATTACCAAAATCGGTCCCACCGAGTTTGTGTAATCGGTCTCAACGAGATTACGTTATTCCCTAACCCTAATGAAATCGGTCCTACCGAGTTGATCATATCGGTCCCACCGAAATGCCTAACGGTCACATTATGAACTAAATCGGTCTGACCGAGTTCTCTGAATCGGTCCCACCGAGTTTGGTAAATTGTGTGTAACGGTTAGATTCTGTGTGGAGGCTATATATACCCCACCACCCACTCTTCATTCATGGAGAGATCCATCAGAACATACCAACACTTCCATTACTCATTATTCTGAGAGAGAACCACCTACTCATGTGTTGAGACCAAGATATTCCATTCCTACCATATGAATCTTGATCTCTAGCCTTCCCCAAGTTGCTTTGCACTCAAATCATCTTTCCACCAAATCCAAATCTGTGTGAGAGAGTTGAGTGTTGGGGAGACTATCATTTGAAGCACGAGAGGAAGGAGTTCATCATCAACATACCGTCTATTACCTTTTGGAGAGTGGTGTCTCCTAGATTTGTTAGGTGTCACTTGGGAGCCTCCGACAAGATTGTGGAGTTGAACCAAGGAGTTTGTACGGGCAAGGAGATCACCTACTTCATGAAGATCTACCCTAGTGAGGCAAGTCTTTTGTGGGCGATGGCCATGGTGGGATAGACAAGGTTGCTTCTTCGAGGACTCTTCGTGGGTGGAGCCCTCCGTGGACTCGCGCAGCCGTTACCCTTCGTGGGTTGAAGTCTCCATCAGCGTGGATGTACGATAGCACCACCTATCGGAACCACGCGTAAAAATATTCGTGTCAACCATGCATTTGCTCCCTCAAACTCCTCCCTTTATCTAGACATAGAGTGCCTATCCTTGATGGAGAATACTTACATGAATGGAAAAATGAGATTCTTGAGATCTTCAATGAATATCATTTGAACAAGTATATTGATAATCCTTCTATGCCCCCCATTGATGCTTCGAATCCTACTTTCAATGAGAAACTTGACATGATACGAAATATTAGAACTGTTAATCTTATCACTAGAGGATTTCCTAGAAACTTGCTTATATGTTTGCCAACCTTTGAATGTGCTTACACTATATGGAGATTCCTAGCGGAATGATTCCCAAATTATTCCTTGTAAAATCTGGATGAGATACTCCATAAGTCTGTTGCCTTGAATAGGATGAGTACCAGTGATCCTAAGTTTAGTGATTGCTTATTTGCGCTTCACGATCTCATGCGTGCCAAAGGAGATGTTGGAATTATTAGCACTATCATTTCTGAAGTCATTAGAATTCATAGAGATGAACATTATTACGGTCATACTTCTAATGAATCACTTTCTCTAGGTGTTGATCAATCACATGAATTTGTGGAACATGGATACTATGATGAGGATGATGATAGTGACTTTGACCTTGATGAACAAATGAGACATTTTGGTCTTATGGCAAATCTTCGTAGTTACGCACCCGGAGGAAAAGAATGGGTGCTTGATAGTGGATGCATGCATCACATTACCGGAGATAAGGACATGTTTGATGAGCTTGCTAGAAATGATGGTCCACGAAAGTATGTTACCTTTGGTGACAACTCTAAGGGCAAAGTTGTTGGCCTTGGTAAGGCGGCCATATCCAATGATAGCTCAATCAAGAATGTCATGCTAGTAGAATCCCTCTGATATCTTCTCTCCGTATCTAGATTAGCTGATTTTGGTTTAAATGTGCTATTCACTAATGTTGATTGCCAAGTCTTTCGTAGAGATAATCATAGTATGGTCTGTACCGGCATTCGTATAGGTGACCTATACATTGTTGACTTCACTAAGAAAGCCCAACCTCACACTTGCTTTATTGCTAAATCTTCTAAAGGTTGGTTGTGGCATAGAAGGTTAGGTCATGTCGGCATGAGAAATCTTGATAAGCTTATTAAAGGTGATCATATCCTTGGTGTTAAAGATGTTATATTTCACAAGGATAGACTTTGTAGTGCTTGTCAAGCAGGAAAACAAGTTGGACGAAGTCATCCTGTGAAGAACATCATGACTACGAGAAGACCACTTGAGCTACTTCATATGGATCTTTTTGGTTCCAATTCTTACAAAAGCCTCGGTGGTAACTCTTTTGGATTAGTCATTATTGATGATTTTTCAAGATTTACGTGGGTGTTCTTTCTTGATGATAAATCCCAGGTCCAAAAGATCTTGAAAAACTTCGCTAGGAAGGCCCAAAATCAATTTGAAGTGAAGATCAAGAAGGTTCACAGCGACAAATGGAATGGAGTTCAAGAACGCAAATGTGGATACCTTTCTTGACGAAGAAGGGATTTCACATGAGTTCTCGACTATGTACACGCCTCAACAAAATGGAGTTGTTGAGAGGAAGAACCGGACACTCATCAAAATGGCAAGAACGATGCTTGATGAGTACAAGACGCCAAGATACTTTTGGGCGGAAGCAGTTGAGACAGCTTGTCATGCAACCAATCGCTTGTATCTTCACAAGCTTCTCGGCAAGACGGCATACGAGCTTCTCACCGGTAACAAAACCCAAGTTGGATAGTTTCGAGTATTCGGCTCAAAGTGCTACATTCTTGATAAGCATCGTCATTCTAAATTCGCTCCTAAATCGCATGAAGGTTTCCTACTTGGTTATGGCTCAAACTCTCACACTTACCGTGTCTACAAAAATTTCACCCAAAAGGTTGAAGAGACGGTAGATGTGAAGTTTGATGAATCTAACGGCTCGCAAGTAGAGCAATTGCCAATTGATGTAGGAGATAAAGATCCTTCGGAAGCAATTCAAGACTTGTCTATTGGCAAGATCCGTCCAATGGAGGTGAAAGAGAGTACTTCATCCGTCCATGTGGAAGCTTCTACCTCACGACAAGGTGAACCACAAGTTGACTTGAAGGCATCCACAAGTGGGACACGCCATGATGAAGGAAACGAGGAAGTGCATCAAGATGAACCTCATCAACCTCCTTCTCCACCTCCACAAGGAGACAACAACACCTACAACAATGAAGAAGGGCAACAAGAAGAAGAAGATGAAGAGGATGTTCCACCCCGACCCAAGCAAAAGCTTTCACGAGTTAGAGCAAGAATTGCTAGAGATCACCCCGTAGAGAAAATCTACAATGATATCCAAACCGGGATAATCACTCGCTCTAAATCTCGCGTATCTTTGTGAACATTACCCTTTCATATATAACCTTGAACCCATGAAGGTTGAAGATGCTCTTGATGATCCAGATTGGGTGAACGCTATGCACGAAGAGCTACATAACTTTGAGAGAAATCAAGTGTGGACATTGGTCGAGAAGCCCGACAACAACCACAACATCATCGGTGCCAAATGGGTGTTTTGCAACAAGCAAGACGAAGATGGTCAAGTCGTACGCAACAAAGCACGTCTCGTCGCCCAAGGCTACACTCATGTTGAAGGTATGGACTGCGGTGAGACATATGCCCCCGTTGCTAGACTTGAGTCCATTTGCATCTTACTTGCTTATGCTAATCACCATGATATCATGCTATACCAAATGGACATTAAAAGTGCTTTTCTCAACGGTGAAATTGAGGAGGAAGTTTATGTTAAACAACCTCCTGGCTTTGTCAATCCTAAGAAACCCGATCATGTTTACAAACTTCACAAAGCTCTTTATGGTCTTAAACAAGCTCCTAGAGCGTGGTATAAATGCTTGACCAAGTTCCTTATTGAAAAAGGATTTGAGATTAGAAAAAATTCCACTCTTTTTACTAAAAGGGTTAATGGTGAATTATTTCTGGGCAAAATTTATGTTGATGATATCATATTTGGTTCTACTAACCCCCATTTTAGTGAAAGGTTTGAAAAGCTAATGTCAAAAAAGTTTGAGATGTCTATGATGAGTGAACTCAAGTTCTTTCTTGGTTTGCAAATCAAGCAAACTAAGGAGGGTACCAGTGTTTCACAAACAAAGTATACCAAGGCCTTGTTCAAGAAGTTCAACATGCAAGAATGCAAAGGTATGACTTGACCCATGCCTACAAGTGGACATCTTGACTTGACTAAGGATGGCGAACCAGTTGATCAAAAAGTTTACCGCTCTATGGTTGGTTCATTCTTATATCTATGTGCCTCCAGTCCCGACATTATGCTAAGTGTGTGCATGTGTGCATGATATCAAGTGGCCCCTACAGAATGTCATCTTAAGGCTGTGAAAAGGATAGTGAGATACTTAATACATACACCAAATTTTGGCATTTGGTATCCTAAGAGGTCCTCTTTTGATCTTGTTGGCTACTCCGATTCGGACTATGCCAGTGACAAGGTTGATAGAAAGTCCAGTTTGGGTACTGGTCAATTTCTTGGTAGATCTCTTGTGTCTTGGTCCTCCAAGAAACAAAACTCGGTATCCTTATCCACCACCGAAGCGGAATACATTGCCGCTGGTTCATGTTGTGCTCAATTAATTTGGATGACCCAAACTCTTAAAGATTATGGGATCTATGTGAAACATGTTCCATTGCTTTGTGACATTTAAAGTGCCATTAATATTGCTCATAATCCTGTGCAACATTCTCGAACTAAGCATATTGAAGTTCGTCATCATTTCATTCGAGATCATGTTGCTAAGGTGATATCAATCTTAAACATGTTCACACCGATAAGCAATTAGCAGATATATTTACTAACCACTTGATGCGAAAGTGTTTTGCAGGTTGAGAGGTGAATTGAACATTATTGATGCCTCAAACTTGGAGTAGTAACTCCATTTGGATACATGCAAGGCATAAGCCTTTGACTAATCCTTGACCTTTTCTCTTATGATGATAACCATATGTCTTGGATACTTGTACCCTTGCATGCTATCTAATCCTTGTAGGTACTTGGATGAATCTAAATCCATGGGATTGCAACTCACTCACATCTTGAGCAATCTCTACATCACCAAGTCTCTACCATATGGTGGTTGAAGACAAGGAAGCATGAATCCTTTCAATATATCCTTTGACAATTTCTATATATAAAATTCATTTGGTATCAAACTTTCATGATTGTCATGTTGGATACACAAGTGTTCTTCCTTGCAAATCTAACCCATGTAGGAAGATGAACTCAAACTACAAGTGGTGCTCCCAATTCTTGATGAGCTACATCAACCTTGAGAATCCCACACAAGTTCAACTACATGATCAAGATCAACACCACCACCCAAGGTATGTCATTCCCTCTTAGAGAAGCTTTACTCCAAGACATGGGTCAAAGCAACTCAACAAGATGAGAATACATCAAATGCTTAAACAAAAAATGGTAACCCCATTTTGAGCTTAAACAATGAGTATGACCTATGATCAAGTGTCTTAACTTGAATCCTAAGTCAATATACTCTAAGATAGGTGACTTTGTCACCGACCAATTCTAGTTGAAGTTCCCTAGTGTTTCTTTGTACTCTTTCATTTGTGTCATGCATACGTGTTTTCCCTTTCAAAAAAAACTTCATCTAGATTTTCTTTTCTCTGTTTTGTTCAACATTATGTCCATCCAAATCATTCCAAATCCTTCACTTCATTCCTTGCAAATCTTTGTGAGATCTTATTTTCCTAGTGAGCTGAGATGAAACATTGTTCTCTCTATGTTGAACTCGGACCCACTGATTTGCCTCTTTCGGTTCAACCGAACCACCTCGGTGCCACCGAAGAAAACAACTCGGTGCTATCGATTTCAATACTGAGGAGACACTTTGTCATCTGCATCCTGCATATTTGTTACAACTCCACTCAGTGATTCTTGAACTCTACCAGCATCACATTTTATATACTGCTCTGCTCTATGACTCAAGGACCAAACCTATTTTGACTCACACTCCAGAAGATCCCTTCTTGGAAATTGATGTCAAAGGGGGAGAGAGAGTTCACATCAAAGATTAACGAGGGAATATTTCAAACAGGCGGAGAGAGGAATCACTTGCCCCAGATGCTTGGTGTTCAAGAGGAGAGAAGTCACATGTCTTCCAGAGGGGAAAGACATGTCTATGATATGTTTTTGATCTACAAGTTTTTGAATTCATTGCATATATTTTACCTTTGGGAACATGTCTGTATTCAAGAGTACTCAGTAGTCACACTCTACATGTTATCCCAATCTTGGCACTCTTGTGGCTCTCTTGTTGCTGTCTAGTAGATGTACATGTGTTATCTAACCTTGTTTACTCAGGTCCATCCCTTCATAAGCCAGCTCAAGATCACAAGGTAAGTATATGCATCACACTCATGTGCATGAATATCTCTTGCTAATGTACATATTGTTTGCAAGAAGGAATCATGAACATGAGGATACACTCCATATATTCATATCATTTGCTCTGATGCATATGGCCAAGATACATGTAACTCATTGCATGCTCTATCATGTCTATGCTTTCACATGCTTTTATATTCCATATTTACATGATTGCATACATGTAGGGGGAGCATATGCATGTTACATGTCCTTCCAAAGCTTTACTTGTTATTCTTCATATCTTTATCTAAAGCTTTCATGTATGTTGTCATCAATTACCAAAAAGGGGGAGACTGAAAGCACAAGTGCTGCCTGGGTGATTTTGGTAATTAATGTCGACATATCTCTTGTTGGAATAATGCCTTCATATAGTATATTTCATCAGGTTCAAAAAATGGATTGGCATGGACTAGAGGATGTGGAACCCCTTCAAGATGATAAGGACAAAGGATTGGCTCAAGCTCAAAGCTCAGGACTCTACATTTTCTATTTCAGTGATCCAAGATCACACTGAGTCCATAGGAAAGCCAATACTATTAAAAGGGGATGAGGTGTTGCTATGGCTTGCTTGCTGAAAGTGCTTTGTGATATGCTCCAAAACCCTCAACCACTTTCTCACATCCACATATGTCCCAAACCAAAATTCAAACTCAGCCCCACCAAAAAGTTCTATCCGGCGCCACCTAGTTCACTTGACATAGCCACTGCCACAAACCCTAATCATTTCGGTCTCACCGAAAGGGATCTCGGTCTCACCGAGATGGGAATGTAAACTCTCTGTTTCCTATTTGAAACATTTCAATCTAACCGAGATGTGAGATTCGGTCTCACCGAGTTAGCATTGCAAACTCTCTATTGCCTTATTGTAACATTTCGGTCTCACCGAAATGAGCGAATCGATCCCACCGAGTTTGCCTGACCAACTCTCTGGTTAGTCTATTACCAAAATCGGTCCCACCGAGTTTGTGTAATCGTTCTCACCGAGATTTCGTTATGCCCTAACCCTAATGAAATCGGTCCTACCGAGTTGATCATATCGGTCCCACCGAAATGCCTAATGGTCACATTATGAACTAAATCGGTCTGACCGAGTTCTCTGAATCGGTCCCATCGAGTTTGGTAAATTTTGTGTAACGGTTAGATTTTGTGTGGAGGATATATATACCCCTCCACCCACTCTTCATTCGTGGATAGAGCCATCAGAACATACCTACACTTCCATTACTCATTGTTCTGAGAGAAAACCACCTACTCATGTGTTGAGACCAAGATATTCCATTCCTACCATATGAATCTTGATCTCTAGCCTTCCCCAAGTTGCTTTCCACTCAATTCATCTTTCCACCAAATCCAAATCTATGAGAGAGAGTTGAGTGTTGGGGAGGCTATCATTTGAAGCACAAGAGCAAGGAGTTCATCATCAACACACCGTCTATTACCTTTTGGAGAGTGGTGTCTCCTAGATTGGTTAGGTGTCACTTGGGAGCCTCCGACAAGATTGTGGAGTTGAACCAAGGAGTTTGTACGGGCAAGGAGATTGCCTACTTCATGAAGATCTACCCTAGTGAGGCAAGTCCTTCGTGGGCGATGGCCATGGTGGGATAGACAAGGTTGCTTCTTCGTGGACCCTTCGTGGGTGGAGCCCTCCATGGACTTGCGCAGCCGTTACCCTTCGTGGGTAGAAGTCTCCATGAACGTGGATGTACGATAGCACCACCTATCGGAACCACGCGTAAAAATCTCCGTGTCAACCTTTGAAAGTGCAACTAATCCCCGGGTGGTTTTGGTAATTAATAACAACATATATATCATTGAACTAATATTTACTTGAGAATCATTTCAGAGAAGTTCGATGATATGGGTATGGAAATGTCTGAAGAAGTGGACCCCTCAAAATGCTAAGACAAGCATTGGCAAAAGCTCAAGACTCTATTTTTGGTTTAGTGATCAAAGATCACATTGAGTCCATAGGAAAAGCCAATACTATTAAAAGGGGATGAGGTTGTGTTAATGATCTGGTTGCTCAAGTGCTTGGTGATCTAGCTCCCTCAACTATCAGCACTCTTCACTACTTAACACACTCATAAGTAATCTCGGACAAACCGATTCTGCAAACTCAGTCCCACCGAGATGAACCACCTCAGTTATTCTTCCAAACCCTAATTTCTCGGTCCATCCGATTTTGAGTTTTGGTCTCACCGAAAATGGACTGCCAACCTTCTGTAACCAATTGACATCACTTCGGAATATCCGAGTTGTTAATTTCGGTCCCACCGAGATGGCAAGCTCCAACCTTTGACTCACTTCGGACACACCGAGATGGTATTTTCGGTCCCACCGAAAATCCCAACGTTCACTATATTTGAACTTTCGGTCTGACCGAGTTTTCACTTCGGTCTCACCGAGATTGGTCAAATATGTGTGTAACGGTTGGATTTTGTGTGGAGGCTATATATACCCCTCCACCCCCTCTTCATTCGAGAAGAGAGCCATCAGAAAGTCTACCACTCCTACCATACACTTTCTGAGAAGAGAACTACCTACCCTTGTGTTGAGATCAAGTCATTCCATTCCTACCATATGAAACTTGATTTCTAGCCTTCCCAAGTTGCTTTCCACTCAATCCTTTCTTCCACCACAGCCATATCAGTGAGGAGAGTTGAGTGTTGGGGAGATTATCATTTGAAGCACAAGAGCAAGGAGTTCATCATCATCAACACCATCTATTACCTTTTGGAGGGTGGTGCCTCCTAGATTGGTTAGGTGTCGCTTGGGAGCCTCTGTCTTTGAGATGTGGAGTTGAACCAAGAAGTTTGTAAGGGCAAGGAGATCGCCTACTTCGTGAAGATCTACCCCGAGTAAGGCTAGTCCTCCATGGGCGTAGGCCATGATGGAATAGACAAGGTTGCTTCTTCGTGGACCCTTCGTGGGTGGAGCCCTCCGTGGACTCGCGCAGCCGTTACCCTCCGTGGATTGAAGTCTCCATCAACGTGGATGTACGATAGCACCACCTATCGGAACCACGACAAAAATCTTCGTGTCACCAAACTGCGTTTGATCTTCTCCACCTCTCTTTTACATGTGCAATTTACTTTCCGCTGCTATTACTCTAGAATTGCATGTGTAGGGTGATACTTGAATTGATCTTAATTGTGAAACTGCGAAAAACATTGCATGATCAAAAGGCAGATTTTTTATTGTCAAGTAGTCTAATCACCCCCCTCTAGACATACTTTCGATCCTACAAGTGGTATCAGAGCTTTGGTCTCCATTGTTTTGGTTTCCATTACATTGGACTCCATAAGCTTGGTTTCACAACCTAGGAGAGTATGGCGTCTAGTGAGGGTAATTATCGTAGAGGTCCTTACTTTGATGGTACAAATTTTGCTAGTTGGAAGCATAAAATGAAAATGCATATTCTTGGTCATAACCCAGCCGCATGGGGCATTATTTGTGTTGGTATGCAAGGTGATTTCTTCGAAGAAGGAAAAGTTCCGGATCGCGAAGCTACACCGGAAGAGTTGCGGATGTTGCAAAACAATGCTCAAGCTTGTGACATTCTCTTCAATGCTTTGTGTCCCGAAGAGTTCAACAAAATCAGCCGTCTTGAGAATGCTAAAGAGATTTGGGATACTTTGGTTGAAATGCACGAAGGTACTGAATCTGTGAAGGAATCAAAGCTAGATATTCTTCAAGGTCAACTTGACAAGTTCAAGATGAAGGATGGTGAAGGAGTCGCTGAAATGTACTCTAGGCTCGCTCTCATCACAAATGAGATTGCCGGCTTAGGAAGCGAAGAAATGACCGACCGATTCATCATTAAGAAGATTCTCAGAGCTTTGGATGGAAAGTATGACACCGTGTGCACTTTGATCCAAATGATGCCAAACTACAAGACCCTCAAGCCAACTGAAGTCATTGGAAGAATTGTTGCTCATGAGATGACACTTAAGGATAAGGAAGAGCTTCACAATAAGTCAAGTGGTGCTTACAAAGCTACAAGTGATGCTCCTACTACCTCAAGTGACAAGCTAATTTCCAATGAAGAGATAAGCCTAATGGTCAAGAACTTCAACAAGTTCTACAAGAATAGAAGCAAAGAAAGAAGCTCAAAGTCTAGATCATATGATGAAAAGAGATCTTCTAGTCGTGATCGAAACTGCTACAATTGTGGAAGACCCGGACACTTCTCAAATGAGTGTACGGCTCCCCACAAGAGAAGAGAAGATTCTCCAAGAAGAAGAGCAAGAGATGAGTCACCTCGGAGAGAGAGAAGGAGTAGAGATGATCGTTATGAACGAAGACCCTCTCGGAGAAGCAAGGATTTGGAGAGGAAAGACAAGTCATCAAGAAGCTACACAAGAAGAAGACATCAAGCTCATGTAGGTGAATGGGTCTCCGGCTCCGACTCCGACAATCAATCCAATGGAAGCTATCACTCCGACTCCGACTACAGTCAAGATGAAGGTGTTGCCGGACTTGCACTCGTATCCTCCAACTCCAACTCCTACGACTTATTTGATTCACCAAATGAGGGAATTGGAAGATGCTTCATGGCTAAAGGCCCCAAGGTAACACACCCTGAATTCATTGACTTTGATAGTGATGAGGATGACTTACTTGGTGAAGATGAGCTCTTGCATGATAAATCTAGTGAGCTTAGTAATGATGGAAATGCTAGTAGTCTTTATAGTCGAGAAGAGTCGAATGACAATGCTATGAAGGAGATTGAGCGTCTAACTAAAGAACTAAACACTCTTAAGTTAGCTCATGAAACAACTCAAGAAGATCATAGAGAGCTCCTAAGATCTCATGAGAAGCTACGCTTCGAGAAGCTCACTCTAGAGCAAGAACATGAGTTTCTAAAAGCGATCAATGACGATCTTCGAAAGAAGAGTTCTTCATATCTTGCCAAACGACTTCTCTTGTCTAATTTCTTGCCACCTATTAAGACTAAGCATGACAAACATAAGAAAAATTCTTCCTCTAGTAGTAACAATAACAATGTTAAATCCAATATTGTTGCTTCTAGTAGTTCTCTTGATTCCACTAACAATGTTTCAAGCCAAGTTACACTTGAGCAAGCAAATAGCTTATTGAAGGAAATCATAGAGAAAGGTGTCTACAAGAGTCTTGCCGAAAGCAAAAACTTTGAGGAGATTGTTTGCAAAAAAGGAAGACACCGGAAGAATCAAGGGATTGGTTTTGAGCGAAAGTTCAACGCCGAAGGTGTTGAGTGGGAAGAAGGTCAATACCCTACTCCACAGTTTGTTTCACAAAAGGAGAAGTATGATCCTACTTCTTCCAATGAGGAACAAACTCAAGATGACCTTCCACCACAAGACCACAAGCTAAAGGCCAAGGACAAGCTTCAAGAGGAGATTGATGCATTCATTGAAGCACCTCAAGCCATGGTCAAGTGGGTTCCCAAGGACACATCAAGTTCTACTTCGTCAAGCTCAACTAGAACACCAAGGATTCCCATCAAGATGATGTGGATCCCAAAGAAGAAGAACTAGAAGGTTCTTGAGGGTGACTCCGCCAACAAACTTCACTCATATTCATTTTGGCAAGAACTTGTGCAATCAACTTCCACATCATGCACTAGTTCATGGAGTCACAAACCCTCTTGTTGGTAAGTCAAGGGACAAGGTAATCATTGCTTTCATGGACATCATCTTTTATGTACTTCAGTCTATGTCTATGGATATTCTTGTTTGTTCCTTGTGGGACTAACTCATGTAGGTATTGAAAGTGCCCTAATCCAAAGGATAGCTCCCAACTCTTGATGATCTACATCAACATTGAGCATCCACATCTTCAACATCTACATGAAGTCTTCTACGACAACCCAAGGTTAGTTTGACCCTTTAAAAGGGGTTCTCACATCTAGGGGGAGCTTTGCTCTAAAAAATTGAGCTAAAGCATCTCCAAATGATGTGAACACATAAATGCTTTATGTAAAAGTGGTAACCCCACTTGTGCTTAAACGATGAGTATGACCTATGATCAAATGTTCTCATTTGGCTCCTAAGTCAATATACTCATATATAGATGACCTAGTCATCGACAAATTGTGTGCTAGTAGCTAGAATGTTGGTTGTGCATGTTTGACACATATTTCAGTTGCTATCTTATTGTGTGAGCATGTTGAATGCATGATTTTATCCATTCAAGGACATCCATTTGTTGTTTTGATTGTTTTGATTTTTCTGACCAAATGGATGGACAAGAATGCCTAAGCACCTTCCCTAGCTATCTATGCTTTCTTGTCTCAAATTCTATTCATGCTCATATCACAACTTTGAACAAGTCTTTTTCGGACAGTCCGAGTGAGGAGCACTCGGAGCCACCGATTCGTCTAAGGCTGACTTCCAAAACCTTCTAAGTCCATTTCGGTCTGACCGGCTTCTCAATCTCGGTCCAACCGAAACACTTAGACTGATCTAGGTTTCATCTCGGTGAAACCGAGTTCAAAATCTCGGTCTGACCGATATGCATAACTGCACAGCAGTTATACATCTCGGTGACACCGAGTTTTTCAACTCGGTCCCACCGACAGCATGGGGTTATATATACCTGAGGGCTGCGCGCGATTTAACTCTTCAAACCGTTCGCCCCCAAGACCCCTGCTGCCGTCGCCCTGGTCTACGGATCATCGCCGTCGTCGCCTGTGCGCCCTCGCCGCAGGTCTCCGCCGCCGTCAACGGTAATCATCTCCACCGTTGCCGCCGTAGAGGGACTCCACCAAGTTAGGGTGTGTCCCGATCCCTTTCGTGCTCCCCATCCGATTCTTGCACGATAGGCTTGCCATGATTCAATCCACGTTTGAGATATTCCCTATACATTAGATCAGATCCTCTAGTTTCGAGCGAAATTCTTAGGTTTAAGTTTCCACGGAACGCATCTCGGTGAAGCCGATTTTGAAACTCGGAATGACCGATTTGGCCTCTGGCCATTGCACTGCATCATTCGGTTTAACCGAGTTGTGCAAATCGGTGTGACCGAAACGTAGTTTCAGTGAAACCCTAGGTTATCGGTAGGACCGAAACCCATTTCGGTCTGACCGAAAGTGGTGTGTAGGCCTCTGTATACACTTCGGTTTCACCGAAACTTAAAATCGGTTTGACCGAAATACATTCTGTGAAAACTCAAAACTAAGTTTTGAACTCATTTTTTTTTTTGCAAAAACCTCTGCAGTTGTGATAACTCTTCTACTCTGCCTATACCTTATCTTTTCGCAGGTTGTCAGCCATGTCAGATGTCAGTGACAGCCAGAACAGGTCTGAGTCACCTTTTGCTAAGATTCCAGAGGCAGATACAAGTCCTGCTAGCAGCTCCAGTGATGATGGTGAGAGGAGCACCCCTAGTGGTTTGCCTCCTGCAGCCACCAGAACCAGGAAGAAGAGAAATTCTGATGATGAGGACTCTGACTTTGTTGCTGAGGAAGTTACCTCCAAGCCAAAGAGGAATGTGGTTGCCAAAGAGCACCAAGGGCAGCAGACAAGGAAAGGCACAAGCAAAGTAAAGCAGTCAGCTGTTGCAAAGAAGCTCAACTTGGAAGAGCCAGCTCCAAGTAAGGTGAAGAAGACTTCCAAGAGGAAGAGGGTAGTATATGCTGAACCTCAAGTTGATGCTGCAGAAGAAGAAGAAGAAGATGCACCCCAGCCTCCTCCTCAGAAAGCTAAGTTCATGGGTGATGCTATTCGGGCTCAAGCCTCCTCTAAGCCCAAGAAGCCTGCTCAAGCCAAGGCAGCTCCAGCCAAGCCCAAGAGATCAACCAGAAGCATTCCAGCTTCTGAGAAGAACAAAGGTGAGATGCCACCGTCTGAATCAGATGAAGAGCATGTGTTGCTTAAGCTCCGTCCCAAGTTGCCACTCCACAATGATGCTCATCCTCAAGCTGAGGACATGAAGGCAAGGAAGGATAAAGGTCTCAGGCTATGGAGACAGTCTGATCCATATGCTGTAAGGAGAAGGACTGGTGTGGACCCCAGATTCCACACCAGAGAGCAGCAGGATTTCTATGAGACCGTGCTGATGGATAAGAAGCCCATTGTTGCTGACACCAGGTATGTTGACTGGAAGTATATTGACAGTGAAGAGCACCGGGACTTCTTTCCCCATGTGCATGAGAGCTTTACTGCATGTGGAGTTGCTGATTTTGTGGGTCAAGAGCTGACAGCTTGGAATGACGAGATGATCATGCAGTTCTACGCCACAGCCCACTTCTATCCTGATGGCAAGATCACCTGGATGACTGAAGGTCAAAGGTTTTCTTCGTCTGTTGAAGAATGGGCAGAACTTCTGAACGCTCCAGTGCAGAGAGAGGACGACGTTGATGTCTATGGGATTCCTAAGAAGAGTCATGATTCCATGAAGAACATGTACAAGGAGATCCCCGCTGCTGACTTGGAAGGATGGAAGCTTGGCTCAGTGTACTATCTCCAGGCAGGTCTGACCACCACTAACACTATTCTGAGGCATACATTAATGCCTAAGTCTGGAGACCACCGCATGATTCGAGGCTATTCTATCAACATGCTGCACATTCTCGATGAGAAGGCACCTTTCAAGGTGATGGACTTAATGGTAGAGACCATTAAGAGGACTGCAGCTGACCAGAAGAGGTCGTGTGGGTTTGCCCCGCAAATTCAGATGCTCATCAACGCCAAGTTTGGCACAGGCAAATTCATGTTGGATAGGAAGCACTTGCCACTGCAGCCAGAGCATGAGGACAACGTAGTTGTGATGGATGAAGAGGATCCTACCTCAGTTGAAGGACATGCCAAAATCGAAGCTGCGAAGAAGGCTAAAGCTGACAAAGAGGCAGCAGCAGCAGCAGCTAAGCCAAAGAGCTTTGGAGAACAAATTCTTGAAGCTACCCAGAGGATTGAACAACGCCTGGCCAGCATTGAGCAATCTCAGGAGAGCCTAGAGAGGATTGTTGAGGACAAGATCCACGCTCTGGACGTGAAGCTGACAGAGATTCAGGTGTCCGTCAACAAGCTTGAGGCAGACATGGAGGAAACAAGGCAGGAGAGAGCAGAGCTCATGCAGGATGATCTAGTCCAGGACTCTCATCGCCAGACTGCTCAGGTTCCCAGAGGATCCAGATCTGCAGCTATCCCAGTGACTGACTCCAGGGCTACCACTTCAGCACCAGCTACAGCTCCAGCAGTTGCTCCAGCTCCAGCATCCACTCCTCCAGCGCAGACATCAGCAGAAGTCTTCGCCGACGCAGCTATCTCTACACCGACATCTACCCAGACGGGAGCCGCCAGCAGAGCCCGCAGTGACGCTTAGCTCTATACCTTTTCGAACTTTTTGGTAACTTGTTGCCAAAGGGGGAGAAATTGTTATAGATCATAGGGCTTCGAGAGAGAGAGTGCTCTTTCGTCTTTCGTTCTTTTGCCGGTTTCTTTGAGATACATTGGTTTCTTTTGGTCTTTCGAAACTTTCAGTGTGCTTGCTACTAAGTTTGATGCTACCTTAATGAGTGCTTGGTCATACTATGCTTTAATTGTGCTTAATGCTTATCATATGCTATTCCTTATTGTATGGCTATTTACTCTTGTCTTGGTGATTGAGTGCATGTTATTCATTCTTATCATTTTGTGCGCTCCACCAAGATGTATGTGACATGGAAGAGTGACCCATAATCCTAATCGATTGTGCATTTGCATTCAAACGCAAATTTTAAATAATGCACAAATTTAGGGGGAGCTCTTGTTTATCACATACTTCTCAAAGCGACGATATTATTCATTGATTATATCCTCTGTCGAAGCTTTGATCTATATGTTGTCATCAATTACCAAAAAGGGGGAGATTGAAAGTGCAACTAATCCCCGGGTGGTTTTGGTAATTAATAACAACATATATATCATTGAACTAATATTTACTTGAGAATCATTTCAGAGAAGTTCGATGATATGGGTATGGAAATGTCTGAAGAAGTGGACCCCTCAAAATGCTAAGACAGGCATTGGCAAAAGCTCAAGACTCTATTTTTGGTTTAGTGATCAAAGATCACATTGAGTCCATAGGAAAAGCCAATACTATTAAAAGGGGATGAGGTTGTGTTAATGATCTGGTTGCTCAAGTGCTTGGTGATCTAGCTCCCTCAACTATCAGCACTCTTCACTACTTAACACACTCATAAGTAATCTCGGACAAACCGATTCTGCAAACTCAGTCCCACCGAGATGAACCACCTCAGTTATTCTTCCAAACCCTAATTTCTCGGTCCATCCGATTTTGAGTTTCGGTCTCACCGAAAATGGACTGCCAACCTTCTGTAACCAATTGACATCACTTTGGAATATCCGAGTTGTTAATTTCGGTCCCACCGAGATGGCAAGCTCCAACCTTTGACTCACTTCGGACACACCGAGATGGTATTTTCGGTCCCACCGAAAATCCCAACGTTCACTATATTTGAACTTTCGGTCTGACCGAGTTTTCACTTCGGTCTCACCGAGATTGGTCAAATATGTGTGTAACGGTTGGATTTTGTGTGGAGGCTATATATACCCCTCCACCCCCTCTTCATTCGAGAAGAGAGCCATCAGAAAGTCTACCACTCCTACCATACACTTTCTGAGAAGAGAACTACCTACCCTTGTGTTGAGATCAAGTCATTCCATTCCTACCATATGAAACTTGATTTCTAGCCTTCCCAAGTTGCTTTCCACTTAATCCTTTCTTCCACCACAGCCATATCAGTGAGGAGAGTTGAGTGTTGGGGAGATTATCATTTGAAGCACAAGAGCAAGGAGTTCATCATCATCAACACCATCTATTACCTTTTGGAGGGTGGTGCCTCCTAGATTGGTTAGGTGTCGCTTGGGAGCCTCCGTCTTTGAGATGTGGAGTTGAACCAAGAAGTTTGTAAGGGCAAGGAGATCGCCTACTTCGTGAAGATCTACCCCGAGTAAGGCTAGTCCTCCGTGGGCGTAGGCCATGATGGAATAGACAAGGTTGCTTCTTCGTGGACCCTTCGTGGGTGGAGCCCTCCGTGGACTCGCGCAGCCGTTACCCTCCGTGGGTTGAAGTCTCCATCAACGTGGATGTACGATAGCACCACCTATCGGAACCACGACAAAAATCTTCGTGTCACCAAACTGCGTTTGATCTTCTCCACCTCTCTTTTACATGTGCAATTTACTTTCCGCTGCTATTACTCTAGAATTGCATGTGTAGGGTGATACTTGAATTGATCTTAATTGTGAAACTGCCAAAAACATTGCATGATCAAAAGGCAGATTTTTTATTGTCAAGTAGTCTAATCACCCCCCCTCTAGACATACTTTCGATCCTACAACCTTGCGTTTGCTCCTTCAAACTCCTCCCTTTACCTTCATATGCATTTGCTTTACATTTCACTGCTATACTCTTAGAATTGCATGTGTAGGTTGATTGCCTGACTTGTGCCTAATTGCTAAAATCTACCAAGACTTAAAATTGGGAAAAGGCTAGGTTTTTATTTGGTCAAGTAGTCAAAGTTGCATGCTTTACATTCCATTACCCATATACTCTTGTCATGCTTGCCTGATGTGCATTGTGAATGTTAAACATGTGTGAAAGCACAAGTGCTCCCTGGGTGATTTTGGTAATTAATGTCAACATATCTCTTGTTGGACTAATGTTTTCATCTAGTATATTTCAGACCGTTTCAACAAATGGAGTGGGATGGACTAGAGGATGTGGAACCGCTTCAAAATGCTAAGGACAAATGATTGGCTCAAGCTCAAGACTCTACATTTTCTAGTTTAGTGATCCAAGATCACATTGAGTCCATAGGAAAGCCAATACTATTAAAAGGGGATGAGGTGTTTATTAATGGTTTGCTTGCTCAAAATGCTTAGTGATATGCTCCAAAACCCTCAACCACTTTCTCACATCCACATCTGTCCCAAACCAAAAGTAAAACTCGGCCCCACCGAAAATATCTTTCCGGCAACACCGAGTTCATTTGACATAGCCACTGCCAGAAACCCTAATCATTTCGGTCTCACCGAAAGGGATCTCGGTTTCATCGAGATGGGATTTCAAGCTCTCTATTGTCTGTTGCAATATTGTCGGCTAACCGAGATGTGCAATCGGTCCCTCCGAGTTTGTAATGCAAACTCTCTGTTGCCTCCTCGTAACATTTCGGTCTCATCGAAATGAGCGAATCGGTCCCACCTTGTTGGCCTAACCAACTCTCCGTGTTCTCATTACCAAAATCGTTCTCACCGAGTTTGTGTAATCGGCCCCACCGAGATTATGTTATGCCCTAACCCTAATGAAATCGGTCCCACCGAGTTGATCATACTGGTCCCACCGAAATACCTAACGGTCACATTATGAACTAAATCGGTCTGACTGATTTCTCTGAATCGGTCCCACCGAGTTTGGTAAATTGTGTGTAACGGTTAGATTTTTTGTGGAGGCTATATATACCCTTCCACCCACTCTTCACTCGTGGAGAGAGCCATCAGAACATACCTACACTTCCATCATTCATGTTCTGAGAGAGAACCACCTACTCAAGTGTTGAGATCAAGATATTCCATTCCTACCATACGAATCTTGTTCTCTAGCCTTCCCCAAGTTGCTTTCCACTCAAGTCCTTCTTCCACCACATCCAAATCTGTGAGGAACTGTTTGAGTGTTGGCAAGACTATCATTTGAAGCATTTGAGCAAGGAGTTCATCATCAACACACCGTCTATTACCTTTTGGAGAGTGGTGTCTCCTAGATTGGTTAGGTGTCACTTGGGAGCCTCCGACAAGATTGGGGAGTTGAACCAAGGAGTTTGTAAGGGTAAGGAGATCGCCTACGTGAAGATCTACCTCTAGTGAGGCAAGTCCTTTGTGGGCGATGGCCATGGTGGGATAGACAAGGTTTCTTCTTCGTGGACCTTTCATGGGTGGAGCCCTCCATGGACTCGCGCAGCCGTTACCCTTTGTGGGTTGAAGTCTCCATCAACGTGGATGTACGATAGCACCACCTATCGGAACCAAGACAAAAAACATCATTGTCTTCACTTACGTTTGCTCCCTACAAACTCCTCCCTTTACCTTCATATGCAATTTTTTTATTTTCCGCTGCGACACTCTTAGCATTGCATGTGTAGGATGGTTGCTTGACTTATGCTAAGTTGCTAAATTCTGCCTAGAACTAAAATTGGGAAAAGGCAAGATTTTGCTTTACTCAAGTGGTCAAAGTTGCATGCTTTACTCCACAATACCTATATACTCTTATCATGCATGCTTGTTGTGTATTGTGAAAGTTAAACATGTGCTAAATCTCCATTCTAGTATCAAGCATGTTAAAAGTTGCCACCTTTCTTGCTAGAGTCTATTCACCCCCCTCTAGACACATACTCTTCTCGATCCTTTCAATGTGCTAAAACTTCACATCAACTTAAAGAAACTAAAAGGTGCCACTTTTCTAGCTAGGAGTCTATTGACCCCCCCTCTAGACACCTCTTCTTGATCCTTTCAATTGGTATCAGAGCTTTGGTCTCTATTGCTTTGGTTTAATCACCATTGGAGGAAGATGGACGAGTCTACGTTGGGGAGTCTTAGACATAGAGTGCCTATGCTTGATGGAGAATACTTCCATGAATGAAAAAATGAGATGCTTGAGATCTTCAATGAATATCATTTGAACAAGTATATTGATAATCCTTGTATGCCCCCCATTGATGCTTCAAATCCTACTTTCAACGAGAAACTTGACATGATTCAAAATCTTAGAATTGTTAATCTTATCCCTAGAGGATTGCCTAGAAACTTTCTTGTATGTTTGCCAACCTTTAAATGTGCTTACACTATATGGAGATTCCTACAGGAATGATTCCCAAATTATTCCTTGAAAAATCTAGATGATATTCTCCGTAAGTGAAAGCACATTTGCTCCTCGGGTGGTTTTGGTAATTAATGACAACATACTTTGTGGTTGGACTAATGCTTTTATCAAGTATGTTTCAGGAAATTCAATCACATTGGCATGGCAAAAGGACTGAAGAAGTGGACCCCTCAAAATGCTAAGGCAAGCATTGGCAAAAGCTCAAGACTCCATTTTTGATTTAGTGATCCAAGATCACATTGAGTCCATAGGAAAAGCCAATACTATTAAAAGGGGATGAGGTTATGATGATGGTCTGGTTGCTCAAGTGCTTGGTGATACATCTCCTAAACTATCATCAACTTTCACTGCCAAATACACTCATAAGTAATCTCGGTCCCACCGATATTCCAAACTCAGTCACACCGAGATGAACCACCTCAGCCATAAGCCAAACCCTAGAAAAATCGGATATTCCGATTTTGAAATCGGTTTCACCGAAACATGGGCTGCCAAGCTTCTGTAACCTTCTGTCATCAAATCAGTGTCACCGAGATGATGAAGTCGGTCCCATCGAAACTGGCATGCTCTTGTCTTTGCTCAAATCGGACTAACCGAGATGGTATTTTCGGTCCCACCGAAAACCCCAACGTTCACATTATTTGAACTTTCGGTCTCACCGAGTTGTCCACTTTGGTCCCACCGAGATTGCTCAAATATGTGTGTAACGGTTGGATTTTGTGTGGAGGCTATATATACCCCTCCACCCCCTCTTCATTCGTAGAGAGAGCCATCAGAAAGAACTACCACTCCTACCTTACATTTCTGAGAAGAGAACTACCTACCCTTGTGTTGAGATCAAGTTGCTCCACTCCTACCATATGAAACTTGATCTCTAGCCTTCCCAAGTTGCTTTCCACTCAATCCTTTCTTCCACCACAGCCAAATCAGTGAGGAGAGTTGAGTGTTGGGGAGATTATCATTTGAAGCACAAGAGCAAGGAGTTCATCATCATCTACAACATCTATTACCTTTTGGAGGGTGGTGCCTCCTAGATTGGTTAGGTGTCGCTTGGGAGCCTCCGTCATCGAGATGTGGAGTTGAACCAAGAAGTTTGTAAGTGCAAGGAGATCGCCTACTTCGTGAAGATCTACCCCGAGTAAGGCTAGCCCTCCGTGGGCGTAGGCCATGATGGAATAGACAAGGTTGCTTCTTCGTGGACCCTTCGTGGGTGGAGCCCTCCGTGGACTCGCGCAGCCGTTACCCTCCGTGGGTTGAAGTCTCCATCAACGTGGATGTACGATAGCACTACCTATCGGAACCACGGGAAAAATCATTGCGTCTCCAAATTGCGTTTGATCTTCTCCACCTCTCTTTACTACATGTGCAAGTTACTTTCCACTCAATCCTTTCTTCCACCACAGCCATATCAGTGAGGAGAGTTGAGTGTTGGGGAGATTATCATTTGAAGCACAAGAGCAAGGAGTTCATCATCATCTACAACATCTATTACCTTTTGGAGGGTGGTGCCTCCTAGATTGGTTAGGTGTCGCTTGGGAGCCTCCGTCATCGAGATGTGGAGTTGAACCAAGAAGTTTGTAAGGGCAAGGAGATCGCCTACTTCATGAAGATCTACCCCGAGTAAGGCTAGCCCTCCGTGGGCGTAGGCCATGATGGAATAGACAAGGTTGCTTCTTCGTGGACCCTTCGTGGGTGGAGCCCTCCGTGGACTCGCGCAGCCGTTACCCTCCGTGGGTTGAAGTCTCCATCAACGTGGATGTACGATAGCACCACCTATCAGAACCACGGGAAAAATCATTGCGTCTCCAAATTGCGTTTGATCTTCTCCACTTCTCTTTACTACTTGTGCAATTTACTTTCCGCTGCCCATACTCTAGAATTGCATGTGTAGTGTGCTACTTGACTTGTGTGTTATGCAAAATCTGCTAAAATCTGTCCTTGATAAAAGACAGAATTTTTATCTTGTCGAGTAGTCTAATCACCCCCCCCCTAGACACTCTCACCTTCTTCGATCCCTCAAATGGTATCAGAGCCTTGGTCTCCATTGCTTTGGTTTACACACCATTGGAGGAAGATGGACGTGTCTACGTTTGGGAGTGTTAGCCATAGAGTGCCTATTCTTAATGGAGTGTCCTATAACTCGTGGAGGTCTGAAATGCTTATTATCTTTAAGACGTACAATTTGTGCAAATATGTTGAGACCCCCTATGTGCCTCCATTTGACCCCTTGCACCCTACCATGGATGAAGAGCTTGATTTGCTTCGTAACCTTAGGACTGTAAATCTTATCATTAGAGGGTTACCCGATAACTTGCTTAAGCTCGTTACAAACTTTGAGTGCGCCTATGCTATGTGGAAGTTCTTGGAAGAACTTTATCCGGACTACTCTTTGAGAGGTCTTGATAAAATTCTATACAAGACTATTGAATTTGATATGATGCACCCCAATGATCCCAACTTTGATAAATGCTTCTTTGAGCTTCGTGATCTTATGAAAAAGAAGGGTGATCCCAATCTTATCAATGCTTTAATTAGAAATGCTCTTGTATTGCATTCCGAAGATTATTGTCACATTGACAAAACAAATGCAAGTAGTTATCAAATTGACCTAGGTGTTGATGATGAACAGTCTATGGGTCAATATGATGATGAGCATGAGCATGATGATGATTACTCCGATTCGGACACCGAGCTAGACAAGATCATGAAGAGTCTCAATCTTATGGCAAATCTGAGAGACTACATGTCCGGCGGAAAAGAGTGGATTCTTGATAGTGGATGCACCGACCACATGACCGGAGACAAAGACATGTTTCGAGAGCTTGCAAAGAACGATGGTCCACGCAAGTATGTGACTTTTGGAGACAACTCCAAGGGTAAGGTACTTGGCCTTGGTAAGGTGGCCATATCTCATGATAGCTCTATTCAAAATGTCATGCTTGTAGAATCACTTGGATACAATTTACTTTCCGTGTCTAGATTAGCTGACTTTGGATTCAATGTGCTATTCACCAAAGTAGATTGCCAAGTCTTTCGTCGTGACATTCAAAACATGGCGTTTACCGGTATCCATAGAGGTGATCTATATATTGTTGATTTCACTAAGAAAGCCCAACCTAGAGCTTGTTTCATTGCTAAATCCTCTAAAGGTTGGTTATGGCATAGAAGGCTTGGACATGTTGGTATGCGTAATCTAGACAAGCTGATCAAAGGTGATCATATTCTTGGCGTTAAAGATGTTTTCTTTGACAAAGATAGACTTTGTAGTGCTTGTCAAGCAGGAAAACAAGTAGGTGGAAGTCATCCCGTGAAGAACATCATGACCACAAGGAGACCGCTTGAGCTTCTTCATATGGATCTCTTCGGTCCCAATGCTTACAAAAGCCATGGTGGTAACTCCTTTGGTCTAGTTATAGTTGATGATTATTCCAGATTTACGTGGGTATTTTTCCTTGATGACAAATCGCAGGTTCAGAGAATCTTCAAGACCTTTGCCAAAAAGGCCCAAAATCAATTTGAGGTGAAGATCAAGAAAGTTCGGAGTGACAATGGAACGGAGTTCAAGAACGCCAATGTAGACTCTTTTCTCGATGAGGAAGGGATTCTACATGAGTTCTCAGCTACGTACACTCCTCAACAAAATGGAGTTGTTGAGAGGAAGAACCGAACGCTCATAGAGATGGCGAGAACGATGCTTGATGAATACAAGACACCGAAGCATTTTTGGGGAGAAGCGGTCGAGACAGCTTGTCATGCTATCAACAGGCTTTATCTTCATAAGCTCCTCGGCAAGACATCATACGAGCTCCTCACCGGTAACAAACCCCAAGTGGGATACTTTCGTGTCTTTGGTTCAAAATGCTATATCCTTGATAAGCATCGTCGGTCTAAATTTGCTCCTAAATCTCATGAAGGCTTTCTTCTTGGTTATGGATCAAACTCCCACACCTACCGTGTCTACAACAATTTCACCCGAAAGGTTGAAGAGACGGTAGACGTGAATTTTGATGAATCTAATGGCTCGCAAGTAGAGCAAATGCCTATTGATGTAGGAGACAAGGACCCATCGGAAGCTATCCAAGATTTATCTATTGGAAAGATCCGTCCCATGGAAGTGAAGGAGAGTACCTCATCTACATATGTGGAGCCCCCTACCTCACGCCGAGATGAACCTCAAGGCAACATGGAGGCCTCCACAAGTGGAACTCACCAAGATGAGGAAGTGCAACAAGAAGATCCACCACAACCTCCTTCTCCACCGCCTCAATACAACACCAACAACAATGAATAAGAAGAAGAGGAAGATGAAGATGATGAGGAAGCTCAGCCACAACCTCAACAAAAGCTATCCCGAGTCCGAGCAAGAGTCAAGAAAAATCATCCCGTGGAACAAATGATGAACGACATCAACTCCGGGAGAATTACTCGCTCTAAAACTCGCTTCGCTAACTTTTGTGAGCATTACTCATTTATCTCTAGTATTGAACCTATGAAGGTAGAAGAAGCACTTGAAGACCCGGATTGGGTGAACGCTATGCACGAAGAACTACACAACTTCGAGAGGAACAAGGTATGGACTTTGGTAGAGAAGCCCAAGGATGATCAAAACATCATTGGAACCAAATGGGTGTTTCGGAACAAGCAAGATGAAGATGGACAAGTCATCCGCAACAAGGCTCGTCTCGTAGCTCAAGGTTACACACAAGTCGAAGGTATGGACTATGGAGACCTATGCCCCCGTTGCTAGACTTGAGTCCATTCGCATTCTTCTTGCTTATGCCAATCACCATGATATTACTCTCTATCAAATGGATATCAAAAGTGCTTTCCTAAATGGTGAAATTGAGGAGGAAGTATTTGTGAAACAACCTCCAGGATTTGTGAATCCCAAAAAGCCTAATCATGTTTACAAGTTGCAAAAAGCTCTTTATGGTCTTAAACAAGCTCCTAGAGCTTGGTACAAATGCTTGACTAGCTTTCTTCTTGAAAAAGGCTTTGAGATTGGAAAGATAGACTCAACACTGTTCACGAAAAGGGTTAACGGTGAACTATTTGTGTGCCAAATATATGTTGATGATATTATCTTTGGTTCAACTAACCCTCATTTTAGCAAGAAGTTTGGACAGCTCATGTCGGAGAAGTATGAGATGTCCATGATGAGTGAACTCAAATTCTTCCTTGGGTTGCAAATCAAGCAATCTAAGGAGGGTACCTTTGTCTCACAAACAAAGTACTCCAAGGATCTCTTCAAGAAGTTCAACATGCAAGAAAGCAAAGGTATGAGTACCCCCATGTCTACAAGTGGACATAATGACTTGACAAAAGATGGAGAACCCGTTGATCAAAGGGTTTACCGATCTATGATTGGTTCTCTACTATATCTTTGTGCTTCTCGTCCTGACATAATGTTGAGTGTATGCATGTGTGCGCGATATCAAGCAGCCCCTAAAGAATGCCATCTTAAAGCTGTTAAAAGGATAGTGAGATATTTGATACACACACCAAACTTTGGCATTTGGTATCCTAAGAGGGCCTCTTTCGACCTTGTTGGCTATTCCGACTCGGACTATGCTGGTGACAAGGTTGATAGAAAGTCAACTTCGGGTACGTGTCAATTCCTTGGTCGATCCCTTGTATCTTGGTCCTCCAAGAAACAAAATTCGGTATCATTATCCACTGCCGAAGCAGAATATATTGCTGCTGGTTCGTGTTGTGCTCAATTGCTATGGATGACACAAACGCTTAAGGATTATGGGATACATGTGAGACATGTTCCCTTGCTTTGTGACAATGAGAGTGCGATTAAAATTGGACACAATCCCGTGCAACACTCTCGAACGAAGCATATTGAAGTTCGTCACCATTTTATTCGTGATCATATTGCCAAGGGTGACATCAATCTTAAACATGTTCGTACTGACAAACAACTCGCTGATATCTTTACAAAACCTCTTGATGAGAAGGTGTTTTGTCGCTTAAGGAGTGAGTTGAACATCATTGATGCTTCAAACTTGGAGTGAAAACTCCATTGTTGCATGCAAGGCATGAGCCCACTTGTCTAATCCTTGATATTTCTCTTATAATGGTGATCATATATCTTGGACACATTTGCCTCCTTGTATTGCATCTACCTCCTTGCAGGTACTTGGATGATCTACATTCCACAAGATTACCACACACTCAAATCATGAGTAATCTTGTCATTGACCAAGTATCTAGCCCTTTGGGATGTTGAGTTCAAGGAACAAAATTCCACATATCCTTTTTGACATCTTATACATCTAGTATTTCACTCTTGTCATCTTGGATATCCTTGAGTATTTCCTTGCTTGCCTAACCCATGTAGGAAGATGAACTACACAAGTGGAAATGGCGCTCCAACTTCACATTCAATGAGCACCTACATCAAGTTTACCTACATGAGTAAAGCAACAACAAGCCCAAGGTATGTTCTTCACATCTTTAAGGAGCTTTGCTCAAAGTCATGAGTACAAGCAGCTTCATAAGATGTGATCACATCGAATGCTTAATCGAAAAATGGCAACCCCATTTTGAGCTTAAATGATGAGTATGACCTATGATCAAATGTCCTCATTCGACTCCTAAGTCAATATACTCAAACATAGGTGACCTTGTCGCCGACATTTATCTAGATGAAGTACATATGTTTTTGGGGTCTTTCTATTTTCTCTTATGTTCTCTCATTGAGTTTTCATTTAAAAAAAAACTTCATCTGGGAATCTTTTTCATTTCTACTCTTATGTCTTTGTAAATATCCTTTTGGCTCTGATCAATTCCTCGAAAATCTTTCACAAATTCATTGAATATCCTTTGAAACTTTCCTCGCAAAGTGAGCTGAATTATTTCTGTATTTCCTTGGAATTAAACTCGGCGTCACCGATTTAAATATTTCGGTCTAACCGAAAAGGATCTACCCTCAGTCTCTGACTTTCGGACTCACCGATCCATCTTAATTAGGTGTCACCGATTTATTTCCTCCAGGATATCATCTTCTGCAGCTTCACTCAATGATTCTCTATGCATGTTCCTATTTGCCCTGTTGTGATTCTTAAGGATCCCACTTCTTTCTTTCCATCTTCCCTAACCTTCCTAGTTTGTTGTCCTTTTCGGCACTTGATGTCAAAGGGGGAGAAGACTTAGGGGGAGAGGAGAAGATTTAGGGGGAGAAGAAGAGCAATCTTACCTTAAGGGGGAGAGAATCACATCAAAGCTTTGCCGTGTCTTACATTGGACATCATTCTCTTTTGGCATCATTCTTTTGATTTTGCTCTTTCCATCAAACCCCTTGATCTGAGAGAACTCAAAGGGAGAGGAATCTTCACAATTGATATCTTATGGAAAGCAAAATCTCTCAGAGTTCATTGAAAATCTTTTAGTTTCGGAGACATGTTTGCTGATTCAAGCTTGTGCTCAATATGAGACACTCTTTATACATGTCATCCCTGGCTTGGTACTCTTGATGTTCTTGCAGTTGGTTGAAGAAATACTCTTGTGTTATCTAACCTTGTTTTCCCAAGTTTATCTCTTCAGGTACAATGCCAAGGAACCTCAAGGTAAGTATATGCACTTTGCAGAATGTGCATGATGGTGACTTGCTTGTGAATACTTGTTTGCAAGAAATCACCATGCACATATGCATTATCACTCACTTCTTTTCATCTGCTCTGATGCATATAGCCAAGCTGCATGTAACACATCTTGCCTATCTCTCTTGTGTTCTTGTGGTAGTCCAAAACCATAATTTATGAAAATCTTGCACACTTGTAGGGGGAGCCTGTGTACTACATGCTTGTCAAAGCTTTCGTGATAATTCTGTCTTTCTTTCAATAAGCTTTGATGTCTTGTTTAGTGTGATTTTAGTGTGTTGCCATCAATTACCAAAAAGGGGGAGATTGAAAGCACATTTGCTCCTCGGGTGGTTTTGGTAATTAATGACAACATACTTTGTGGTTGGATTATCAAGTATGTTTCAGGAAATTCAATCACATTGGCATGGCAAAAGGACTGAAGAAGTGGACCCCTCAAAATGCTAAGGCAAGCATTGGCAAAAGCTCAAGACTCCATTTTTGATTTAGTGATCCAAGATCACATTGAGTCCATAGGAAAAGCCAATACTATTAAAAGGGGATGAGGTTATGATGATGGTCTGGTTGCTCAAGTGCTTAGTGATACATCTCCTAAACTATCAGCAACTTTCACTGCCAAATACACTCATAAGTAATCTCGGTCCCACTGATATTCCAAACTCAGTCACACCGAGATGAACCACCTCAGCCATAAGCCAAACCCTAGAAAAATCGGATATTCCAATTTTGAAATCGGTTTCACCGAAACATGGGCTGCCAAGCTTCTGTAACCTTCTGTCATCAAATCCGTGTCACCGAGATGATGAAGTCGGTCCCACCGAAACTGGCATGCTCTTGTCTTTGCTCAAATCGGACTAAGCGAGATGGTATTTTCGGTCCCACCGAAAACCCCAACGTTCACATTATTTGAACTTTCGGTCTCACCGAGTTGTCCACTTCGGTCCCACCGAGATTGCTCAAATATGTGTGTAACGGTTGGATTTTGTGTGGAGGCTATATATACCCCTCCACCCCCTCTTCATTCGTAGAGAGAGCCATCAGAAAGAACTACCACTCCTACCTTACATTTCTGAGAAGAGAACTACCTACCCTTGTGTTGAGATCAAGTTGCTCCACTCCTACCATATGAAACTTGATCTCTAGCCTTCCCAAGTTGCTTTCCACTCAATCCTTTCTTCCACCACAGCCAAATCAGTGAGGAGAGTTGAGTGTTGGGGAGATTATCATTTGAAGCACAAGAGCAAGGAGTTCATCATCATCTACAACATCTATTACCTTTTGGAGGGTGGTGCCTCCTAGATTGGTTAGGTGTCGCTTGGGAGCCTCCGTCATCAAGATGTGGAGTTGAACCAAGAAGTTTGTAAGGGCAAGGAGATCGCCTACTTCGTGAAGATCTACCCCGAGTAAGGCTAGCTCTCCGTGGGCGTAGGCCATGATGGAATAGACAAGGTTGCTTCTTCGTGGACCCTTCGTGGGTGGAGCCCTCCGTGGACTCGCGCAGCCGTTACCCTCCGTGGGTTGAAGTCTCCATCAACGTGGATGTACGATAGCACCACCTATCGGAACCACGGGAAAAATCATTGCGTCTCCAAATTGCGTTTGATCTTCTCCACTTCTCTTTACTACTTGTGCAATTTACTTTCCGCTGCCCATACTCTAGAATTGCATGTGTAGTGTGCTACTTGACTTGTGTGTTATGCAAAATCAGCCAAAATCTGTCCTTGATAAAAGACAGAATTTTTATCTTGTCGAGTAGTCTAATCACCCCCCCTCTAGACACTCTCACCTTCTTCGATCCCTCAGTAAGTCTGTTTCCTTGAATAGGATGAGAACTAGTGATCCTAAGTTTAGTGATTGCTTATTTGAGCTTCGTGATCTCATGTGTGCCAAAGGATATGTTGGAATTATTAGCAATATCATTTCTGAAGTCATTAGAATTCATAGAGATGAACATTGTTATGGTCACACTTCTAATGAATCACTCTCTCTAGGCGTTGATCAATCACATGACGATGTGGAACATGGATACTATGATGAGGATGATGATAGTGACTTTGAACTTGATGAAGAAATGAGACATTTTGGTCCTATGGCGAATCTTCGTGGTTACACAACCAGATGAAAGGAATGGGTGCTTGATAGTGGATGCACGGATCACATGACCGGAGATAAGGACATGTTTGATGAGCTTGCTAGAAATGATGGTCCACGAAAGTATGTTACCTTTGGTGACAACTCTATGGGAAAAGTTGTTGGCCTTGGTAAGGTGGTCACTCTAGCAACCCATCATCTACTTATTACTTCCCAATACCTTCCCCTAGGCCCAAATAATGGTGAAGTGTCATGTAGTCAACGTTCACATAACATCACTAGAGGAAAGACAACATACATCTCATCAAAATATCAAACGAATAGCAAATTCACATGATTACTTATAACAAGACTTCTCCCATGTCCTCAGGAACAAACATAACTACACACAAAGCATATTCATGTTCATAATCAGAGGGATATTGAATAGCATTAAGGATCTAAACATATGATTTTACACCGAATAAACCAACTAGCATCAACTACAAGGAGTAATCAACAGTACTAGCAGCCCACAGGTACCAATCTGAGGTTTTGAGACAAAGATCGGATACAAGAGATGAACTAGGGTTTGAGAGTAGATGGTGCTGGTGAAGATGTTGATGGAGATTGACCCCCTCTCGATGAGAGGATCGTTGGTGATGACGATGGCTTCGATTCCCCTCTCCCGGAGGGAAGTGTCCCCGGCAGAAAAGCCCTGCTGGAGCTCTAGATTGGTTTTGCCCAGGTTCCACCTCTAGACGGCGGTGCTTCGTCCCGAAAACTTCCTTCCTATTTTTCCAAGTCAAAACACGTCATATAGCAGAAGATGGGAGTCGGAGGCCTGCTAGGGGGCCCACAAGGACCGGGGGCGCGCCCTCCAACCTTGTGGCTGGCTGGTGGCCCCCCTTCGGTGCTTTTTTCGCCCAATATATTATATATATTCCAAAACTTGCTCCCGTGAAGTTTCAGGGCATTTGGAGTTGTGCAAAAATAGGTCTATAATATTTGCTCCTTTTCTAGTCCAGAATTCCAGCTACCGGCATTCTCCCTCTTCATGTGAACCTTGTAAAATGAGAGAGAAAAGGCATAATTATTGTGATATAATGTGTAATAACAGCCCATAATGCAATAAATATCAATATAAAAGCATGTTTGATGTATCAGCATACAAGGAAAAACGTTGCACATCCAGCATATGATACAAGGAATTACATCCACTAGGCAATCAAAGATTGATGCCAGTGCAAATAAATGAACAGAACTTAACGATCTACAACCTCACAATCTACAACCTCAGCACGGATGACGCCCATAAGCATGTGAGCAAGTTCTTTCTTCTTTGCTACACTGTCTTTGAAAACATTGATCAGTTCTTGTTGCGCAAGAATTTGCACCTCTGATTCCTCCATGATTTCCATGATTGCTTTGGCCAGTAATTCATTCACAAACATACATTTTTTTGTTGGATTCGAGACAGAGGAAACTCAACAGATTCAGATGGGGATTTTGGTAGGCTTGTATTATTGCTAGTGGAGAGTGTCTCGACCACTGCATCATAACATAAATTAGGAGGGGAACCGAACAAATTAATTGAGAGTTATTGCCATATTACCTGGCCAAGATTTATTGGAAAGAAATAATGGGGTTGCTTTGCTGTTTTCAGAGTTTGTCTTCTTATCTTCAACAACATGCACCAAATTAGCCAGGTCAGATAATAGAAAAGCAACATTGACACAACAAACATTTGGACAATCAGACCAAACCAGCCTACACCAAATTAACACAATATGGCACATCTATCATCATTCAGGTAAGGTAATAGGAAAGTAACATTGACACAATGAATGATTGGGCAACTAGAACATCACTACAATTTAGTAATGTGCATGATATGAGATAGTGAACTCATGCAGCTCAATATGCAAAACTACCAGGCAGTTTTACTTACAAAAATCAACATTGCCGCCTTTAATTATACATTTTTCTACAAGTAAATTTAGATGAGATAAAGGTTGGATAAACTCCAATTAACAAAATACTCCCTCCGTCCCAAAATAAGTGACTCATAAATGACTCAACTTTGTACTAACTTTAGTACAAAATTAAGTCAATTTTGAGTCACTTATTTTGGGATGGAGGGAGTACATGCTAATGTAAAAATTTAGTTATATACAACGGGTACTTACATCAGCATTGGAGCGCAGAGAATTCCCGCAAGATACGTTCCTCAAACATGATCCCACGTTAGAAAGTCTTCTATCCTTTAAGATTATTTTCTAAAAGAGAGATGGGTAAGAAACATGTAGAAAATATGAGCTGAATGCTATAAAATTTCATGATGTGAGGGTACACACACGCTCTTTAGAATGGAGTTGACATAATTTTGCTGGACTGGAGCGGACTAGTTCTTTGGCCACTTGAATCTGCTTATTATCAGTAGGAATTGGGTTTCTCTGTGATGGAGAAGCATCTATGAACACTGTAGTTGATTTACTATGTCCTAGCGTTTCGATATTTTGCAAAGACCTTTGTAACCCTTCAGATTCTAACATAGCCGTCTTCCCCTTGCATGCCTTATATAGAAGAATGGTGCTTCAGTTATAAAACATGCTACGACAGAGAGATGGAATAGGTACTGAAGAATAGAAAGGCATGACATATTGACATGTATTCTCTCCATCCGGAAATAAATGGCTGTGTCTAGGCGTATTTCAGTTCTAGATACATCCATTTTTATCCATTTCCGCGACATGCAATCCTGACGGAGGGAGTATGATGTAAGATTTAGGGATATGATAGGACAACTGAGTAAAAAACCCGAGTTGAATGAAAAACTGTGTGATAGCAGAATACATATAGAAAAACACTAAGGCAACATATGCTTGTATGATTGGGAAACTAAGATGGCATTGCAATAGACCACTAGAACAACACTTCAATGTAAAAAACATGGTATGGTAGACAGGTGAAGTACATACTGATGAATAACAATGCATAAGATATTCAGAAGCATGATGTCCAAACTAAGCAGATGGCATTGCAATAGAGTAGAATGACAATACTTGAATTTGAAAACATGTTATCATGAATGGAATAGGTACTGAAAAACAGAAAGGCATGACATATTTAGACTAGCGACAGTGGGAGTAACTTCAGCAGTAACATCGAGTCCCACTCAGCAAATTTGTTTATGTGGCAGTGAGTTAATGAGGAGAGAGGTAGTTTGAGTAACTTAGCGTGTTACTGCAGCATCACATGTCCCAATGCAATATGAGTCTATATAACCTAATAAATGAAGCTTTGCATGACACCACACTTATGTTACTACCCACTATGAAGGTAGTAACATAGGCTAGGGATATGTGATTGTTACTCTCCATTGTGGATAGTATTACATGCATGATCAGTAGGCTAAGCACATGGCATTGCAACACAGTAGATGCACTCCATGACATTATATGCATGATGTACCCATATCGCAGGCCAAGTTAGCGCAAGGACCTTGTGGGGTGAATAGGATTCGGCATCTTTCTGCAAGTCTTCTGAAGAACTGCCTTTACATGTTCCAGCATATTGGGTATCATTGACGTCAAGTTTAAGGGCCGTTACATGGTCCCTGAGGTTCTTGTGGATATATCAGTGTGTGCAATTATATCGGACATGCATGGAAGACAACTAGTAGTTAGATTTATGTAATGAGTGCTTGTAGGTGATGACATAAATAGTAGGAATGGGCTTAACTAGCAGCAACATATCTCTAAAACTAATGGGAGAACATAAATGAAAGCTAAGAATATGTAGCATTTGTACTCGAGATTAACTAGATGGCACACAAAAGTATTACAGAAAAACATAGGTAATACTAGAAGTGGTATAATCACCAGCTTGTGGGGTAACATTGGCTGATGGATGATAACTATGGAACAACGTTACCTAAAGAACACGTCTCTTATCTAAACTATGGAACAACGTTAACTCCTAAACAAGACTCTTAAGAGATCATCATGAATATACAGTGAAATGTGATAATCTATTTTCCATGCTTAGATGAATAACAATGCCATAAATGTTGCACACAAGTAAGATGTGGCTACAACCTATCTGGTCGCCATCCATAGGGGTGAGCATCATGTGCTGACTTGTCGATGGCCCTGTAGTTGTTGTGGCTATCACAGTAGGGCACACACATTCGATGCAGGGAACTGTTGAGTGGGGTCTATAGCTCCCTTCTGGTGTATGCTTCCCTTGTTGGAGTAGCTGCGGTGAGAAGGAAGACAATGTGGCTAAAGATGCAGAAAAGGCAAAATGTTAAGAACGACACATATCTCGGGTATGAAGAAATACCCTAAGAGACCAACAGTAAGGTACGAGAGTGGTCACGCGTCTGTTGACTGAAAACTAAAATGGGGTCACACAATTATAATTTTATTTTGGCACTATCCGATCTACACGAGACAGCTTGATGGCCGTCTTGTGGCTCCCGGCTGAGCTAGTGACCACCGGCAGAGCAGCCTGCCTCCGCCGTCCCTGGCCATGAGACCTCCGACAAAAACCCCGCTCCCCGCCCGACCGCACTGTCGTGGTTGCGCCACCCCCGGCTAATCCACAAAGACTCGCCGTCTTCTAGATCCTGCGGCGACAGTACCTTCAACCCATGCAACTCTCAGACAGCCACCTAAGCGCTGCTTCCGCGATGAACTTGCGCCCCTGCACCCTTATGTTAGACACCAGCCAACCGGCAGCCAAGGAGCTCCGCCGCCTTGAGGGGTGCTGCTTCCCATTGGGAATCGATTGGCCCAGAAAAAATTCAGACAACTGACGCCTAAATAAAGTGATTTGAGATGTGTGTACGACCTATCTTGTGGCCCGACGAAGTAGGCAGCTCCAGCTGCCAAGTTGGTGAGGCCGACGCGGTTGCGGTGTCTACCGGCGGCAGGAAATCGGACATGTCACGATGGTCTACGGCTACCGGGAAGCAGCGCGGGGGCCCTGGACGCATCCGAAGTTGGAGCCGCTCGGGCGCCGTGCACAACCACGGGGGTGAATCGGCTCCAGTACGGTTCACATGGCCATCATCGAGGTAGCTCCGGCAGCACTGAGGAAGAGGCCCATGGGCCCGTGCACGACGGCGAACGAACATCATCTCCGGCATTGGGTAGGAGGGCGGTTGTGAATTTGGTGCAGCGGGGGGCGCCATGGAAGAGGGGCTGAGGTTTCCCGGCTGGGGAGAAGGGAGCTTTCGGGGAGAAGGTGATTTGGCGCCCACGATGTATGAACGGGGAATTGGCAGGGGGAACCATGTCTTACAGACGCATTTGTCTGAAAGGTGGGGGGAGTTACAGTTCTACCCCTGCCTTTAGGCTTTTGGGCTAGGGTCTATGTACTAAGGGTTGGGGATAGTAGAGTAACTTTGCTTCTCCCAAATAGTGGGCACGAGCGATTTCGGGCGAGGATGGCGTGTTTTGAAATAGTGGGCGCAAGCGATTTCGGGTGAGGAGGGCGTGTTTTGAAATTGTGGGCGCGAGCGATTTCGAGCGAGGAGGGCATGTTTTGAAATAATGAGCGCGAGCGATTTCAGACAAGGAGGGCGTGTTTTGAAATAGTCGACGCGAGTGATTTTGGCCGAGGAGAGGCTGTTTTGCCCATGGTTTATGAATTATTCGGCACCTGTCATTTCGGCCGAGGAGAAGCCTCGCTTGGTTTAAGTGATCAATCTACCCTCGATGTACAACAGGCCAATTGATGTATGTCCCAACATAGGCCGGTAATTTCGCGTCTCCCATTTATTTGCTCGGGCGAATTCCACGGAGTAGAGGGTGTTTAGCGGTTTGTTCAAATTTTGGGAGAACGAGCATCCACGTCTACCTTAACAAGTCGATTCGAATCACATTTTGAAATATTAGCTTGCCACTTCTTTTTTAGATGGTGAGATGATGCTCGGGACTAATGTGTTTTTACATGCTCGTTGCTAACGATTTACTATATGAAAAATAGTTGACCCACTCAAAAATGGGAATCAAACCCAAAATGAAATATCTCGATTCAACGAAATAGCTCGTTCACCAGGTCAAAATAGTGAACTAAATCCAAAATTGAACACCTCAATTGAGTAGCATGTTGTACGACATTATAGTACTCCATGAACATGTTGAAAGTCAAATTAATGAACTTGTTTGATACGCATATATCCGTTCATGTGTGGATTGCATACAAGATGTTCTCCAATTCAAATATTTGATGCATAAACGCGACCTCCCCCTCTCTCGGGCTCGTGTTCTCTCTCTTGCCGACAATCTTCAATTCTATCGCACGCATCCAAACACAAACCTTGTCGGTCACTCTCCCTCTCTCTTTATCTCTATCAGGTTGTGTGTGGGGTGTCTTTCTAGTTCGCATGCACACTCCATGCATAGTTCTCTCTGGCACACTATGTATGGTTCTCTAGTCCAAGCTAAATATCTTGGGCACTCATCGTACACACACAAATTTCCTTGCTCGTTGCCCATAACTCTCTCACGCACCACTTTGCCGTCTCGGAGCTCTTCCCTCTCTCTCTTGAACTCTCCATCTTCCTGGGTCACACATACACATGCATATCTCACTCACACTTGATAGACCCATCTAAAACTCTCCCTCTCTCCCTCGTTCTCTCTCCATCTCACACGCGCGCACACACAATCTCAAGCATAGCCTAGTATGGTTGTCTCTCACTCAATTGTAGGCACACACACAATACCTCCTATATGTATATGACTAATACTTAGTCTCCATTACAAACATGTCCATTGTATCTTTCCCTCACTTGGTCTATCTTGATTTCTCTCGGGGCATCTTTTTATCGCAGACACACACCTCTTCCCTCGATCTCCCACCGTTATAGTCCCCTCACGATCTCGAGCGGATCTCTCTATCATAGACAGACCCTCTCTCCCTCCCCATGCGTCCGTGTTGGACAAACCTCAATTGGACATGTGCTATAGGGGTGTCTCTCTCCGTTGCAAACAATCACGCACTAGCTATCTTCATGTATGTACTCACCTCGCTTTTCTATCTCGGAGATGCATGCGTGATATGTTTGCACAAGAAACTCTCTCTCTCTCTCTCTCTCTCTCTCTCTCTCTCTCTCGCTGATTTATCGTTTGTTGTCCCTTTCTATTTCATACACACACACACACTCTCTTTGCACACTCACTCATTCTCCATCACACACACTTGATCTCTCTCGACTTCGGCACTCTCGTCGGTCCATAGCATATAGATTTATTGAAAAGTCAAACATCACAAAGGTTGACCATGTACGTGGAGAAAAACATTTACATCTAGAAGGGAAAACATATATCATTAGTTTCATCATGAGATGTAGTTTCGTATGATGTATCTTTGGTACTATAGATATAAATAATATTTGCTTAACCTGGTCAAAGTTTCCAATGTTTGACTTGTAAAAAAATTATATGCACTGCATTATGTAATGGATGGAGTATCTCTTTCCCCCTCTTAGCTATCTTACGCACCACTGATCAGCCGTATCGAGGCTCCTCTATCTCTCCCAAACTTTATATCTCCCTGGTTCACACATACACATATCTCGCTCGTGCTACATAGACCCATCTAACACTCACACCCCCCCCTCAGGAACACACATATTGTCTCATTCCATCCATACGTCTATCTCGACATCTCTCGGGGTATCTTCTATCATGCACACACCTTGTCACTCGATCTCCCACCCATGTAGTCCCATCATGATCTCCAGGGGATCTCTCTGTCACCAACATACACTCTATACTCTCATTGTCAGCATTTTCTCCATACGTCTCTCTCGACTGCTCTCACTTGTTTGTCAGACCTCTCTTGGCCACTTGCTAGGGGTCTTTCTCTCTCGATTGCAAAAAACCACACACTATCTCCTCACCTTGCTTCCGTTGTAGAAGATGCATGTGTGATATGTTTGCATAAGACACACACACTTTTTCTCTACTTTATCGTGTGTTGTCCATGTCTCTTTCACACACCACCGGTACGCGTCGGTCCTAAACAAATGGTTTTAAACCCTTTCCGCGACGGCATTCAGAACTGTCGCCAAGTGAGTGTGGGCGATAGGGGGGGTCCTTCCCACACGACCCAGAAATCGTCTGGGTTATTCCGTCCTGGCACACACGCTCGACAAAATGAGGTCGTGTGCGACCGACGAGCACTCAAATACAGAAATACATATAGTAGTGCTAAAAAAACACAATTATACATGCGAAATCATTTCCGGTCATAAGTAAATCCCACACAGTCAGTCACCGCTAAACGTTTCCGTTCGTATATACATACCACACAGTCAGTCACCGCTAAACGTTTGCGTTCGTATATACATCCCACACAGTCACTCCAAGGAAAACGTTTGCGCAAGGTGGCGTAACGCAAACATTTTTCAAGAGAATGTCATGTGTGATTGTTCATTGATCCAACACGGTTTATTCATAGAAACTGTGTGCGTTGCCTGAGGTCATCGCCCATGGTGTTTTCTCATTAACCGTTTGCAATAGGAAAACCCAATTAGCAAGCTAATTGGCCAATTAGCGGGCTAATTGCCCTATTATTAATAATCCATTTACTAATCTAATTGACATTCATATTAAGCACATAATATATTCCATTTCCATATTAAGGAAGCAGGATTTCATAATTGAAATACATCATAGTACAACATGATATAGCTTCAGCACTCAGCCACCCCATTACACAACTGCATCAGCTGCAAGTTTCACATGCAACATCTAGAACCTTTCAAAATTAGCATCATAGACGGTACATAGAGAGATGCATCTCATTTGTAAAACTGCTGAAGTGGAAGGCGAATATTGAGCCTTCATTCATGTTGAAGGTCTTTGCAACTTTAGGCCAGTGCATATGGATGACTGACCGTCCATCCTTCGACCTCTTCAGGAACACTTCAATATTAAACCATGGGTGTTGTATGAAAACTTTCCTCGCCTCCTGACCACAGAGGTGGTTTGAGAGGTAATCTTCAGTGAAGCCTCAAAACAAGGATGTGCATAAATATCTTCTCTATATTGGAAATGAGGCAAAGGAATACAAAAAGGCAAGGTATAATAGTTAGTACCATCTTGTAAACCTCAGTGCTTCCCATTGTTTCCCTGCAACACATATACGGTAGTTAGTCATCAGGTTAAGTAAGGGTTCACATGCTATCAGTAAAATATGTTGATGAAAAATAAGCACATTGCAGATTCATCAGATTAATTCAAGCCACATGGAAAACCCATTTATCCAAACCAATCATGATTAAGAACTAGGAAATATAGCACTTGTATATGTTTTTCATGTATTAAGTGCAGCCAAATTTGATTTATTCCTCACATGGTATACAATAAGAGAATGCAGCCACAATAATTGAACATCGCATTGCAGAATTGAACCAAGCAGTTAACTAAACACCACAACAAATGAACAAAACGTTAACTGAGCACCACATTGCACAATATAACATACTCCTAATAGAAGATCGGACAGTTAACCAAACCAAGCATGCTTAACAACTTGTAAATATAAGAATTGTATTTTTTTCTAATGTATTTAGTACAACCAAATTCGATTTATTCCTCACACGGTATACAATAACAGAATGCAGCCACAACAATTGAACGTCGCATTGCAGAATTGAACCAAGCAGTTAAATAAACACCATAACAAATGAACCAAGTAGTTAACTAAACACCAATTGAACAATTTAACATACTCCTAATAGAAGATCAGACAGTTAACCAAACCAAGCATGCTTAACAACTTGGAAATATTACACCCTGAAGAATTGAACATCACATTTGCAGAATTGAACCAAGCAGTTAATTGAACACTGCATTGCACGACATACAAAACATATACACTATAGCAGAAGATTGCATGGTAAAAGTAGATAGCACAATTCACTAGAATTTGTTGAGGAAAGGCAGTAGCTAGCAAACTGAACATGGGTCCTTAGTGAGCTAATAAGACAGGCTACTCCTCATTGTCGAAGATATTGATGACGATTGGCTCCTTGGACATGGAAGAGGGCGAGGCCTCGGCATCATGGGCGCCCTCGTTGTAGTGGTGAGTTTCCTGAGCCGCTCCGGTCATGAACCTGTTGGCTCTCGAGATGAGGTAAGCACGTGCATGCTGAGAAAACGCCTCGTAGTCTTCGTTGAAGGCACCGACGGTGGCCTCGAGAAAATGCCACGAGCTATCATTTAAAGCAGCCAACCGTGTCACATCGTCGGTGCGCGAGGCGTCAATGGTGGCCTCGACGGCGAGGTGCTCCTCCAAGATTTGGGGGTCGGCACAAAACCCAGCCATCGTGACCTCATCCGCGCGTGCGGCCGTGATTTGCTTCTCCGCTGCCAAATGCTCCTTGAGGTCCTGGCTATACTGCATGCACCATGGCTTAGGCCGACACTTATTTGGTGGAGGGGTCGGTGATTTGGGTGGAAGGTGGAGCGCTTGCGCCGGCGGTCGGGGCATGTGGGATGTAGATGGAGGAGGAGGATGGGGGTCGAGTGTGGATTACCTGCCTGGATAGGCGAGGCCGAGCAACGTGAAGGAGGGTGACCGGCGAGGAGGCGGCGACGCTACAAGTAAGGAGTGAAGGTTTCAACTTGGAAAGGAAGGCGGAAAGAGGGGAAATGTGGCTTTTGGTAAGGGGGAGAGGGCGGGGAGGTAGATATTTCCGCGGAATCCGAAAATTTGGAATCGCTCCAGCCAAAAAACTGGCACGCAAAGTGTCATCAGACACGGTCTCTTATTCAGAGCGGGGTGTGGACTGTAGCCGTCGAACCTTCTCACGTAAGCCATATGCGTACTATACTCCGATCGTGCTGCAAGATATTTTCTGCTGCATCTTACACGGTTGGTTATAATAAGCTGTGTGGGATCTACTTGATTTTTCGTCTTGATTTGAATTACATAATGGGGTCACAACAGCCATGGACGGTGTTTAAATTGATAGATCTTTTATCTGCAGTGATCATAAAAGAACTGGAATTATTCAGGGTTCGTTTGGACATATTTATGCATTATGTGAGTTTTCAATGCATTTATGTGCATAATTCAAATTTGAACGACACGCACATGCTCCCGTGCATATAAATTGGTTGAAAAACCAAACTTTGTCCTTGGGTGCATGCAAAGGTCCCCTGCAGGAAATGGGAATGAATGTCAAACACCCTGCCACCGTCACTCGGCCGCAAACATTTAGATACCTGGTTTTTAAATTCTAGTAAATCCAAAACTCGTCTGAAATTCATGAAACTTGGCATGCTATCATGGAGCGGCATCAACATGCCGTGGTATTTTTTTGTCCCATTTCGGGCAGGTTTGGGTATATGCTTCTCACAAAACAGAGCTTCTCACAACAAGCATGATGGTTTCGGTAGGGACCGCCCCAACTTTGGGGGTGAAACGATATCCATTGCCTCTAATTGCTTTCAATTTTTTTTGTCGTGTCAACATAGAACAACAGGAGTGTTGTGTTATTTTTTGCGATTTTTCGGAGTTCGTTTGGACATTTTTATGCATTTAGTGAGTTTTCAATGCATTTATGTGCATAATTCAAATTTGAACTACACGCACATGCTCCCGTGCATATAAATTGGTTGAAAAACCAAATCTTTGTCCTTGGGTGCATGCTTATGTCCCATGCAAGAAATGGGAATGAATGTCAAACACCCTGCCACCGTCACTCGGCCGCAAACATTGAGATACATGGTTTTTAAATTCTAGTAAATCCAAAACTTGTTTGAAATTCATGAAACTTGGCATGCTATCATGGAGCGGCATCAACATGCCGTGGTAATTTTTTTGTCCCATTTGGTGCAGGTTTGGGTATATGCTTCTCACAGACCAGAGCTTCTCACAACAAGCATTATGGTTTCGGTAGGGACCGCCCCAACTTTGGGGGCGAAACGATATCCATTGCCTCTTTTTGCTTTCAAATTTTTTGTCGTGTCAACATAGACAACAGGAGTGTTGTGTTATTTTTTGTGATTTTTGGGGTTCGTTTGGACATTTTATGCATTAAGTGAGTTTTCAATGCATTTATGTGCATAATTCAAATTTGAACTACATGCACATGTTCCCGTGCATATAAATTGGTTGAAAAATGAAATCTTTGTCCTTGGGTGCATGCTTAGGTCCCATGCAAGAAATGGGAATGAATGTCAAACACCCTGCCACCGTCACTCGGCCGCAAACATTGAGATACTTGGTTTTTAAATTCTAGTAAATCCAAAGCTCATCTAAAATTCATGAAACTTGGCATGCTATTATGGAGCGGCATCAACATGCCATGGCAATTTTTTTGTCCCATTTGGTGCAGGTTTGGGTATATGCTTCTCACAAACGAGAGCTTCTCACAACAAGCATGATGGTTTCGGTAGGGACCGCCCCAACTTTGGGGGCAAAACGATATCCATTGCCTCTTATTGGTTTCAATTTTTTTCTCGTGTTAGCATAGAACAACATGAGCGTTGTGTTATTTTTTGTGATTTTTCGGGGTTCGTTTGGACATTTTTATTCATTTAGTGAGTTTTCAATGCATTTATGTGCATAATTCAAATTTGAACTACATGCGCATGCTGTCGTGCATATAAATTGGTTGAAAAATCAAATCTTTGTCCTTGGGTGCATGCTTAGGTCCCATGCACTGCAATTTGTCAAAATATGAAGCTAAAAATCACTAGCAGTATCTAATTTTTGCAAATAAAATTCAGTAATTAAGCATAGATGGAGGCGAGGAGGCTTGTTCAGCCAGGCGTGCAGCGGGCGGCACAGTACTATTCGATTTGACAACAGGCAACGCAGTTCCCGATATGGCTTTAATGGAGACGAGGGAGAGGGTAGCGGTTCCCGAAATGTTGAACGACCGATGATGCATCCTCCTTCAATTAACATCGTGTGAATGCATGAGGGAAGTATTGGGAGGACCGGGAAATGAGGCAGCACGACGTGAATGCAACGTAGCTTGCACTCATATAAAGGCGCCCCTCCATTCCAATGCATCTACCACATCGTACACACCTAAGCACCTACACTAATAAGCGCAACAGTGCCCACTCTATAACCATGGTGGCGATGCGCACGAGCAGCCAGCGGCTGTGCCAGATGGTCCACGATGCCGGCCTACGACAAGGCACCGTGGATCGTCTCCATACGGTGTTGGTGACCTGCTGGTGGATGGCCGCCATCGACGCTAGCTAAGACTCTCAGTTGGACCAGATGATTGTTCGCACCACCAATAGGTTCACCGTCGTCAAGAAGCTCGCGGAAGACATCGCTGTACTCCTCTAGCCCGCGCACCCGGGCTCCTCATTGCATGCCACCCTAATCGGCCTCCATGGTCGGAACCTCTTTCAAGCACTGGTGGCCCTGCGACTGACCGCCGACGCCACGAAGAATGTCCACCTGGAGGTCGCGCTCGCCGTGAGGCGCCTCACCCTGCAAGAAACCGTCGACCTACACATCCATGTGTACGAGCAAATCGTGTACATAGGTATCTACAAGGCCAGTGAGGACGCTACGACATTGGCCTTCTTCAGTCGGCTGGAAGCCTTGGATGCCTTTGCTAAGAAGCTCCTTGACCTCGGCACAAAAGCCGCCGCTCCTTAGCCGTCGGTCGGTGGCCCGATCGGCACACTGAGTTGAGGAGGAGGAGGTCGTACATTGATGGATGCATCTTTCTTCTTGCCTCCTATAACCACCACTATGATCGCATCATCATGTCCTTAATTCTTATTTTGCTATTGCATCCTCGTTCCAGTCAATACAGACATGTGTGATCCCATTAATTTGCTCAATACAGACATGTCCATTCCAGTCTTATTTTGATTGGCTTGAATGAAGGTCTATCCCGCCGTAAGGCGCCCCAGCACACTGTGCTCAACGTTAGGCGTCGCGGTGCGCTCTGCTCGCGTCTGTTGGCCTGCTCTGCTCGCGTCCCTCCGTGCGCGCTCTGCCAATGGTTAGGCGTGTGCATGATCACATCGGGGGGCCTGTATGCATGCGGTTGCGCCGCGCGCGTTGCCACGCGATGCAGTTACGTGCGGCATGATGGAGTTACGCGCTGCAAATTACAACTGCCATCAAGGGCCTGCCAATATTCTTGGCCGTCAGGCTTCCCCTTTAATTCCCACGGCCATTATAACCTTAGTCTATTCAACCTTTCGATTGCGCCCCACTACACAACAAGCACAGCCACAACGACATATGGAGAGGGGATGTCCAGCAGCGCTCCAATGGAGTTCGGCGACCATAGAGTGGAGACCCACCCGAGATAGACGGATCTCTCGGTGGTGTACACCATCGACCCGGTCGTGGTGGATGACTACATCAACACCGTTGAGAAGTTGCTTGCCGGAGACAAGTACAAGATGGTCGGTATCGACCTCCAGTACACCGCTGGTCGTCCCAACATAGATTAGAAGGTTGCCGTTGCCCAGTTGTGCATGCGCCATCATGTCCTCATGAACCACTACTGCATGGCTACAGAGCCTTGGGACAATTTCAACAGGTTTGTCAACAACACCGACTACAAGTTCTCCATGGTGGAAACCACCGACAATGTAAAAGCTCTCAGGGTTACGGGCTTGGCCTGCCAGAACCTTGTCGAAATCTGTGAGCACTATAGGGTCTGGGGCAGCACCAAGAAGGATTCCCTAGTTGAACTCGCCTTGGCCATCATCGACACCTACTACAAAAAGATGAAGTAGGATGCCAAGAGAACAAGTCCTGTATCCTGGCACAGGGCATGGATGCGGCAACTGGATGAACCTCACCTCAGGTTCGCGGCCAAGAGCGTGTACACATGCTACGAGATCCACAGGCGGATCGTTGACATGAGGGAGTGTCTTGTTAACCAAATTGACGAGCCCGGATCGAGCCACAAGCAAAGCAAGCGTCCCAAGAAGTAGATGATGATCAGATGATCGTTTATGCTAGTTGATCATGCATATAATATATAGTTTACTTTATTGGTGTGTGGAAATGTCATGTGTGTAGTAGCCACCTATGTAATTATGCAAGTAATAGTTTACTTTGGTGTGTGCAAATGCCATGGTTGTATAGTAGCCACCTATGTAAGTGGCTGTTTAATTTGGTTATGCAACCATGTCCTTATAAGTGTGTATATATATACTATGTTGTTCTGTATGCATGCAATCCCATCGCACAACACAAACGTCTTATTAGCAGCAATCGTGTGTGTTATTATCGTTCTTAGCACACATTTTTTATCATGGACCTGTTTGCCGCGTATCACACACATCCTCTTATATTGAACCGTTTATGTTCTATTGCATCAACACAAACAGTTCATCCGAGTGAACCGCATGCCATATAATGCACCAACCTTGATCTGCTTGACCGTTTCTTTTGTGTTGCCTAATCACAAATAGTTCATCCGACTGAACCGTATGCTCTACATCGCACACACCTTCATCTGGAAGCCCATTTCTTTTGTCCCTCCTCATCGCAAACAGCCAATTGAATTGAACCGTATGCCCACCATCGCATGCACAACCAAAATCTGAATCGTGTTTGATGCATGCTCCATCGCAAATGTTTTGCACCTTTTTTGACTATTTTTTGCACCCTCGTTTGTGATTATGGCATAGCACACAGTTTCGTCGAAGGGTCTCTGATCGTAGTGTCATGTTAGCAGCAACCTGCAGTAGTGCATGCACACACACTTTTTTCCCTCACTCTTTCTATTTCACACACACACTCTCTCTAGTTGGGTATTCTCTCACGTCCATAAACATATGGATGTTTTGAAAAATCAAACCTCAGAAAATTTTGACCAGGTTTATGTGCAGAAAACATTTACATCTGGAACGATCATTAGATTCATCACAACATGTACTTACTGTTGGGGAACGTAGTATTTTAAAATTTTCCTACGATCACGCAAGATCTATCTACCAGATGCATAGCAACGAGAGGGGAGAGTGTGTCTACGTACCCTCGTAGACGGGGAGCGGAAGCGTCAAGTGATGCGGTTGATGTTGTCGAACTTCTTCACGATCCAACCGATCAAGTACCGAACGTACGGCACCTCCGCGTTCAGCACACGTTCAGCTTGATGACGTCCCATGAGCTCTTGATCCAGTTGAGCTTCACGGGAGAGTTTCGTCAGCACGACGGCGTGGTGACGGATATGATGTGTTCACCGGCGCAGGGCTTCGCCCAAGCTCCGCGACGGTATGACCGAGGTGTGATTCTGTGGAGGGGGGCACCGCACACGACTAAAACAATTCAACTTGTGTGTCTTTGGGTGCCCCCCTGCCCCCGTATATAAAGGAGCAAGGGAGGGAGGCCGGCCAACCTCTCCTGGTGCGGCTAGGGAAGGAGTCCTACTAGGAATAGGATTGCAATCCTATTCCTAGTAGGATTCACCAAAAGGAAGAAGGGGGAAAGGAATAGGAGAGGTGGCGCCCCCCCCCCAATCCTAGTCCAACTAGGAACCCTAGGTGGGGCGCCGGCCAGCCCTATGGGCTGCCTCTCTCTTTCCCTTTAGGCCCACTATGGACCATCCCCTCTCGTAGGGGGTTCCGGTAACCCCCTCCGGCATTCCCGATAAATCCAAAACTTTTCCGGTATACTTCCGGTGTCCGAATATAGCCGTCCAATATATCAATCTTTATGTCTCGGACATTCTGAGACTCCTCGTCATGTCCGTGATCTCATCCGGGACTCCGAACTACCTTCGGTACATCAATACTCATAAACTCATAATACCGATCGTCATCAAACGTTAAGCGTGCGGACCCTACGGGTTCGAGAACTATGTAGACATGACCGAGACTGATCTCCGGTCAATAACCAATAGCGGAACCTGGATGTTCATATTGGCTCCTACATATTCTACGAAGATCTTTTATCGGTCAGAACCGCATAATAACATACGTTGTTCCTTTTGTCAAACGGTATGTTACTTGCCCGAGATTCGATCGTCGGTATCTCTATACCTAGTTCAATCTCGTTACCGGCAAGTCTCTTTACTCGTTCCGTAACACATCATCTCGTGAGTAACTCATTAGTCTTTTGCTTGCAAGGCTTATTGTGATGTGTGTTACCGAGAGGGCCCAGAGATACCTCTCCGACACTCGGAGTGACAAATCCTAATCTTGATCTATGCCAACACCACGAATACTTTCGGAGACACCTGTAGAGCATCTTTATGATCACCCAGTTACGTTGTGACGTTTGATAGCACACAAGGTGTTCCTACGGTATTCGGGAGTTGCATAATCTCATAGTCATAGGAACATGTATAAGTCATGAAGAAAGCAATAGCAGAAAAACTAAACGATCATAGTGCTATGCTAACGGATGGGTCTTGTCCATCACATCATTCTCCTAATGATGTGATCCCGTTGATCAAATGACAACTCATGTCTATGGCCAGGAAACATAACCATCTTTGATCAATGAGCTAGTCTAGTAGAGGCATACTAGGGACATACTGTTTTGTCTATGTATTCACACATGTATTAAGTTTCCGGTCAATACAATTCTAGCATGAATAAAAGACATTTATCATGATATAAGGAAATACAAATAACATCTTTATTATTGCCTCTAGGGCATATTTCCTTCAGTCTCCCACTTGAAATAGAGTCAATAATCTAGCTCACACCGCCATGTGATTTAATACCGATGGTTCACATCGTTATGTGAATAACACCCATAGTTCACATCACCATGTGACCAACACCCAAAGGGTTTACTAGAGTCAATAATCTAGTTCACATCACTATGTGATTAATACCCAAGAGTAATGAGGTGTGATCATGTTTTGCTTGTGAGAGAAGTTTAGTCAACGGGTCTGTCATATACAGATCCCTATGTATTTCGCAAATTTCTATGTCTACAATGCTCTGCATGGAGCTACTCTAGCTAATTGGTCCCACTTTCAATATGCATCCAGATTGATACTTAGAGTCATCTGGATTTAGTGTCAAAGCTTGCATCGGCGTAACCCTTTACGACGAACTCTTTATCACCTCCATAATCGAGAAATATTTCCTTAGTCATCCAATTACTAAGGATAATTTTGACCGCTGTACAGTGATCTACTCCTGGATCACTATTGTACTTCCCTGTCAAACTCTTGGCAAGGTACACAACGTGTTTTGTACACAGCATGGCATACTTTATAGAACCTATGGCTGAGGCATAGGGAATGACTTTCATTCTCTCTATATTTTTTTGCCGTGGTCTGGCTTTGAGTCTTACTCAACTTCACACCTTACAAATCAGGCAAGAACTTCTTCTTTGACTGATCCATTTTGAACTACTTCAAAATCTTATCAAGGTATGTACTCATCGAAAGTCTTATCAAGCGTCTTGATCTATCTATATAGATTCTTGATGCTCAATATGTAAGCAGCTTCACCGAGGTCTTTCTTTGAAAAACTCTTTTCAAACACTCCTTTATGCTTTCCAGAAAATTCTACATTATTTCCGATCGACAATATGTCATTCACATATACTTATCAGAAAGGTTGTAGTGCTCCCACTCACTTCTTGTAAATACAGGCTTCTGCAAAAGTCTGTATAAAACCATATGCTTTGATCACCTCATCAAAGCGTATATTCCAACTCCGAGATGCTTGCACCAGTCCATAGATGGATCGCTGGAGCTTGCATAATTTGTTAGCACCTTTTGGATCGACAAAACCTTCTGGTTGTATCATATACAACTCTTCTTTGAGATATCCATTCAGGAATGTAGTTTTGACATCCATTTGCCAGATTTCATAATCATAAAATGCGGCAATTGCTAACATGATTCGGACAGACTTTAAGCATCGCTACAGGTGAGAAAGTCTCATCGTAGTCAACTCCTTGAACTTGTAGAAAACCTTTCGCAACAAGTCGAGCTTTGCAAACAGTAATATTACCGTCTGCGTCGGTCTTCCTTTTGAAGATCCATTTATTTTCGATGGCTTGCCGATCATCGGGCAAGTCAACCAAAGTCCACACTTTGTTCTCATACATGGATCCCATCTCAGATTTCATGGCTTCAAGCCATTTTGCGAAATCTGGGCTCATCATCGCTTCCTCATAGTTCGTAGGTTCATCATGGTCTAGTAACATGATTTCCAGAACTGGGTTGCCGTACCACTCTGGTGCGGAACGTACTCTGGTTGATCTACGATGTTCAGTAGAAACTTGATCCGAAGTTTCATGATCATTATCATTAACTTCCTCACTAATTGGTGTAGGAATCACTGGAACAATTTCCTGTGATGTACTACTTTCCAATCCGGGAGAAGGTACAATTACCTCATCAAGTTCTACTTTCCTCCCACTCACTTCTTTCGAGAGAAACTCCTTTTTCTAGAAAGGATCCGTTCTTAGCAACGAATATTTTGCCTTCGGATCTGTGATAGAAGGTGTACCCAACAGTCTCTTTTGGGTATCCTATGAAGATTTACTTCTACGGTTTGGGTTCGAGCTTATCATGTTGAAACTTTTTCACATAAGCATCGCAGTCCCAAACTTTAAGAAACAACAACTTTGGTTTCTTGCCAAACCACAGTTCTTAAGGCGTTGTCTCAACGGATTCAGATGAGGCCCTTATTTAACGTGAATGCAGCTGTCTCTAATGCATGACCCAAAACGATAGTGGTAAATCGGTAAGAGACATCATAGATCACACCATATCCAATAAAGTATGGTTACGACGTTCGGACACACCATTATGTTGTGGTGTTCCGGGTGGCGTGAGCTGTGAAACTATTCCACATTGTTTCAAATGAAGACCAAACTCGTAACTCAAATATTCTCCTCCATGATCAGATCGTAGAAACTTTATTTTCTTATTACGATGATTCTCTACTTCACTCTGAAATTCTTTGAACTTTTCAAATGTTTCAGACTTGTGCTTTATTAAGTAGATATACCCATATCTGCTCAAATCATCAGTGAAGGTTAGAAAATAACGATACCCGCCGCGAGCTTCAACACTCATTGGTCTGCATACATCAGTATGTATGATTTCCAACAAATATGTTGCTCGCTCCATAGTTCCGGAGAACGGAGTTTTTAGTCATCTTGCCCATGAGGCATGGTTCGCAAGCACCAAGTGATTCATAATCAAGTGATTCCAAAAGTCCATCATTATGGAGTTTCTTCATGCGTTTTACACCAATATGACCTAAACGGCAGTGCCACAAATAAGTTGCACTATCATTATTAACCTTGCATCTTTTGGCTTCAATATTATGAATATGTGTATCACACGATCGAGATCCAACAAACTATTTTCATTGGGTGTATGACCATAGAAGGTTTTATTCATGTAAACAGAACAACAATTATTCTCTAACTTACATGAATAACCGTATTGCAATAAACATGATCAAATCACATTCATGCTCAACACAAACACCAAATAACAGTTATTTAGGTTCAACACTAATCCCGAAAGTATAGGGAGTGTGCGATGATGATCATATCAATCTTGGAACTGCTTCCAATACACATCGTCACTTCATCCTTTAACTAGTTTATGTTCATTATGCAACTCCCACTTCGAGTTACTACTCTTTAGCAACTGAACCAATATCAAATACCGAGGGGTTGCTATGAACACTAGTAAAATACACATTAATAATCTGTATATCAAATATACCTTTGTTCACTTTGCCATCCTCCTTATCCGCCAAGTATCTAGGGCAGTTCCACTTTTAGTGACCATTTCCTTTGCAGTATAAGCACTTGTTTCAGGCTTGAGTTTAGCTTTGGGTTTCTTCACGGGAGTGACAACTTGCTTGTCATTCTTCTTGAAGTTCCCCTTCTATCCCTTTACCCTTTACTTGAAACAAGTGGTCTTGTTAACCATCAACACTTGATGCTTTTTCATGATTTCTACCTTCGCCTACTTCAGTATCGCGAAGAGCTGGGAATTCCTTTCGTCATCCCTTGCATATTATAGTTCATCACGAAGTTCTACTAACTTGGTGATAGTGACTAGAGAACTTTTTCAATTACTATCTTATCTGGAAGATTAACTCCCACTTGATTAAAGTAATTGTAGTACCCAGACAATCTGAGCACATGCTCACTGGTTGAGCTATTCTCCTCCATCTTGTAGGCAAAGTATTGTCAGAGGTCTTATACCTCTCGACACGGGCATGAGTATGAAATACTAATTTCAACTCTTGGAACATCTTATATTCTCCGTGGCGTTCAAAACGTTTTTGAAGTCCCGGTTCTAAGCCGTAAAGCATGGTGCACTAAACTATCAAGTAGTCATCATATCGACCTTTTGTAAAAACGTTCATAACGTCTACATCTGCTCCTGCAATAGGTCTGTCACCTAGCGGTGCATCAAGGACATAATTCTTCTGTGCAACAATGAGGATAATCCTCAGATCACGGAACAATTCCGCATCATTGCTACTAACATCTTTCAACTTGGTTTTCTCTAGGAACATATGAAAAAATAAACGGGGAGCAATCATCGCGAGCTATTGATCTACAACATAGATATGCTAATACTACCAGGACTAAGTTCATGATAAATTAAAGTTCAATTAATCATATTACTTAAGAACTCCCACTTAGATAGACATCCCTCCGGTCATCTAAATGATCACGTGATCCAAATCAACTAAACCATGTCCGATCATCACGTGAGATGGAGTAGTTTCAATGGTGAACATCTTATGTTGATCATATCTACTATATGATTCACGCTCGACCTTTCGGTCTCCAGTGTTCCGAGGCCATATCTGTATATGCTAGGCTCGTCAAGTTTAACCCGAGTATTCTGCGTGTGCAAAATTGGCTTACACACGTTGTATTTGAACGTAGAGCTTATCACACCCGATCATCACGTGGTGTCTCGGCACGACGAACTTTCGCAACGGTGCATACTCAGGGAGAACACTTATACCTTGAAATTTAGTAAGGGATCATCTTATAATGCTACCGTCGTTCTAAGCAAAATAAGAAGCATAATAAGATAAACATCACATGCAATCAAAATATGTGACATGATATGGCCATCATCATCTTGTGCTTTTGATCTCCATCTCCAAAGCACCGTCATGATCACCTTCGTCACCGGCGCGACACCTTGATCTCCATCATAGCATCGTTGTCGTCTCGCCAACTATTGCTTCTACGACTATCGCTACCGTTTAGTGATAAAGTAAAGCAATTACATGGCGATTGCATTTCATACAATAAAGCGACAACCATATGGCTCCTGCCAGTTGCCGATAACTTTACAAAACATGATCATCTCATACAACACCGTATAACTCATCATGTCTTGACCATATCACATCACAACATGCCCTGCAAAAACAAGTTAGACGTCCTCTACTTTGTTGTTGCAAGTTTTACGTGGCTGCTACGGGCTTTAGCAAGAACCATTCTTACCTACGCATACAAAACCACAACGATGTTTCGTCAAGTATGTGCTGTTTTAACCTTCACAAGGACCGGGCGTAGCCACACTTGATTCAGCTAAAGTGAGAGAGACAGACACCCACCAGTCACCTTTAAGCAACGAGTGCTCGTAACGGTGAAACCAGTCTCGCGTAAGCGTACGCGTAATGTCGGTCCGGGCCGCTTCATCTCACAATACCGCCGAAGCAAAGTATGACATGCTGGTAAGCAGTATGACTAGTATCGTCCACAATCTCATTGTGTTCTACTCGTGCATATCATCTACGCATAGACCTGGCTCATGATGCCACTGTTGTGGAACGTAGTATTTTAAAATTTTCCTACGATCACGCAAGATCTATCTACCAGATGCATAGCAACGAGAGGGGAGAGTGTGTCTACGTACCCTCGTAGACGGGGAGCGGAAGCGTCAAGTGATGCGGTTGATGTTGTCGAACTTCTTCACGATCCAACCGATCAAGTACCGAACGTACGGCACCTCCGCGTTCAGCACACGTTCAGCTTGATGACGTCCCATGAGCTCTTGATCCAGTTGAGCTTCACGGGAGAGTTTCGTCAGCACGACGGCGTGGTGACGGATATGATGTGTTCACCGGCGCAGGGCTTCGCCCAAGCTCCGCGACGGTATGACCGAGGTGTGATTCTGTGGAGGGGGGCACCGCACATGGCTAAAACAATTCAACTTGTGTGTCTTTGGGTGCCCCCCTGCCCCCGTATATAAAGGATCAAGGGAGGGAGGCCGGCCAACCTCTCCTGGTGCGACTAGGGAAGGAGTCCTACTAGGAATAGGATTGCAATCCTATTCCTAGTAGGATTCACCAAAAGGAAGAAGGGGGAAAGGAATAGGAGAGGTGGCGCCCCCCCCCAATCCTAGTCCAACTAGGAACCCTAGGTGGGGCGCCGGCCAGCCCTATGGGCTGCCTCTCTCTTTCCCTTTAGGCCCACTATGGACCATCCCCTCTCGTAGGGGGTTCCGGTAACCCCCTCCGGCATTCCCGATAAATTCGAAACTTTTCCGGTATACTTCCGGTGTCCGAATATAGCCGTCCAATATATCAATCTTTATGTCTCGGACATTCCGAGACTCCTCGTCATGTCCGTGATCTCATCCGGGACTCCGAACTACCTTCGGTACATCAATACTCATAAACTCATAATACCGATCGTCATCAAACGTTAAGCGTGCGGACCCTACGGGTTCGAGAACTATGTAGACATGACCGAGACTGATCTCCGGTCAATAACCAATAGCGGAACCTGGATGTTCATATTGGCTCCTACATATTCTACGAAGATCTTTTATCGGTCAGAACCGCATAACAACATACGTTGTTCCTTTTGTCAAACGGTATGTTACTTGCCCGAGATTCGATCGTCGGTATCTCTATACCTAGTTCAATCTCGTTACCGGCAAGTCTCTTTACTCGTTCCGTAACACATCATCTCGTGAGTAACTCATTAGTCTTTTGCTTGCAAGGCTTATTGTGATGTGTGTTACCGAGAGGGCCCAGAGATACCTCTCCGACACTCGGAGTGACAAATCCTAATCTTGATCTATGCCAACACCACGAATACTTTCGGAGACACCTGTAGAGCATCTTTATGATCACCCAGTTACGTTGTGACGTTTGATAGCACACAAGGTGTTCCTACGGTATTCGGGAGTTGCATAATCTCATAGTCATAGGAACATGTATAAGTCATGAAGAAAGCAATAGCAGAAAAACTAAACGATCATAGTGCTATGCTAACGGATGGGTCTTGTCCATCACATCATTCTCCTAATGATGTGATCCCGTTGATCAAATGACAACTCATGTCTATGGCCAGGAAACATAACCATCTTTGATCAATGAGCTAGTCTAGTAGAGGCATACTAGGGACATACTGTTTTGTCTATGTATTCACACATGTATTAAGTTTCCGGTCAATACAATTCTAGCATGAATAAAAGACATTTATCATGATATAAGGAAATACAAATAACATCTTTATTATTGCCTCTAGGGCATATTTCCTTCACTTACTTCGTACTATCATTTGTCTTTGGTATTGTAGATATAAGTAATTTCTTTATAAACTTGGTCAAAGTTTCAAAGTTTGACTTTAAAAAAATATAGGCACTACATTATCGAACGGAGGGAGTAGCTCTTTCGCTCTCTCTCTCTCTCTCTCTCAACTATCTCTCACGGGCACCCCCTCTCACTCGATCTCTCTATACCGAGGGATTATGCGGTCACTATGTCAGCGAGAGCAACACGTAATAATTTGACCAACGGGTAGTACAGTAGTACTACATTGGTACTACTACTAGTGCTAGAACCACCGTATGGATTTAGTAGTACTACCACGTCCGTCTATTTGACTAGCAATATGTAGTAATGCATGTTACAAAAAATATACTACTCCCTCTGTAACTAAATACTACATGGAGTATTGTTTTATTCAGTTTTGAAAGTAGTTCCCGATGATATTATACACTCTCCCTTCCGGTGGATGGCTCAAATCTGAAATCTCATCAATCAGACTAGTATACTATTGTACTCACTGAGCGGTCAACTTGGTAAGCTACCAAAAAATAGCAATCAAAGACTACTACTACGTCTGTACTCCCTCCGTACTGGTGCATTAGTCACGTTAGGAAAACCAAATAATCTCAAAACTTTTAGGCGTAGTTCATTAACTACCCACCTCGTTCCTTGTTTTTTGACACAAAAAAAGAAACCACCCAATAGGAGACATGGGGTGCATATGCATTCAATCACTTGAGACTATTTAGAGCATGGTTAATAATTCTGCCGACCGGTGGCTATAACATGTTGCCATGCCATCTATAGCAAACATGTCGTAGTACATAACAATGGTCATTTCATTGCATGCAATGCTATTAATTAACAAATACTATTCATTTCATGTATAATAGTAAACATTAAGTTCTCTCATTTTCCACTTCGCCTTGGTTGCGGTGCACAAAATGACTATACACCTAGACAGAGGGAGTAGTACTTTTTTACAACATGGCCCATCATTTACTCTCACATATCTTCTTGGAGCTCGTGCTACAGCTTGCTGTAAATCTACAACCTGCTTATCTTCTCTCTCATCCGACTGAGCAAAGATACAATACCGTATTTTAAGCCTTACAACCCGCCTACGTTACCTTATGCAATGACATTAATTACAAAATATGCACCCCATGCAGTGCTCAATTTTCTTCATGCAATGATATTAATTTCAAAATATGCTCCCTCTCTCAGCTTACAAGGTGTGCGCGTACCCCTAAGTCGTCAATTTGACCAACCTAATAGAAGTCATATACTACAAAAGACATACCATTGTAAACTTTAAATGTTCTATTTTCAAACGATTTCATTTTTCCATCTATAGAAGGCTAAACAAGCTAACCAATGCATCTCCCACTTTAATTCCCCCTCGCAGGTCGTGCATGGTCATCCTTGTGACAAAGATATGACAGCATCATTGATTTGCATGCATGCACAGACCAATTATTAGGCGTGCTTCACCTCACCTCATCGTCCTTTTTCTCCAAAGAGGCATTTCTTTGGCCAATGCATGCATGCGTGGAGGAGTTATTGTTGGGATGCATGCAGAAAAAGGGGGAGAGGAAGTTGCATGCGAGGGAGTAATAGAGAGGGATGAGAGCGGGCTACACGGCCAAGTACCATTCCCAATATTTGCTCCGCTTTTTATGCAACAACCTTGGTACGATAGATTCAAAACTTAGGCCATGTATAGATGGAAGGAGGGAGTAGTTTCCAATGATATTTTTTGGTTACATGCATTAACGTTTTATTTAGTTAAATCAAAGGTCAATACTTTGCGCAAAATGCAAAGGGGACCAATAAACTAGTAAACATCAAAGTTCTCTCATTTTGCCCCAACTTGGTCTCGGTGAGATGACTATACTGCACCGGCACAGAGGGAGGATGGGGAGGCCCGAGGAGTAGATGGCCAACACACATGTGAATGAAACGCAGTTTGCACTTCTCATATAAAGGCTCCCCGCCAGTCCAATCTACGAAATCTTACGCACCTACGCAACCTAACCAAGGGCAAGAGTGATCACTCCAATCGCAAGATCAGTTCACTAGTGGAAGCTATACCCATGGAGGCGATGAGCGCGAGCATCAGCCGGCTGTGCTAGATGGTCCACGATGCCGGCCTGCGGCCCGGCACCGAGGAACGTCTCCAGGTCATGCTTGAGGCTGCCAGGGCGAGAGGTCTCTTGGATGACAGCTTCGTCTCCTTGTTCGACGAGGTCCTCATCGGCTTCCTGGACAAGTTCACCGTCGTGAAGAAGCTCGCAGACGACCTTGACGTATGCCTCCAGCCCACGCGCCCAAGCTCTGCGATGCCTGCCACCCTCAACAGCCTCTATGGTGACAACCTCTTCGACGCACTAGTGGCCCTGCGATTGCCCGCCGTCGCGCCGGAGATTGTCCACCTCGAGCACGCGCTCGTCGCGCAGCGCGTGGCGCAGCAAGACACCATCAACATAATAACCCACGTCTACGCACAAATCGCCCACAAGGACAACTACATGCAGAGGACGACGGTAGGACGCTGGCCTTCTTGGATCGCACGACAACCTTGGACGACATTGTTTAGAAGCATGTCGCCGCCAATGCTGCTGCTCCTCACCCGTCGGTTGGTGACCGGGCGCACTAGGGCGTGAGGATGTCATTGGTGGATCCATATGTATCTTTCATAAAAAGACAAATATTTAGGAATGGAGGGACTATATTGTACTAGTAATTATCTTACCTTTCGCATCAACTTCATAATTTTTGTACGTACCATGCATGAACCGCGCCAGAACCAAACTTCTCATTTTTTTGGTATCTACTTCTCATCACTATCTATCGGTCGGGCCAAGGAGCAAAACCAAATTTTACATGTTACAAGTTCAAAAGGAAAAGCCTGCCATGTTCGCGTCGCACCTCCACACGGTTGGTCCGGCACGCCGAGCAAACCGACTATCGGTAAACCCCCACCCCTTCCACCGCGCAATGAACGAGTTAGAGAAAACAGGAGGGAGAACAGATAGTTGTAGCACGGATTCCAATAAAATTGGTGTCAGATGGGACTCGTGTGGGTGGCGTGTGCCGTACTGCTAGACGTGAATGCTAGTTATGGCCCATGCCACCCCACTATATCGAGGTGCTGGCTACGTAGAGCGAACACATTATCTCTCCAGGAGTACAGTACACCACTAGTACTACTCACATTGTCGCAAAATTTCCTCCAGTCCATGCTCATCCATCATCTCTCTTCTTAGCCAGTCAGCAGACGCGCAGAGTGTGCCCATCGTCTGTTTGCTCACATTCGGTCCCACATGTCAGTGAAAATGCAAGATGACCCACTGAACCTGCACATCTTTCACCTCGATGTGTTGGTGATGAAAAACAAATCCAATAGAGATCTTCGGTGGCCGCTTTTGGATTTACTCAAGAGTAAGATTCTATTTATAGTTTAACCCAAGATGCATGTCACGTGCCTTCAAGTAGCACTCCATCTCCTTGCATGACACGACATGATGGATGTCCCACGTGTCAGCAAAATGAGGAAGAACTCGACCAAATCTTCTCCATATTTAGACCGGAGGAGTAGAAAACATGGCAAGCCCTGTGCCTACATCATACATACGTACTGTACAAGCCCACCTCGCACTATCACCATATTTCTCGGGCTCCGTGCGACACCTAGTTCTAGTTGATGGTATACTACTACTAGGACTAACTATTGTACTAGCATACTACTACTGGCTCTACGTGATGTGGCAACTTCATATAACCGGATGTTGGCTTTACTACGACGGTACTCACACTACAAGAAGTGACTCGCAAACCATTCATAAATTGAGTTTATCACATGCTTATGCAAATGTACCATTCATTACATACAGCAAGTCATCAACACACAACGACAACAAGGATAGATGTTGGATTATATATTATTCCAACAAAAAGTTCTAGTAGTAAATACTAAAGTTTTTATCACAAAAAAATGACAAGCAATAAAATGAACTTCAACTCAACCAATCCTCGGTGTTGGAAACGCTTGCTTTGAACCATAGGTAAGGCTCTGCGAAGGGCCAACTATTGTCAATATCGAGACCAACGCAGGACTCATCATCCAGGTTGAAGCGGCCTATAGCAGGACACATATTGTCATAGCCAGGGTAGGGAACCATAGCAATGTCCGAGGTATAGATATATATATAGTTGTTTCTCACAAATGTTAGTAACATTGTGGCAACAACATCTGGATCTCCTTTCACCATCATTGGATGGTATTGTCCAAGGTAGAGCGAGTTTCCTCCAAGACTATCAGTACAGAACCAGACATAAGGTGTTAGCGCTATCACACTAGTATCGATCCCGAATACCCTGCAACAGATTTTGGAATAGGTTCGGACAGTGCGACCATGGGAGACAACACCTGGTTTCTTCGTAACATCAGTAGTGCCCTGTATATAGACAAGAAGAGGTGATCCATCGGAATAAGTTGCCAGGCGCCACTGAGTATGTACGTCCTGCTCGTCCTCATGCTCGTGATCATCACCATTGTCATCTCCCCCTTGGTTATAATTTTTTTCAAGTATAGGTGGTGGAATGTTCATAGGACCTTGGAAACACAAGAAGGTTCATTAGTATGGGGATACTAACTAGCATGCATGTGGATGAAACAATTCTAATTACGGTGGAAGACAAACGTACCAAAACCATAAGGATTCCATGCAAAAACAGTGCCAGGAGTGGTGGCAGCAAACACAAGACCGTCGTATTGAATTGCGTCACAATACTCATCCGTGTACATAAATTGATTTTTGAGCAATATCCATCGATCCGTGGAAGCAAGGATGGCAACAAACTTGTAGAAGATATCAACAACATCATTGTTCTTGTAATCCCAAGAGCGATTGGGAACTCGACAAATTACTATCTTTCGTAGACAACAGTCATCATGATCGTATCTGAACGTACGTAGATCATCTGTGCGATGAACCTCGGGGCAGTCTGATATTTTTTGGAAGTGGAATCCGGTGTCGAGTGTACACATTCACAAGTTCCCTCTCACAGTTGTTCCCATATAAACAACCCAATCTCCATTTGTGCCTGCCCAGGCCTTACCCTTAAGCGATGGCATCTTAACATCACACGTATCATTATGAAGCGACATCAACTTCCACAAGGCGAGGCTTCTGTCGTCCTCTCGACAGCGAGCAGGGTCATGGCGAAGAAGATAGGGGAGATCAAACCGCTCCTGAACCCTTGGGTTCTTTGTAATGATCCTATTTGTTGAGTCGAGAATGGTAGCCGAGGTGATGACGTTGCACCGATCAATGAAATCCTCCACCATGTATCTTTCAGATCAGGGCAAGAAAGACAGGGTCATTTCTGGCCTGTTCCCTCCATGGAGAACACGATCAAACAATGGTAGAAGGAAGGGTGAAGGAAAATGGAGGAAGGAAGAGCATGTGACAACAGTTCCAAATCGAGAGGGAAAGGCGAATAGGCGGTGGACGGTTGCCACGGTACAGGAAGAAGCGTCCCAGCCTACATAGACGTCCGTTCGGAAATTGTACAAAAGGAGTCGTCGTTGTCTCACTTGGGAGCCTCCGATAAGATTGTGGAGTTGAACCAAGGAGTTTGTACAGTCAAGGATATCGCCTACTTCGTGAAGATCTACCCTAGTGATGCAAGTCCTTCGTGGGCGATGGCCATGGTGGGATAGAGAAGGTTGCTTCTTTGTGGACCCTTCGTGGGTGGAGCCCTCCGTGGACTCGCACAACCGTTACCCTTCACGGGTTGAAGTCTCCATCAACGTGGATGTACGATAGCACCACCTATCGGAACCACGCGTAAAAATCTCCGTGTCAACCTTGCGTTTGCTCCCTCAAACTCCTCCCTTTACCTTCATATGCAATTGCTTTACATTCCGCTGCTATACTCTTAGAATTCCATGTGTAGGTTGATTGCTTGACTCGTGCCTAATTGCTAAAATCTGCCAAGACTTAAAATTGGGAAAAGGATAGGTTTTATTTCGTCAAGTAGTAAAAGTTGCATGCTTTACATTCCGTTGCCCATATGCTCTTATCATGCTTGCTTGATGTGCATTGTGAATGTTAAACATGTGCTAAAACTTCACATCAACTTGAAGAAACTAAAAACTGCCACTTTTTAGCTAGGAGTCTATTCACCCCCCTCTAGACACCTCTTCTCGATCCTTTCAATTGGTATCAGAGCTTTGGTCTCCATTGCTTTCGTTTAATCACCATTGGAGGAAGATGGATGAGTCTACGTTGGGGAGTCTTAGACATAGAGTGCCTATGTTTGATGGAGAGTACTTTCATGAATGAAAAAATGAGATGCTTGAGATCTTCAATGAATATCATTTGAACAAGTATATTGATAATCCTTGTATGCCCCCATTGATGCTTCGAATCCTACTTTCAATGAGAAACTTGACATGATTCGAAATCTTAGAACTGTTAATCTTATCACTAGAGGATTGCCTAGAAACTTGCTTGTATGTTTGCCAACCTTTGAATGTGCTTACACTATATTGAGATTCCTAGAGGAACGATTCCCAAATTATTCCTTGAAAAATCTGGATGAGATTCTCCATAAGTCTATTGCCTTGAATAGGATGAGTACTAGTGATCCTAAATTTAGTAATTGCTTATTTGAGCTTCGTGATCTCATGCGTGCCAAAGGAGATGTTGGAATTATTAGCAATATCATTTCCGAAGTCATTAGAATTCATAGAGATGAAAATTGTTACGGTTATACTTCTAATGAATCACTCTATCTAGGTATTGATCAATCACATGATGATGTGGAACATGGATACTATGATGAGGATAGTGACTTTGACCTTGATGAACAAATGAAACATTTTGGTCTTATGGAAAATCTTCGTGGTTACGCAGCCGGAGGAAAGGAATGGGTGCTTGATAGTGGATGCACGGATCACATGACCGGAGATAAGGACATGTTTGATGAGCTTGCTAGAAATGATGGTCCACGAAAGTATGTTACCTTTGGTGACAAATCTAAGGGCAAAGTTGTTGACCTTGGTAAGGTGGCCATACCCAATGATAGCTCAATCAAAAATCTCATGCTACTAGAATCCCTCGGATATAATATTCTCTCCGTGTCTAGATTAGCTGATTTTGGTTTAAATGTGCTATTAACTCATGTTGATTGCCAAGTCTTTCGTAGAGATAATCATAATATGGTCTTTACCGGCATTCATAGACGTGACCTATACATTGTTGACTTCACTAAGAAAGCTCAACCTCGCACTTGCTTTATTGCTAAATCTTCTAATGGTTGGTTGTGGCATATAAGGTTAGGTCATGTTAGCATGAGAAATCTTGATAAGCTTATTAAAGGTGATCATATCCTTGGTGTTAAAGATGTTATATTTGACAAGGATAGACTTTGTAGTGCTTGTCAAGCAGGAAAACAAATTGCAGGAAGTCATCCCGTGAAGAACATCATGACTACGAGAAGACCACTTGAGCTACTTCATATGAATCTTTTTGGTCCCAATGCTTACAAAAGCCTCGGTGGTAACTCTTTTGGATTAGTCATTGTTGATGATTTTTCAAGATTTACATAGGTGTTCTTTCTTGATGATAAATCGCAGGTCCAAAAGATCTTCAAAAACTTCTCTAGGAAGGCCCAAAATCAATTTGAACTGAAGATCAAGAGGGTTCACAGCGATAATGGAACGAAGTTCAAGAACACAAATGTGGATACCTTTCTTGACGAATAATGGATTTCACATGAGTTCTCGGCTACGTACACGCCTCAACAAAATGGATTTGTTGAGAGGAAGAACCGGACACTCATCAAAATGGCAAGTACGATGCTTGACGAGTACAAGACACCAGGACACTTATGGGCGGTAGCGGTTGAGACAGCTTGTCATGCAACCAATCGCTTGTACCTTCACAAGCTTCTCGGCAAGACGGCATACGAGCTTCTCACCGGTAACAAACCCCAAGTTGGATACTTTCGAGTATTCAGCTCAAAGTGCTACATTATTGAGAAGCCTCGTCGTTCTAAATTTGCTCCTAAATCTCATGAAGGTTTCCTACTTGGTTATGGCTCAAACTCTCACACTTACCGTGTCTACAACAATTTCACCCGAAAGGTTGAAGAGACGGTAGATGTGAAGTTTGATGAATCTAACGGCTCGCAAGTAGAGAAATTGCCAATTGTAGGAGATAAAGATCCTTCAGAAGTAATTCAAGACTTGTCTGTTGGCAAGATCCGTCCAACGGAAGTGAAAGAGAGTACTTCGTCCGTCCATGTGGAATCTTCTACCTCACGACAAGGTGAACCACAAGTTGACTTGAGGGCATCCACAAGTGAGACACGCCATGATGAAAGAAACGTGGAAGTGCATCAAGATGAACCTCATCGACCTCCATCTCCACCTCCACAAGGGGACAACAACACCAACAACAATGAAGAAGGACAACAAGAAGAAGTAGATGAAGAGTATGTTCCACCCCAACCCAAGCAAAAGCTTTCACGAGTTAGAGCAAGAATTGCTAGAGATCACCCCGTAGAGCAAATCTACAATAATATCCAAACCGGGAGAATCACCCGCTCTAAATCTCACCTAGCTAACTTTTGTGAACATTACTCTTTCATATCTATCCTTGAACCCATGAAGGTTGAAGATGCTCTTGATGATCCAGATTGGGTGAACGCTATGCACGAAGAGCTACATAACTTTGAGAGAAATCAAGTGTGGACATTGGTCGAGAAGCCCGACAACAACCACAACATAATCGGTATCAAATGGTTGTTTCGCAACAAGCAAGACGAAGATGGTCAAGTCGTCCGCAACAAAGCACGTCTTGTCGCCCAAGGCTACACTCAAGTTGAAGGTATGTACTACGATGAGACATATGCGCCCGTTGCTAGACTTGAGTCCATTCGCATCTTACTTGCTTATGCTAATCACCATGATATCATGCTATACCAAATGAACATTAAAAGTGCTATTCTCAAGGGTGAAATTGAGGAGGAAGTTTATGTTAAACAACCTCCCAGCTTTGTCAATCCGATCATGTTTACAAACTTCACAAAGCTCTTTATGGTCTTAAACAAGCTCCTAGAGCGTGGTATAAATGCTTCACCAAGTTCCTTATTGAAAAAGGCTTTGATATTGAAAAAATTGATTCCACTCTTGTTACTAAAAGGGTTAATGGTAAATTATTTGTGTGCCAAATTTATGTTGATGATATCATATTTGGTTCTACCAACCCCCATTTTAGTGAAAGTTTGGAAAGCTAATGTCGGAAAAGTTTGAGATGTCTATGATGAGTGAACTCAAGTTCTTTCTTGGTTTGCAAATCAAGCAAACTAAGGAGGGTACCCTTGTTTCACAAACAAAGTATACCAAGGACTTGTTCAAGAAGTTCAACATGCAAGATGCAAAGGTATGACTACACCCATGCCTACTAGTGGACATCTTGACTTGACTAAGGATGGCGAACCTGTTGATCAAAAAGTTTACCGCTCTATGATTGGTTCATTGTTATATCTATGTGCCTCCCGTCCCGACATTATGCTAAATGTGTGCATGTGTGCACGTTATCAAGCGGCCCCTAAAAATGTCATCTTAAGGCTGTGAAAACGATAGTGAGATACTTAATACATACACAAAATTTTGGCATTTGGTATCCTAAGAGGTCCTCTTTTGATCTTGTTGGCTACTCCGATTCGGACTATGCTGGTGACAAGGTTGATAGAAAGTCCACTTCGGCTACTTGTCAATTTCTTGGTAGATCTCTTGTGTCTTGGTCCTCCAAGAAACAAAACTCGGTATCCTTATCCACCGCCGAAGCGGAATACATTACCGCTGGTTCATGTTGTGCTCAATTACTTTGGATGACCCAAACTCTTAAAGATTATGGGATCTATGTGAAACATGTTCCATTGCTTTGTGACAATGAAAGTGCCATTAAGATTGCTCATAATCCTGTGCAACATTCTCGAACTATGCATATTGAAATTCGTCATCATTTCATTCGAGATCATGATGCTAATGGTGATATCAATCTTAAACATGTTCGCATCGATAAGCAATTAGCGGATATATTTACTAAAACACTTGATGAGAAAGTGTTTTGCAGGTTGAGAGGTGAGTTGAACATTATTGATGCCTCAAACTTGGAGTAGGAACTCCATTTGGATACATGCGAGGCATAAGCCTTTGACTAATCCTTGACTTTTTCTCTTATGATGATAATCATATGTCTTGGATACTTGTACCCTTGCATGCTATCTAATCCTTGTAGGTACTTGGATGAATCTAAATCCCTGGGATTGCAACTAACTCACATCTTGAGCAATCTCTACATCACCAGGTCTCTACAATATGCTGGTTGAAGACAAGGAAGCATTAATCCTTTCAATATATCCTTTGACAATTTCTATATATCAAATTTCATTTGGTATCAAACTTCCATGATTGTCATGTTGGATACACAAGTGCTCTTCCTTGCAAATCTAATCCATGTAGGAAGATGAACTCAAACTACAAGTGGTGCTCCCAATTATTGATGAGCTACATCAACCTTGAGCATCCCACACAAGTTCAACTACATGATCAAGATCAACACCACCACCCAAGGTATGTCATTCCATCTTAGAGAAGCTTTACCCCAAGACATGGGTCAAAGCAACTCAACAAGATGAGAATACATCAAATGCTTAAACGAAAAATGGTAACCCCATTTTGAGCTTAAACGATGAGTATGACCTATGATCAAGTGTCTTCACTTGACTCCTAAGTCAATATACTCTAACATAGGTGACTTTGTTGCCGACCAATTCTAGATGTAGTTCCCTAGTGTTTCTTTGTACTCTTGCATTTGTGTCATGCATACATGTTTTCCCTTTCAAAAAACTTCATCTAGATTTTCTTTTCTCTGTTTTGTTCTGCATTATCTGCATCCAATTCATTGCAAATCCTTTAGTTAATTCCTTGCAAATCTTTATGAGATCTTATTTGCCTAGTGAGCTGATATGAAAAATGGTTCTCTCTGTGTTGAACTCGGACCCACCGATTTGCCTCTTTCGGTTCAACCAAACCACCTTGGTGCCACCAAAGAAAACAACTCGGTGCTACCGATTTCAATACCGAGGAGACACTTTGTCATCTGCATCCTGCATATTTGTTACAGCTCCACTCAATGATTCTTGACCTCTACCAGCATCACATTTTATATACTGCTCTGCTCTGTGACTCAAGGACCAAGCCTATTTTGACTCACACTCTAGAAGACCCCTTCTTGGAAATTTATGTCATAGGGGCAGAGAGAGTTCACATCAAAGCTTAATGAGAGAATATTTCAAACATGGGGAGAGAGGAATCACTTGCCCTAGATGCTTGGTGTTCAAGAGGAGAGATGTCACATGTATTTCAGAGGGGAAAGACATGTCTATGATATGTTTTCGATATACAAGTTTTGGAGTTCATTGCATATCTTTTACCTTTGGGAACATGTATGTATTCAAGAGTACTCAATACTCCATTATACATGTTATCCCAATCTTGTTACTCTTGTGGCTCTCTTGCTGCTCTATCTAGTAGATGTACCTGTGTTATCTAACCTTGTTTACTCAGGTCCATCCCTTCATAAGCCAGCTCAAGATCACAAGGTAAGTATATGCATCACACTCATGTGCATGAAGATCTCTTGATAATGTACATATTGTTTGCAAGAAGGAATCATGAACATGAGGATACACTCCATATATTCATATCATTTGCTGTGATGCATATGGCCAAGATACATGTAACTCATTGCTTGCTCAGTCATGTCTATGCTTTCACATGCTTTTATATTCCATATTTACATGATTGCATAGATGTAGGGGGAGCCTATGCATGTTACATGTCCTTCCAAAGTTTTACTTGTTATTCTTCATATCCTTATCTAAAGCTTTGATGTATGTTGTCATCAAGTACCAAAAAGGGGGAGATTGAAAGCACAAGTGCTTCCTGGGTGATTTTGGTAATTAATGTCAACATATCTCTTGTTGCACTAATGCTTTCATCTAGAATATTTCAGACAGGTTCAAAAAATGGAGTGGCATGGACTAGAGGATGCGAACCCCTTCAAGATGATAATGACAAAGCATTGGCTCAAGCTCAAAGCTCGGGACTCTACATTTTCAATTTCAGTGATCCAAGATCATATTGAGTCCGTAGGAAAGCCAATACTATTAAAAGGGCATGAGGTGTTGCTTAATGGATTGCTTGCTCAAAGTGCTTTGTGAAATGCTCCAAAACCCTCAACCACTTTCTCACATCCACATATGTCCCAAACCAAAAGTAAAACTCAGCCCCACCGAAAAGTTCTATCCGGCGCCACCGAGTTCACTTGACATAGCCACTGCCACAAACCCTAATCAGTTCGGTCTCACCGAAAGGTATCTCGGTCTCACCGAGATGGCAATGTAAACTCTCTATTTCCTATTTGAAACATTTCGGTCTAACCGAGATGTGAGAATTGGTCTCACTGACTTAGCATTGCAAACTCTCTATTGCCTTTTTGTAACATTTCTGTCCCACCGAAATGAGCGAATCAGTCCCACCGAGTTTGCGTGACCAACTCTCTAGTTAGTCTATTACCAAAATCGGTCCCACCGAGTTTGTGTAATCGCTCTCACCGAGATTATGTTATGCCCTAACCCTAATGAAATCGGTCCTACCGAGTTGATCATATCGGTCCCATCGAAATGCCTAACGGTCACATTATGAACTAAATCGGTCTGACCAAGTTCTCTGAATTGGTCCCACCGAGTTTGGTAAATTGTGTGTAACGGTTAGATTTTGCATGGAGGCTATATATACCCCTCCACCCACTCTTCATTTGTGAATAGAGCCATCAGAACATACCTACACTTCCATTACTCATTGTTCTGAGAGAGAACCACCTACTCATGCGTTGAGACCAAGATATTCCATTACTACCATATGAATCTTGATCTCTAGCCTTCCCCAAGTTGCTTTCTGCTACCTCTTTAGCTTGCGTTGTATTCCCTCGAAGAGGAAAGGGAGATGCAGAAAAATAGCGTAAGTATTTCCCTCAGTTTTTGAGAACCAAGGTATCAATCCAGTAGGAGACCACGTGCGAGTCCCTCGCACCTGCACAAACAAATAAGAACTTCGCAGCAAACGCGATAAGGGGTTGTCAATCCCTTTACGGTCACTTACGAAAGTGAGATCTGATAGAAATGATAGTTTATATTTTTGGTATTTTTAGTTTAATAAAACAGCAAATAAAATCAGTAAAAGTAAAGTAGATGTAGATTGATATGTTGAGAATAGACCTGGGGGCCATAGTTTTCTCTAGCGGCTTCTCTCATGATAGCCATATTCTACGACAGGTAAACAAATTACTGTCGAGCAATTGATAGAAAAGCGAATAATTATGAGACTATCTAGGCATGATCGTTGTATATAAGCATCACGTCCGAGACAAGTAGACCGACTCCTGCCTGCATCTCCTACTATTACTCCACACATCGACCGCTATCCAGCATGCATCTAGTGTATTGAGTTCATACGAATGGAGTAACGCCTTAAGAAATATGACATGATGTAGAGGGATAAACTCAAGCAATATGATATAAAACCCATCTTTTTATCCTCGATGGCAACAATACAATACGTGCCTTGCTGCCCCTACTGTCACTGGGAAAGGACACCGCAAGATTGAACCCAAAGCCAAGCACTTCTCCCATTGCAAGAACTATAGATCTAGTAGGCCAAACCAAACCAGTAATTCGAAGAGACTTGCAAGGATATTATGAGCACACATAAAAAGTTCAGAGAAGAACCAAATATCTTTCATAGATAACCTTGATCATAAACTCACAATTCATCGGATCTCGACAAACACACCTCAAAAAGAGATTACATCAAATAGATCTCCTCGAAGACTGAGGAGAACTTTGTATTGAGATCCGGAGAGAGACAAGAAGCCATCTAGATACTAGCTATGGACCCGAAGGTCTGCGGTAAACTACTCACAACTCATGGTGAGGGCGATGATGATGATGATGAAGGCCTCCGTGATGGATCCCCCTCCGGTGGAGCTCCGGAACAGGCTCCAAGATGGGATCTCCACGGGAACAGAAGCTACGGCGATGGATTAAGGTTTTCTCTCTGTTCACGGAGTTTCTGGGGTACGTGGACTTATATAGGAAGAAGGAGGGCACCGGGGGCCACTCGAAAGGGCCTCGAGGTAGGGGGGCGCTCCCTGGGAAGGGGGGGGGGCGCCCCCACCGTCGAGGGCCACCTCTCTGTCCCCTGACTTGGTCCTCAAGCTCCGCATGCATGATTTTCTCCAAAAATATCTCTCGCGAAGGTTTCATTCCGTTTGGACTCTGTTTGATATTCTTTTTCTGCAAAACCCTGAAATAGGCAAAAAAACAGCAATCTGGACTGGGCCTTTGGGTTAGTAGGTTAGTCCCAAAAATGATATAAATGTGAATGATAAAGCCCATTAAACATCCAAGACTTCATAAATAATAGCATGGAACAATCAAAAATTATAGATACGTTGGAGACGTATCAAGCATCCCCAAGCTTAATTCCTGCTCGTCCTCGATTAGGTAAATGATAAAGAAAGAATTTTTGATGTGGAATGCTAACCAATATAGTTTTTCAATGTAATTCTCTTAATTGTGGCATGAATGTTCAGATATGAAAGGATCAATATAAAAGTCTATATTGACATAAGAAATAACAATACTTCAAGCAATACTAACAAAGCAATCATGTCTTCTAAAAATACTATTGCTAAAGAAAGTTATCCCTATAAAATCATATAGTCTGGCTACGCTCCCTCTTCATCACACAAAATATTCATATCATGCACAACCCCGATTTCAGCCAAGCACTTGTTTTCATACTCTATCTTTTCAAACGTTTCAACTTTCACGCAATACATGAGCGTGAGCCATGGATATAGCACTATGGGTGGAATAGAGGTGGTTGTGGAGAAGACAAAAAGGAGGGAGATAGTCTCACATCGACTAGGCGTATCAACGGGCTATGGAGATGCCCATCAATAGATATCGATGTGAGTGAGTAGGGATTGCCATGCAATGGATGCACTAGAGCTAAATATGATTGAAAGCTCAACAAAAGAAACTAGTGGGTGTGTATCCAACTTGCTTGCTCATGAAGACCTAGGGCATTTGAGGAAGCCCATCATTGGAATATACAAGCCAAGTTCTATAATGAAAATTCCCACTAGTATATGGAAGTGACTAAACATGAGACTCTCTACAATGAAGAACATGGTGCTACTTTGAAGCACAAGTGTGGAAAAAGATAGTAGCAATTGTCCCTTCTCTCTTTTCTCTCATTTTTTTGGAGGGGCTTTCTCTCCTCTTTTTTTTATTACTAGCCCCTCTCTATTTTTTTTGGGCCATCTCCTTTTTTTATTTGCCTTTCCTCACATGGGACATTGCTCTAATAATGATGATCATCACACTTTTTATTACAACTCGATATTACAACTCGATACTACAACAAGTATGACTCTACATGAATGCCTCCGGCGGTGTACCGGGATATGCAATGAATCAACAGTGACATATATGAAAAATTATGCATGGTGGCTTTGCCACAACTACGACGTCAACTACATGATCATGCTTGGCAATATGACAATATGATGCGTGTCATATAAATGGAACGGTGGAAAGTTGCATGGCAATATATCTCGGAATGGCTATGAAAATGCCATGATAGGTAGGTATGGTGGCTGTTTTGAGGAACAATATGGTGGCTGTTTTGAGGAAGGATATATATTGGGTTTATGGCACTGGCGAAAGTTGCGCGGTACAAGAGAGGCTAGTAATGGTGGAAGGGTGAGAGTGCGTATAATCCATGGACTCAACATTAGTCATAAGAACTCATATACTTATTGCAAAAATCTACGAGTCATCAAAACAAAGCAATCAACGCATGCTCCTAGGGGGGAGGTTGGTAGGAGGTAACCATCCTGCTCCCCCGACCTCCACACAAAGGTTGGCACTCTACAAATACCTCATGCTCTAACTTCGTCACATAGCGGTTCACCAAACGTGCATGATACGGGAATCACTAACCTTAACACAAGTATTTCTCAGTTTCATAATAACTCCACTAGCATGACTCTAATATCACTATCCTCATATCTCAAAACAATTATCAAGCATCCAACATTTCATTCTATTCAATGCACTTGGTGTGATTTTTGTTACTACATTGACGTTGGACGTCTATCATGTGAAGACTAGTTTATTTAGCCTAAACACATTACCATGCTGTTTTAATAGACTCTCACGAGAGTTCAACAATTTCTACAAAATATTACCACCACCATGCTCTAAAAGATATAAGTAAAGCACTAGAGCAAAAACTATTCAACTCAAAAGATATAAGTGAAGCATATAGAGTGTTCTAACAATTTCTAGGCTATATTTAACTCTCTCAAATAGGTGTGTCCAGCAAGGATGATTGTGGCAAACTAACAAGCAAAGACTCAAATTATACAAGACGCTCCAAGCAAAACACATATCATGTTGCGAATAAAAATATAGCTCCAAGTATAGTTACCGATGGATGAAGACGAAAGAGGGGATGCCTTCCCGGGGCATCCCCAAGCTTAGGCTTTTGATTATCTTGAATTTAATTGGGGTGCCATGGGCATCCCCAAGCTTAGGCCTTTGCTAATCCTTATTCCATAGTCCATCAAAGCAATACTCAAAACTTGAAAACTTCACAACACAAAACTTAGACAAAAATTCTCGTGAGCTCTGTTAGTATAAGAAAGCAAACCACTACTCAAAGGTACAGCAATGAATTCATTCTTTGTTTATATTGGTGTTAAACATACTGTACTCCAACTTCTCTATGGTTCATATCCTCCAATACTAGTCATAGATGCATCGGAATAAGCAAACAACACATGAAAAACAGAATCTGTCAAAAAACAGAACAGTCTGTAATAATCTGCAGGGTTCGCCTACTTTTGGAACTCCAAAAAATTCAAACTAAATTGGTAAATTTGTGTAATTTGTCTACCAATCATCTGCCAAAAAATCAACTAAAAAGCACGCTCCAGTAAAATCCCACGACTACTTTAGCTAGCGCTAACGATTCTGTTTTTCACAGCAAGATCATATAAACTTCACACAAGTCTTCCCAAAGGTTCTACTTGGCACAAACACGAAAAAAACATGAAACCACATATAATCACTGGCTAGGTGCAATATTTGTTCCCTAACAGCAACAGAAACAAAAAAACAAAAAATTGGGTTGCCTCCCAACAAGCGCTATCGTTTTACGCCCCTAGCTAGGCACGATACGAGATAGATCTAGGTATTGCCATCCTTGGAAGGCAATCCATAAGTGGCTCTCATGATAGATTCATATGGTAATTTGATTTTCTTTCTAGGAAAGTGTTCCATGCCTTTCCTTAATGGAAATTGGAATCTAATATTTCCTTCCTTCATATCAATAATTGCACCAATCGTTCTAAGGAAAGGTCTACCAAGAATAATAGGACATGAAGGATTGCAATCTATATCAAGAACAATGAAATCTACGGGCACATAATTCCTCTTGGAAACAATAAGAACATCGTTAATTCTTCCCATAGGTTTCTTAATAGTGGAATCCGCAAGATGCAAATTTAAAGAACAATCATCAAGCTCATGGAACCCTAGCAAATCACACAAAGTTTTTGGTATAGTGGAGACACTAGCACCCAAATCACACAAAGAATAGCATTCATGATCTTTTATCTTTATTTTTATAGTAGGTTCCCACTCATCATAAAGCTTTCTAGGTATAGAAACTTCCAACTCAAGTTTTTCTTCATAAGATTGCATCAAAGCATCAACTATATGTTTAGTGAAAGCTTTATTTTGACTATAAGCATGCGGAGAATTTAGCACGGATTGCAACAAGGAAATACAATCAATCGAAGAGCAATTATCATCATTGAATCCCTTGAAATCCAAAGTAGTGGGTACATCACTATGCAAAGTTTTAATCTCTTCACTCCCACTTTTAGTAACTTTAGCATCAAGATCTAAAAACTAAGAATCATTGGGACACCTTAAAGCAGAATCATCTCCAATCCTATTCTCATCAAGATTAATACTAGAAAACAAGGATCTAATAGGAGACACATCAATAACTTTCAGATCTTCATATTTATTTTCATGATAACTAGAAGAACACGATTTAATACAATCTTCTCTTTTAGCATGCATTCTAGGGGTTCTTTCATTGCATTCATCAATGGAAATTCTCATGGCTTTGAGAGACTCATTGATATCATGCTTAGGTGGGATAGATCTAAGTTTCAAAGAATCAACATCAAGAGTAATTCTATCCACACTTCTAGCCAATTCATCAACCTTAATAAATTTCTCTTCAAGCATAGCATTGAAATTCTTTTGCGAGATCATAAACTCTTTAACAGTAGTTTCAAATTCACAAGGCATCTTTCCATAAGAGTTGTTGTATGAATTACCATAACTATTAGAGGAATTACTAGGGAAAGGCCTAGGATTAAAATGACCTCTATAAGCATTGTTACCAAAATTATTCCTACCAACAAAATTCACATCCGAAGATTCATTGCTATTCTCAATCAAAGTGGACAAAGGCATATCATTACGATCAGAAGGAGTGCTCTTAGCAGCAAACAATTTCATAAGTTCATCCATCTTTCCACTCAAAACACTAATTTCTTCGATAGCTTGCACTTTTTTACTAGTAGATCTTTCGGTGTGCCATTGAGAATAATTAACCATAATATTATCTAGGAGTTTAGTAGCTTCTCCTAAGGTGGTTTCCATGAAAGTGCCTCCGACGGCCGAATCTAAAAGATTTCTAGAAGCAAAATTCAAGCCAGCATAAAAGTTTTGAATAATCATCCATAGATTCAAACCATGTGTAGGGAAATTACGTATCATCAATTTCATTCTCTCCCAAGCTTGTGCAACATGCTCATGATCTAGTTGCTTAAAATTCCTAATATCGTTTCTAAGAGAGATGATCTTAGCAGGAGGGAAATACTTAGAGATAAAAGCATCTCTGCACTTATTCCACGAATCAATACTATTTCTAGGCAAAGAGGAAAACCAAGTTTTAGCACGATCTATAAGTGCAAACGGGAATAACTTCAATTTAACAATATTGTTATCTATATCCCTTTTCTTTTGCATATCACACAAATCAACAAAATTGTTTAGATGGGTAGCGACATCTTCACTAGGAAGGCCGGAGAATTGATCTTTCATGACAAGATTCAACAAAGAAGCATTGATCTCACAAGATTCAACATCAGTAATAGGAGCAATCGGAGTGCTAATAAAGTCATTGTTGTTGGTATTGGAGAAGTCACACAATTTGGTATTGTTCTGAGCCATTGTGACAAGCAAGCAATCCAACACACACAAGCAAACAAGAAGCAAGCGAACGATAAATACACGGTGGAAGAAGGGCGAATAAAACGGCAAGGATGAAGTGGAGGAGAGGAAAATGAGAGGCAAAAATGTAATGCGAAGGATAAGGGTTTGTGATAGGTACTTGGTATATGACTTTTGCGTAAGCCTCCCCGGCAACGGCGCCACAAATTCTTCTGGCTACCTCTTGAGCTTGCGTTGTATTCCCTCGAAGAGGAAAGGGAGATGCATCACAGTAGCATAAGTATTTCCCTCAGTTTTTGAGAACCAAGGTATCAATCCAGTAGGAGACCACGCGGGAGTCCCTCACACCTGCACAAACAAATAAGAACTTCGCAGCCAACGCGATAAGGGGTTGTCAATCCCTTTACGGTCACTTACGAAAGTGAGATCTGATAGAGATGATAGTTTATATTTTTGGTATTTTTAGTTTAATAAAACAGCAAATAAAACCAGTAAAAGTAAAGTAGATGTAGATTGATATGTTGAGAATAGACCCGGGGGCCATAGTTTTCTCTAGTGGCTTCTCTCATGATAGTGATATTCTACGACGGGTAAACAAATTACTGTCGAGCAATTGATAGAAAAGCGAATAATTATGAGACTATCTAGGCATGATCATTGTATATAGGCATCACGTCCGAGACAAGTAGAACGACTCCTGCCTGCATCTAGTACTATTACTCCACACATCGACCGCTATCCAGCATGGATCTAGTGTATTGAGTTCATACGAACAGAGTAACGCCTTAAGCAAGATGACATGATGTAGAGGGATGAACTCAAGCAATATGATATAAACCCCATCTTTTTATCCTTGATGGCAACAATACAATGCGTGCCTTGCTGCCCCTACTGTAACTGGGAAAGGACACCGCAAGATTGAACCCAAAGCCAAGCACTTCTCCCATTGCAAGAACTATAGATCTAGTAGGCCAAACCAAACCAATAATTCAAAGAGACTTGCAAGGATATTACGAGCACACATAAAAAGTTCAGAGAAGAACCAAATATCTTTCATAGATAACCTTGATCATAAACTCACAATTCATCGGATCTCGACAAACACACCGCAAAAAGAGTTTACATCGAATAGATCTCCTCGAAGACCGAGGAGAACTTTGTATCGAGATCCGGAGAGAGAGAGAGAGAAGAAGCCATCTAGATACTAGCTATGGACCCGAAGGTCTGCGGTAAACTACTCACAACTCATGGTGAGGGCGATGATGATGATGATGAAGGCCACCGTGATTGATCCCCCTCCGGTGGAGCTCCGGAACAGGCTCCAAGATGGGAGCCCACGGGAACAGAAGCTACAACGGTGGAATTAGGGTTTTCTCTCTATTCACGGAGTTTCTGGGGTACGTGGACTTATATAGGAAGAAGGAGGGAATCGGGGGCCACTCGAGGGGGCCTCGAGGTAGGGGGGCGCGTCCCCCCACCCTCGAGGGCCACCTCTCTGTCCCCTGACTTGGTCCTCAAGCTCCGCGTGCGTGATTTTCTCCAAAAATATCTCTCGCGAAGGTTTCATTCCGTTTGGACTCCGTTTGATATTCTTTTTCTGCAAAACCTGAAATAGGAAAAAAAAACAGCAATCTGGACTGGGCCTTTGGGTTAGTAGGTTAATCCCAAAAATGATATAAAAGTGAATGATAAAGCCCATTAAACATCCAAGACTTCATAAATAATAACATTGAATGATAAAAAATTATAGATACGTGGGAGACGTATCACTTCCCACTCAAATAATCTTTCCACCAAATCCAAATCTGTGAGAGAGAGTTGAGTGTTGGGAAGACTATCATTTGAAGCACAAGAGCAAGGAGTTCATCATCAACACACCATCTATTACCTTTTGGAGAGTGGTGTCTCCTAGATTGGTTAGGTGTCACTTGGGAGCCTCCGACAAGATTATGGAGTTGAACCAAGGAGTTTGTACGGGCAAGGAGATCGCCTACTTTGTGAAGATCTGGCAAGTCCTTCATGGGCGATGGCCATGGTGGGATAGACAAGGTTGCTTCTTCGTGGACCCTTCGTGGGTGGAGCCCTCTGTGGACTCGTGCAGTCGTTACCCTTCTTGGGTTGAAGTCTCCATCAACGTGGATGTACGATAGCACCACTTATCAGAACCACGCGTAAAAATCTCCGTGTCAACCTTGTGTTTGCTCCCTCAAACTCCTCCCTTTACCTTCATATGAAATTGCTTTACATTCCACTTCTATACTCTTAGAATTGCATGTGTCTGTTGATTGCTTAACTTGTCCCTAATTGCTAAAATCTGCCAAGACTTAAAATTGGGAAAAGGCTAGGTTTTTATTTGGTCAAGTAGTCAAAGTTGCACGCTTTACATTCCGTTGCTCATATGCTCTTGTCATGCTTGCTTGATGTGCATTGAGAATGTTAAACATGTGCTAAAACTTCCCATCAACTTAAAGAAACTAAAAAATGCCACTTTTCTAGCTAGGAGTCTATTCACCCCCCCTCTAGACACCTCTTCTCGATCCTTTCAATTGGTATCAGAGCTTTGGTCTCCATTGCTTTGGTTTAATCGCCATTGGAGGGAGATGGATGAGTCTACGTTGGGGAGTCTTAGACATAGAGTGCCTATGCTTGATGGAGAGTACTTTCATAAATGGAAAATGAGATGCTTGAGATCTTCAATGAATATGGAACAAGTATACTAATAATCCTTGTATGGCCCCCATTGATGCTTCGAATCCTACTTCCAATGAGAAACTTGACATGATTCGTAATCTTAGAACTGTTAATCTTATCACTAGAGGATTGCCTAGAAACTTGCTTGTATGTTTGCCAACCTTTGAATGTGCTTACACTATATGGAGATTCCTAGAGGAATGATTCCCAAATTATTCCTTGAAAAATCTGGATGGGATTCTCCATAAGTCTGTTGCCTTGAATAGGATGAGTACCAGTGATCCTAAGTTTAGTGATTGCTTATTTGAGCTTCGTGATCTCATGCGTGCCAAAGGAGATGTTGGAATTATTAGCAATATCATTTCCGAAGTCATTAGAATTCATAGAGATGAACATTGCTACGGTCATACTTCTAATGAATCACTCTCTCTAGGTGTTGATCAATCACATGATGATGTGGAACATGGATACTATGATGAGGATGATGATAGTGACTTTGACCTTGATGAACAAATGACACATTTTGGTCTTATGGCAAATCTTCGTGGTTACGCAGCCGGAGGAAAGGAATGGGTGCTTGATAGTGGATGCACGGATCACATGACCGGAGATAAGGACATGTTTGATGAGCTTGCTAGAAATGATGGTCCACGAAAGTATGTTACCTTTGGTGACAACTCTAAGGGAAAAGTTGTTGGCCTTGGTAAGGTGGCCATATCCAACGATAGCTCAATCAAGAATGGCATGCTAGTAGAACCCCTCAGATATAATCTTCTCTCTATGTCTAGATTAGCTGATTTTGGTTTAAATGTGTTATTCACTCATGTTGATTGCCAAGTCTTTCGTAGAGATAATCATAATATGGTCTTTACCGGCATTAGTAGAGGTGACCTATACATTGTTGACTTCACTAAGAAAGATCAACCTCGCACTTGCTTTATTGCTAAATCTTCTAAAGGTTGGTTGTGGCATAGAAGGTTAGGTCATGTCGGCATGAGAAATCTTGATAAGATTATTAAAGGCGATGATATCCTTGGTGTTAAAGATGTTATATTTGACAAGGATAGACTTTGTAGTGCTTGTCAAGCTGGAAAACAAGTTGGAGGAAGTCATCCCGTGAAGAACATCATGACTACGAGAAGACCACTTGAGCTACTTCATATGGATCTTTTTGGTCCCAATGCTTACAAAAGCCTCGGTGGTAACTCTTTTGGATTAGTCATTATTGATGATTTTTCAAGATTTACGTGGGTGTTCTTTCTTGATGATAAATCACAGGTCCAAAAGATCTTCAAAAACTTCACTAGGAAGGCTCAAAATCAATTTGCAGTGAAGATCAAGAAGGTTCGCAGCGACAACGGAATAGAGTTCAAGAACCTAAATGTGGATTCCTTTCTTGACGAAGAAGGGATTTCACATGAGATCTCGGCTACGTACACGCCTCAACAAAATGGAGTTGTGGAGAGGAAGACCCGGACACTCATCGAAATGGCAAGTACGATGCTTGACGAGTACAAGACGCCAAGACACTTTTGGGTGGAAGCGGTTGAGACAGCTTGTCATGCAACCAATCGATTGTATCTTCACAAGATTCTAGGCAAGACGTCATACGAGCTTCTCACCGGTAACAAACCCCAAGTTGGATACTTTTGAGTATTCGGCTCAAAGTGCAACATTCTTGGTAAGCATCGTCGTTCTAAATTTGCTCCTAAATCTCATGAAGGTTTCCTACTTCGTTATGGATCAAACTCTCACACTTACTTTGTCTACAACAATTTCACCCGAAAGGTTGAAGAGACGATAGATGTGAAGTTTGATAAATCTAACAGCTCGCAAGTAGAGCAATTGCCAATTGATGTAGGAGATAAAGATCCTTCGGAAGCAATTCAAGACTTGTCTATTGGCAATATCCGTCCAACGGAGGTGAAAGAGAGTACTTCGTTTGTCCATGTGGAAGCTTCTACCTCACGACAAGGTGAACCACAAGTTGACTTGAAGGCATCCACAAGTGGGACACGCCATGATGAAGGAAACGAGGAAGTGCATCAAGATGAACCTCATCGACCTCCTTCTCCACCTCCACAAGGGGACAACAACACCAACAACAATGAAGAAGGACAAGAAGAAGAAGATGATGAATAGGATGTTCCACCCCGACCCAAGAAAAAGCTTTCACGAGTTAGAGCAAGAATTGCTAGAGATCATCTCGTAGAGCAAATCTACAATGATATCCAAACCAGGAGAATCACTCGCTCTAAATCTCGGCTAGCTAACTTTAGTGAACATTACTCTTTCATATCTAACCTTGAACCCAGGAAGGTTGAAGATGCTCTTGATGATCCAGATTGGGTGAACGCTATGCACGAAGAGCTACATAACTTTGAGAGAAATCAAGAGTGGACATTGGTCGAGAAGCCCGACAACAACCACAACATCATCGGTACCAAATGGGTGTTTCGCAACAAGCAAGACGAAGATGGTCAAGTCATCCGCAACAAAGCACGTCTCGTCGCCCAAGGCTACACTCAAGTTGAAGGTATGGACTATAGTGAGACATATGCCCCCATTGCTAGACTTGCGTTCGTTCGCATCTTACTTGCTTATGCTAATCACCATGATATCATGCTATACCAAATGGACATTAAAAGTGCTTTTCTTAACTGTGAAATTGAGGAGGAAGTTTATGTTAAACAACCTCCCAGCTTTGTCAATCCTAAGAAACCCGATCATGTTTACAAACTTCACAAAGCTCTTTATGGTCTTAAACAAGCTCCTAGAGCGTGGTATAAATGCTTCACCAAGTTCCTTATTGAAAAAGGCTTTGAGATTGGAAAAATTGATTCCACTCTTTTTACTAAAAGGGTTAATGGTGAATTATTTGTGTGCCAAATTTATGTTGATGATATCATATTTGGTTCTACTAACCCCCCATTCTAGTGAATGGTTTGGAAAGCTAATGTCAGAAAAGTTTGAGATGTCTATGATGAGTGAACTCAAGTCCTTTCTTGGTTTGCAAATCAAGCAAACTAAGGAGGGTACCTTTTTTCACAAACAAAGTATACCAAGGACTTGTTCAAGAAGTTCAACATGCAAGAATGCAAAGGTATGACTACACCCATGCCTACTAGTGGACATCTTGACTTGACTAAGGATGGCGAACCGGTTGATAAAAAAGTTTACCGCTCTATGAATGGTTCATTGTTATATCTATGTGCCTCCCGTCCCAGCATTATGCTAAGTGTGTGCATGTGCGCACGATATCAAGCGGCCCCTAAAGAATGTCACCTCAAGGCTATGAAAAGGATAGTGAGATACTTAATACATACACCAAATTTTGGCATTTGGTATCCTAAGAGGTCCTCTTTTGATCTTGTTGGCTACTCCTATTCAGACTATGCCGGTGACAAGGTTGATAGAAAGTCCACTTCGAGTACTTGTCAATTTCTTGGTAGATCTATTGTGTCTTGGTCCTCCAAGAAACAAAACTCGGTATCCTTATCCACTGCCGAAGCGGAATACAATGACATTGTTTCATGTTGCGCTCAATTACTTTGGATGACTCAAACTCTTAAAGATTATGGATCTATGTGAAACATGTTCCATTGCTTTGTGACAATGATAGTGCCATTACGATTGCTATTAATCCTGTGCAACATTCTCGAACTAAGCATATTGAAGTTCGTCATCATTTCATTCGGGATCATGTTGCTAAGGGTGATATCAATCTTAAACATGTTTGCACTGATAAGGAATTAGTAGATATATTTACTAAACCACTTGATGAGAAAGTGTTTTGCAGGTTGAGAGGTGAATTGAACATTATTGATGCCTCAAACTTGCAGTAGGAACTCCATTTGGATACATGCAAGGCATAAGCCTTTGACTAATCCTTGACTTTTTCTCTTATGATGATAATCATATGTCTTGGATACTTGTACCCTTGCATGCTATATAATGCATAGGTACTTGGATTAATCTAAATCCGTGGGATTGCAAACCACTCACATCTTGAGTAATCTCTACATCACCAAGTCTCTACAATATGGTGGTTGAAGACAAGGAAGCATGAATCCTTTCAATATATCCATTGACAATTTCTATATATCAAATTTCGTTTGGTATCAAACTTTCATGATTGTCATGTTGGATACACAAGTGCTCTTCCTTGCAAATCCAATCCATGTAGGAAGATGAACTCAAACTACAAGTGGTGCTCCCAATTCTTGATGAGCTACATCATCCTTGAGCATCCCACACAAGTTCAACTACATGATCAATATCAACACCACCACCCAAGGTATGTCATTCCATCTTAGAGAAGCTTTACCCCAAGACATGGTTCAAAGCAACTCAACAAGATGGGAATACATCAAATGCTTAAACAAAAAATGGTAACCCCATTTTGAGCTTAAACGATGAGTATGACCTATGATCAAGTGTCTTCACTTGACTCCTAAGTCAATATACTCTAACATAGGTGACTTTGTCGCCGACCACTCTAGTTGAGGTTCCCTAGTGTTTCTTTGTACTCTTGCATTTGTGTCATGCATACATGTTTTCCCTTTCAAAAAATAAACTTCATCTAGATTTTCTTTTCTCTGTTTTGTTCTGCATTATCTGCATCCAATTCATTGCAAATCCTTTAGTTAATTCCTTGAAAATCTTTATGAGATCTTATTTGCCTAGTGAGCTGAGATGAAAAATTGTTCTCTCTGTATTGAACTCGGACCCACCGATTTGCCTCTTTCGGTTCAACCGAACCACCTTGGTGCCACCAAAGAAAACAACTCGGTGCTACCGATTTCAATACCGAGGAGACACTTTGTCATCTGCATCCTGCATATTTGTTACAGCTCCACTCAATGATTCTTGACCTCTACCAGCATCACATTTTATATACTGCTATGCTCTGTGACTGAAGGACCAAGCCTATTTTGACTCACACTCTAGAAGACCCCTTCTTGGAAATTTATGTCATAGGGGGAGAGAGAGTTCACATCAAAGCTTAATGAGAGAATATTTCAAACATGGGGAGAGAGGAATCACTTGCCCTAGATGCTTGGTGTTCAAGAGGAGAGATGTCACATGTATTTCAGAGGGAAAAGACATGTCTATGATATGTTTTTGATATACAAGTGTCGGTGTACTAAAGTAAGGGTACCTTAGTATCCCGAACTTGTGCACGGACAGTTGCAGCGTCCCGCGGCAAGACTTGCCAGGCGACCGCCAAGCCCCTCGTGGTTCCACTAGAGCCATTCAAGAACAAAGTATCCAAGTCCAGAAGACAAGACCCCGGCAAGAGGAGCTTGCCGGGAAGACCACTCAAGGCGCAAAATCAATCAAGACACGAGACCCCGGCCAGAGGAGCTTGCCGGGAAGGCCAACCAAGGCACCTCTAGAGAGCTTGCCGCGACGCGCCATGTGTCCCGGCAAGGCCCGGTGAGCGACAAGCTCCCAGGCGCAACAAGCTAACCACCGCGGCAAGACACTTGCCGCGGCAAGCTTCCACTTAGATCCCACGCTCCAGCTCATCCACCCACGTGTCGCCCTGGGACCCGTCCAGGCGCACGTGGCGGAAGGCTGTGCAGCCAGGGGAACACGGTGGCAAGCGGCGATGACTAGGCTACCGTCGTGGCGGACGGTGGCGCTCCTGATGGCCTCTTTTTGCACTGTTTGGGGCGACGGCGACGGGCATTCAATGCCCTTGTCCCCTGCCGTCAGTGTTAGGTAAAGAGCACTATGCAAACACTGTTCCAACTACCACTGTTTTTACTTTTTTACCCCCATCTGTGTTGCCACCTGTCGGTGACCCCTTTGACCTATAAAAGGAGGCCCATGTGCAACGTAGAAGGGGTTCCGATCATCGATCACTCTCCACGCTCGGTCTTGTTAGCGGTTAGAGTGTACTGTTGCTCTCTTCGCTCCCGAGCCAAGAACTCAATAACAAACCAAAGCAGGAGTAGGGTTTTACGCATACGTGCGGCCCGAACCTGGGTAAACTGCTCGCGTGTTTGCCTCGATCTGCTCTTTGTGCATCCTCCGCCCCTTGCCGTACCGAGAAGGGGCTCCGGTCCCATAGGTGTTCGTGGGCGATCAGTGGTCCCATAGATGTCGGGGAAACTGATCGCCCACGAACACCTATGGGACCGGAGCCCCTTCTCAGTACGGCAAGGGGCGGAGGATGCACAAAGAGCAGATCGAGGCAAACACGCGAGCAGTTTACCCAGGTTCGGGCCGCACGTATGCGTAAAACCCTACTCCTGCTTTTGTTTGTTATTGAGTTCTTGGCTCGGGAGCGAAGAGAGCAACAGTACACTCTAACCGCTAACAAGACCGAGCGTGGAGAGTGATCGATGATCGGAACCCCTTCTATGTTGCGGATGGGCCTCCTTTTATAGGTCAAAGGGGTCACCGACAGGTGGCAACACAGATGGGGGTAAAAAAGTAAAAATAGTGGTAGTTGGAACAGTGTTTGCATAGTGCTCTATACCTAACACTGACGGCAGGGGACAAGGGCATTGAATGCCCGTCGCCGTCGCCCCAAACAGTGCAAAAAGAGGCCGTGAGGAGCGCCACCGTCCGCCACGACGGTAGCCTAGTCATCGCCGCTTGCCACCATGTTCCCCTGGCCGCACAGCCTTCCGCCACGTGCGCCTGGAAGGGTCCCAGGGCGACACGTGCGTGGATGAGCTGGAGCGTGGGATCTGAGTGGAAGCTTGCCGCGGCAAGTGTCTTGCCGCGGTGGTTAGCTTGTCGCGCCTGGGAGCTTGTCGATCACCGGGCCTTGCCGGGACGCATGGCGCGTCGCGGCAAGCTCTCTAGAGGTGCCTTGGTTGGCCTTCCCGGCAAGCTCCTCTCGCTGGGGTCTCGTGTCTTGATTGATTTTGCGCCTTGAGTGGTCTTCCCGGCAAGCTCCTTTTGCCTGGGTCTTGTCTTCTGGACTTGGATACTTTGTTCTTGAATGGCTCTAGTGGAACCACGAGGGGTCTTGGCGGTCGCCTGGCAAGCCCTACCGCGGGACGCTGCAACTGTCCGTGCACAAGTTCGGGATACTAAGGTACCCTTACTTTAGTACACCGACATGAGCCCCGGGGCCTGGGCCAAACACGGTGCCGAGCACTGTTGGGCCAGGCCCAAAACAGTGCACGGGCACGCGCGGCCTGCGGCACGCCGTATCCCACTCCGTATCCACCGCGCCCTCCCTTAATGACACACGTTCAATGCGGCATCGTGGGAGAGATCGTGGCCTGTTTCTTTAATGGGAAATGCGGAACGTCCCCCTCTTTCCCCTTAAAAGCAGGGGAAACAGGGGCAGTTCCTTCCATTCGCCCATTGCTTCTTCAATCCTCAGAAACCCCCGCCGCTCCCCTCCTCCCCGAAGGCCGAAAGAGAGCAGCGTTCCTTCCTCCGTCACCACCAGCATCACCAACGCCATCGACCTCCCCCACCCTCGCCATGGCTCCGACGGGCGAGAAGGGGAAATCCGCGAAGGCCGCCGCGAAGTCCGCCGAGGCGCTGCGGCTAGCAGCAATGCGGAAGAAGATGGCGGTCTTCCCGCCAAAGCTTAGCGCGGAGGAGCTGAGGGATACCTTTTACCTCTTCTGGGCGAGGGAGACGAAGGCGCATCCGCGCACCAAGGTACTCCCCGCCGTAGCCTGCGACATGTTCCCGAATGGCTACGCCTTTTTTTCCCTGTTCTTCTACTGCGGGCTCTGCCCGCCCTATTCCGAATTCTTCTACGATATTATGAATACCTACGGGTTTCATCTCCTTGACTTCACCCCCAATGCTATCTTGACCATGGCCGTTTTCGCACATCTGTGCGAAAACTTTGTCGGAGTCTACCCCAATGTAGCTCTTTTCCGCCATTACTTCACGCCCCGAGTCGAGGCAGGGTCTCCTTTGTCCGGCGGAATCTCTTGGATCTCTAGAACCCATAAGAAGGAAGAGTACTTGACGAGAGAGCTCCGCGGCAAATGGGACGAGTGGAGAGCCAACTGGTGTTGGATCGTAGAAGATGACCCGCGGCCATTCACTTCCCGGCGCCAAGCCGCAGTAGTGCGCGGCAACGACTGGAGCGACTTTGCCCCGGAGGATAGCAGACTGAAGATTGCCACTACCCGAATCCTTCGCCTCAGGCACGCCAAGCTCACCGTGGGCGCAGTAGGAGCAGACTTCCTTCGCCGCCGCATCGCTCCCTTGTAGGAGAGGAAGAGGGCTGCTTGGGAGTTCGAGAACGCGACAGACATCATGAGGCTGCGCCCGGGCCTCAATTGGAATTTCACTGTGCTGGAGCTCAACGCGATGCTCCAGGCGTTGTTCAAGTACGACTCCGCCCATCCTGAGTGGTTTACGTTGCCGCCGGGCGTAGTTCCATTGTGCAACAACTCTGCGCTCAGCACCATCCGTGCAGTGATGCCGCTGTGCGATTCCCACGGGATCGACCCCACTTGGCAAGAACCTTCCGACGAAGCTGTGCAGACATTCTTCGACAACTTGGTGGAGCAGGCAGTCGATCCCGATGAGAAGAAAAGCCTCACCCGCGACACCACTGACCAGGAGATGGCATACATTGCCACAAGACTGGAAGAGGCAGCGGCAGCCAGGGCCGCGGGCGAGTTCGGGTACACGGTGGAGGAGGCGGAGGCAGCGGAGGCGACAAGCCTCGCCGAGGAGGAAGAGCTACGCAAGGCGGGGGAGCTTGCTGGGCAACTTGCCGAGACAAACGAGCCCATCGAGCCGGGCGTCGAATCAAGCGGGCCCACCGAGCAGGGTGCCGGGTCCAGTGAGCCCGTTGAGGACTCGAGCGGCTCACTGGAGATTGGCTCCTCTTCTTCGTCCTCGGGCAGCTCGCCACCACCAGCAAGTCCTCCAGCTCCAAGAAGACGCCTCCGCAAGGCCACGGACGTGACGGGGCGGCAAGCGGGCCAATAGCCGCAGCGCCGCGCGACACGCGTCACGCGTCACCATGGCAAGCAAGGCCGCCACGGGAATTCCTCACGCTTCTTCAGCGGCTGGAGGAGGGTCTTCCCGGGCTGGCTCCACTGCTCCTGCCACCCCTCACGCCTCGGCGACAACCGGAGCGGGGTCTTCTCAGACCGCCGCCCCTGCTCCCGCCAAGCGGCCAAGGGAGCCCACTCCCCCAGCTCCTCGCGCCGGGACGCGCGAGCCGGACTTTGATTTCTCGGCGCTCAGCTCCGACGAGGAGGAGGAAGGAGAGTAAGTCATCGCGATTATTGTCTTTGTTTAATCTTCTGTTGCTTCGTCTTGCATCACTTTCGCCTAACTCTGGTCCCGTCTTTTTCAGAACTCTGGCCCAGAGGGCAGCGAAGAGGGCCAAGGTCCCGGTGATCGTCATCGAGGACGAGCCCTCCGCGACAGTAGGAGGTGTGCCTGAGACGAGCTTGCCGGACCCGGCAACCGTTCCTCGGAGCAGCCCCCAGCGTAAGTACCGTGCATCTTATGCTGTTGGGCGCGCGTGGGTGCTTCTTCTTTTCTTGCTGATATCTTGTTCGTTGACTTGTGCAGGAGCAGAGCACCAGCATTAGGAGCGTCAGGAGATCGCCCCTGATGAGCCGCACGCCTCGACCACACCGCCAAGGGGAGGCTCCCCGGCAAGGGAGAACACTCCGCCAAGGACGAGCACCCCGCCAAGGGATGGCGCTAGCGGCCCTCCGCCGGCGGGAGCTTCCACCACGCCGCCGAGGGAGAGATCCTCGGCAAGAAACCCCGCCGAGGAGGAGGCCCGCGTAGGTAAACCCTTGGACTTTTCTTCTTCTGAATTTCTCTTTTTGGATATTTGCTTGACTATTCTTCTTTCCTTTTCTTTTCTGCCTTCAGACCCGTCCGCAGCCGAGCCCATGGAGACGGAGGTCGTCGCCGACGCCGCCGCCGTTGCTGAGGAAGCGGTTGGCGCGGATGATCCCGCTGGCGCAGAGGCCGCCAGGGTTGCCACCGCGGCAACTGGAGAGGAGGCCGGCGATCACACTGCCGGCGCTAAGGCCGCAGGAGCGCCAGGCGCTACGCCGACCGCCGAGCCTTCCGCCGCCGCCGCCGCAGCCCCCAGCTCCGACGAGCCCGAGCCGAGCGCTTATCTGAAGGCCGGCGATGACATCTTCATCCAGCTCCCGTGGGCGTCCATGTCTAGGGTGCCAGTCGAGGGAGAGGTCTTCGACGGGGAGGTCCTCGCCTCCGCCGGACTGAGGTTTCTCGACACGCCAAGAAGCAGCAGCGAGCCCGAGGAGGAGCGGCTGCTGCGCAAGCTTCTGTCCTTGTACCGTGCCCGGCAGGCCAAGCTGGAGTCCCGAGAGGCTCTGGCCGCCAAGGCGGGTGCTGACTTGGAGAAGCGCGCAGAAGAGGTCCGAGCCGCCAACCAAGCAGCTCTCCGATCCTTGGCGGAGGAGCGGGAGCAGCTTGCCGAGGCGCATCAGGCTTTCATCTTGGAGAAGGCTGAAGCGGAGGAGCAACAACGGCTTGCCGCCGAGGAGCTCTCTAGGTGAGAAGGTGAGTTGACGCAGCGGAAGGTCGACCTCGACAGCCACGAGGACGAGCTTGCCGCGCGTGAGCAATCGTTTGGCGGAGCTTTGCAGGAGGCAAAAGATGCCGCTGCAGCTGCTGAGACCGCCAAGCGTGAGTTGGAGACGAGGGTGGCCCAGCTGGAGGCCATCCTGAAGACGAGCGGCGAGGAGGTTGCCGCACTTAAGCTTGAGAGGGAGAAGGACGCCCATAGCCACTCCGAGCTGCAGGTCCACCTCTCCGAGAAGGGCAAGGAGCTCGCCGTCGCCAAGGACTCCATCGCCGACCTAGAGTTGAAGTTGTCCACTCTTACCACGACGCTGGACGGCGCCAGGGAGCGGGAGACGGCCCTAAAGGAGGAGCTCAGGGCCGATAAGGTGTTGCTGGACAGTGCCGCCATCTCGCAGAATAACTTCAGGCGGAACGTCGAGATGTGGACGGAAGGTCTTGTCAACGCCGCCGCGGACATCGACAAGGAGCTGCCGGAGCTGGGGGCGGAGTATCTCGGGTACTCTACCGACGAGCAACTCCACCCCAGCGCCAAGCTTACTCTGTTCTTCAAAGGCGTGGCGACGGCTCTCCAGCAACTCCGGGAGAAGATCCCGAAGCAGCTGGCAGACGAATCTCACAGGCTCTGCGCGGGGGCCCTCCAAAAGGTGCTGATGAAGATAGCGTACCGCAAGCCCGGCCTCAACCTCACCAACGTCCTCAGGACCCTGCCGCCCGACGCCGACCAGGAGGCGCTCAAGGCCCTTGTCGCACCCATTGTGGACAAGGTGGGCGGGATCAAAAGGGTTGAAGGCGACCGCGCTGACTAGGCTTTTTACTTTCTTCTCTCCTTGTCGCTGCCAACCATGTTATGAACAATAGTCTATTAGAATTGCGGCAAGTCATTTTGTAATATAACTCTATCTTAGATGGTTAATGCAACGCTATTTCCTCTACTTGACTTCCTTGCTTTGTATGTTTTTATCCTACGCTTTTAGGGAACTTGCCGGCGTAGGCACCTTTGCCGCGGGCGCTGAGTGTGGAACTTCAGCAGCCCGCAGGCGGTGTTGCTACCGACAAGAAACCTTGTCGCAACCAGTTGCAGCACACTTAAGCTGTTGAGCGGGCTCGGAAACAAAGTAAGGGCGCGACACTAGTCGCATCACACTTAAGCTGTTAAGCAAACTCGAAACAGAATAAGGGCGCAACTGGCTACGAGTTAGTTCCTCCGCGCACAGGTTTTCCATACGAAGTGTGGTCGTTCAAGGAAGATAACCTAAAGATTTAAAAAATCTGATTGCTCAAACTTTGGCAACTTAGCTTTTGTATTGTCTGCTTCCCGGCGAGGCAATGCTTTCTTGAACTTGTTTCCCGGCAAGGCCAAACTTTCTTGAACGACACTTGGTCCATACCGTCTGCTTCCCTTTCCCTCCCGGCAAACTTGTGCGCGAGGGAACCTTGCTTTTCCTTGAGAAGAAAAGAAAGAAGAGAAAATGCAGATATGGAGCTTTCTGGCTCGTTATTGCTTACCGGGATTTGGTGCTGCACAAAGTGTCAGATAGTACATGCAAGAAAAATAGATGGCACGAAACGACAAGATGTGCGGGGCACATAAACTTTACTGATGCACGGGGTCTGCGCCCGGCTTTGTACAAAGGATTACATGCAACAGCGGCAAGACTTGTACAAAAGGTGGTTGCCGGAGCGGATCACGGCAACCGCGCCTTATGGGTAAAACTTACGAAGATGCTCGATGTTCCAGGAGTTGCTCACCGGCAAGCCATCTTCGGTCTCAAGGCGGACATCGCCGGGCCTAGTGACTCGTTTCACCCGATAAGGGCCTTCCCACTTCGGCGTCAACTTGTTGGAATTCTTGGCAGACTGAACGCGTCGAAGAACAAGGTCGCCTTCCTCGAAACTTCTGGCTTTAACTTTGCGGCTATGGTAGCGGGGCAAAGCTTGCTGATAGCGAGCAGCTCGCACAGCGGCCTGAAGACGGTCTTCCTCAAGGAGCAGCGCGTCATCTTGTCGCAGCTGCTCTTGCTCGAGCTTATCATAAGCAAGCACTCGAGGCGACCCGTATACGAGTTCCGTGGGGAGAACTGCTTCTGCTCCGTAGATAAGAGCAAAGGGTGTCTGTCCAGTGGCTTGATTTGGCGTCATTCTGATCGACCAAAGAACCACTGGCAGCTCCTCGATCTAGTTTCTTCCGCACTTGTGCAGCCTGTCGAAAGTTCTTGTCTTGAGCCAGCGCAGCACTTCAGCGTTTGCCCTCTCCGCTTGACCGTTGCTTCTCGGGTGAGCAACAGAAGCGAAGCAGACCTTGGCGCCAAGATCTTGGACGTATTGCATGAAGGTGCGACTGGTGAATTGCATGCCGTTGTCGGTGATGATCCTGTTAGGGATCCCGAAACGGCAAACAATCGACCTGAAGAACTTGACTGCTGACTGTGCGGTCACCTTCCTCACTGGTTCCACTTCTGGCCACTTTGTGAACTTGTCGATGGCGACGTACAAGAACTCAAAGCCCCCGGCTGGGCGGGGAAAGGGTCCGAGGATGTCGAGCCCCCAGACCGAAAATGGCCAGGACAAAGGGATCGTCTGGAGAGCTTGAGCTGGTTGGTGTATCTGCTTCGAATGGAACTGGCATGCTTCACACTTGGTTACTTGTGCAGTTGCATCTATGAGGGCTGTCGACCAAAAGAAACCTTGCCGGAAAGCTTTTCCGACAAGTGCTCTCGCGCCAATGTGGTGACCACATATGCCTCCATGTATCTCTGCCAACAGCTTCTGTCCATCTTCCCGGGGAATACACTTCAATTTCACACCGTTGAGTTTTCTTCTGCACAGTTTGTTGTTGACGAACTGGTACATACTTGACTGCCAGGTTACTTTTTCCGCTTCTTCGTGATCTTCGGGAAGTTCTCCTGTTTGGAGAAAATGGACGATCTGTTGCGCCCATGCTGGAGCTTGTGGCTCGACAACAAGGGCTAAAGGCACATCTGCCGCTGCAGGAACACCTGCTTCTACGGCGAGAACTTGTGTCTCGGCCGGAGCTTGATGTTCCCCAGCAAGCTTACCGGAGCAAGTCTTGTTGGGAGCGTCTGCTTCGACTGTACAAACCCAAGGGCTTGCAGGAGCAGATTGCTCCTCAGCATTTTCGATGTTGATCTTGGGGACTTTCTTGGCGGCGGCTTCTGGAAGCTCTGCCGGAAAGTAGTCGCCAGAGACCAACTTCCTCTTCTTGCTCTGTTTAGTTGATGGTGCTACTGATGGTTGAGTTAGCTTGAGCACAAAGATTCCTGGTTCCACAGGTAGCTTTAGTGCAGCACACTTTGACAGGCCATCTGCGATGTCATTCTGAGCTCTTGGAATGTGCTCCATCTGTAGGCCTTCAAAGTGTTCTTCAAGTTTTCTCACTTCGTCGACGTAAGCTTCCATCAACGAACTCTGGTAGTTCTTGTTTACTTGGCGGACGACAAGCTGTGAGTCCCCCCTCACAATCAGCTTCTTGATCCCAAGGTCTGCTGCGATCCTAAGACCGGCAAGCAAACCCTCATACTCTGCAGTATTGTTTGTTGCTTGCTCCTTGGGAAAGTGCATCTGGACCACGTACTTGAGGTGCTCTCCGGTGGGTGCGACAAGCAGCACACCGGCATCGGCGCCTTGCAGCGAGAAGGCACCATCAAAGTACATTATCCATTCTTTGCTTGCTTCCTTGACGGGGATGCTTGTCTCTGGAATCTCTTCGTCCGGCATTGGTGTCCACTCTGCTATGAATTCCACCAATGCTCTGCTTTGGATAGTTGAGGTGCTTTCAAACTTGAGGCCAAAGCTTTACAGTTCCAGTGCCCACTCGATGATCCTGCCTGTCGCTTCTGGATTTTGCAGTATCGTCTTCAGCGGAAAGCGAGTGACAACTGTTATCTCGTGTGCTTGGAAGTAATGGCGCAGCTTCCTCGAGGCCATAAGGAGGCCGAAAAGCAACTTCTGCACTCCAGAGTACCTTGACCTAGACCCCTGGAGAAGGGAGCTGACGAAGTAAACTGGGCGTTGCACCATCTTCTTCCGTATCTCCTCTTGCATCTGCGTAGATCTATCCTTGTCGGGACCAGAGCTTGCCGGAGAAGCTCCTTGCTTGTCGCTGGACGTGTGTGCCGCGGCCACTGGCTCATCATCCGCCTCCCTCTCCGCTACTAACGCAGCACTAACCACTTGATTGGTTGCTGCTAGATATAGCAACAACTTCTCTTGTGGTTTAGGTGCGACAAGTATGGGAGTGGAGGACATGTACCTCTTCAAGTCTTGCAGCGCTGCCTCCGCTTCCGGAGTCCATTTCATTGGACCTGCCTTTTTCAAAATTTTGAAAAACGGCAGGGCGCGTTCTGCAGACTTAGAGATAAACCTGCTGAGAGCAGCCACACAGCCGGCAAGCCTTCGCACATCCTTGACGCGCTTCGGTGCTTCTATTTGCTCGATGGCCTTGATCTTGTCGGGATTGGCTTCAATCCCCCTCTGAGACACGAAGAACCCGAGAAGCTTGCCGGAGGGGACTCCAAACACGCATTTCTCGGGGTTGAGCTTGAGTTGGATCTTGCGCAGATTCGCAAAGGTTTCATCTAGATCTTGTATCAGAGTAGCCCTGTCCTTGCTCTTGACCACTATGTCATCCATGTACGCTTCTACATTTCGGTGGATCTGTGGCTCAAAAGCTGTATGGACCACCCTTGCAAATGTTGAACCAGCATTCTTTAATCCGAAAGGCATGCGTATGAAGCAATAAGTGCCACATGGAGTAATGAATGCGGTCTTTTCCTCATCTTCTTCAGCCATGAAGATCTGGTGATATCCTGAGTATGGATCAAGAAACGAAAGCAACTCGCATCCGGCGGTGGAGTCAACAATCTGGTCAATGCGTGGCAAGGGAAATGGATCTTTGGGACAAGCTTTATTCACATCGGTGAAGTCTATACAAAGCCTCCACTTCCCATTCGCTTTACGCACGACAACAGGATTGGCCAACCACGTGGGATGGAGCACACCTCTGACAAGGCCTGCCGCTTCCAGCTTCTTGATCTCTTCTGCGATAAACTCTTGGCGCTCCATTGCTTGTTTCCTGACTTTTTGTTTGATGGGCCGCGCGTGAGGACAAACGGCAAGCTTGTGCTCAATCACTTTCCTGGGAACACCGGGGATGTCAGACGGTTTCCATGCCAACACGTCGACGTTCGCCCGCAGGAAAGCAATGAGCGCGCTTTCCTATTTAGGATCAAGCGTGGCACTGATGGTAAAAGTACCACCAATGTTGTCTTCCTTGGCGGACACCTTCTTGGTTGTTGGCGGAGCTGCCATCGTCTTCTTACACTTGCCGGTGGAGCTCGATGGTGCGTCCTCGACGGTAGTGCAGCACTCCGAAGAGGTGTGTTTGCCGGAGTGGGCCCCAGAGCTCTTGCCGGACTTGGTCTTGTTCTTCCGCTCGGGAGCTTCAGCGGCAAGTGTCTTGCTGTCTGTTGCGGCTGCTGCATCCCGGTAAATCTTGTCGGCACAGATAAGGGCATCCTTGTTGTTGCCAGGGACAGAGATGACGCTTATCGGGCCTGGCATCTTGAGCATGTTGTAGGCGTAGTGAGAGGCTGCCATGAACTTGGCGAGCGCTGGACGGTCGAGTATTCCATTGTAAGGCAATGGAATATCGGCAACGTCAAAAGTGATCCTCTCGGTCCTGAAGTTCAGCTCTCCGCCAAATGTCACTGGCAGTGCCATCTTCCCCTTCGGCTTGCTCCTTCCCGGGTTGATCCCTTGGAATGTGCTGGTTCCTTCGAGCTCGCTGTCGGGGATCTGGAGTTTCCGGACCACAGCGGAGGAGATCAAGTTCAACCCGGCCCCGCCGTCAACTAACATCTTAGTGACCTTGAGGTTGCGGATGGTTGGTGAAACCAACATCGGCAAACACCCGACCGCAGTGGTGCGATCAGGGTGGTCCTCAATGTCGAAGATGATAGGTGTGCTGGACCACTTCAGAAGTTTGCGCGACTCGACGGGTGGCTCTGCTGCATTAACTTCCCGTACCCACTGCTTGAGTTGATGGTGGGAAGTATGCAGAGAAGCACCACCGTCAACGCACATAACCTCTGTGGCTTTCTGAAACTCCTGCTCGTTGTTCTCTCCATCATCCATGTCTTCGTCTTCGTCGTCGTCTTCTTCCTTGTCGCGGCCGCGGGGAGGTCTGTCTCCTTGCTGCTGCTTGGACTTGCCGCGGCGTCCTCCCCGGCCGTTGAATGGCCTCTTCTTGCCGGACCCCCCATCACCTCCCTGGGCCTTCTCCTTGTCGCGTCGCTCGTACTCAACCTTTTGCTGCTCGACGAGGTACTCGACCCTTTTTCAGTTCTGGAGGTCGTGGCCCTTGGTGCGGTGGATCTTGCAGTATTGCTTGTCGGAGCCGTCCTGCTTGTCGGCGGCTGCCACAGTTTGGCAGTTGGTGCACGCGGCAGTATCCTTGCCGAAGCCACCAGTCTGGGCTTTCTTGGCGCCAGCCTCCTTGCCAGACTGCTCAACGAGTAGCACTTCCTTGTTCTTCTTCTTCCTGTTGCCCCGCCGCCGGCTTTTCTTTGCCGGGGCGGCATCCTCGCTGTCGGATCCCCCTGCTCCTATATCCTCTCCGGGGAGTTTCCTCCCCTCTTAAGCACGCGCGCACTTGTCGGCCAGGGCGTACAGCTCGCTGACATCCCTGATCTTGCACATCGCCATCTCCTCCCTCATCCGGCGGTTACGCACGTTCTGATGGAAAGCGCTAATAACCGCGGGAGGGTGGACATCCGGGATGTTGTGCTGGACGCGGCTGAACCTCTGGATATCCTTACGCAGGGGCTCTCCTTCCTTCTGGGCGAGTATGTGAAGGTCAATCTCCTGGCCATGGGGCTTGTGGCCACCTGTGAAGGCGCCGACAAACTGGTGGCACAGGTCAGCCCAAGAAGAAATGGAGTTCTCCGGCAAGTGCATGAGCCAAGATCTGACGTTTGGCTTGAGCACCAGCGGGAAGTAATTGGCGAGTATCTTCTCGTCTCGTCCCCCGGCAGCCTGCACCGCGATGGTGTAGATGCTGAGGAACTCCGACGGATGTGTCTTGCCGTCGTACTTCTCCGGTACGTCGGGCTTGAAGTTCTTCATGCTGGGCCACTGGACTTGCCGCAGCTCACAGGTGAACGCAGGGTAACCCGCCGCGTACGGCAGGTCGCCTGGTCCCCCTGGCGCTTGCATGTCAACAGCGGGCCCAGTGCGCTGGTCAGATTGACGCCGCCCTTCTCTCCGACGCTCGATGCGGGTTCGAGCGTCCTCTTGTTGTTAATCGTCGAGAACTTGGCGCTGATCGCGGCGAGCTCGCGGATCTGATGACGCAGTGGAGTCATCGTCGATGTTGATCCGGCGAGCCGGCGATATTGGCCTCCTTGGCAGGGAGTGCACGGTGGTTGCACCCCCGGCGGTCTTGTCACCATCGGCCCGCGCCTGGCTGACTTGCCGCGGCCGTGACGCACTCGACTGCTGCGGGGTGTCACCGTTGGCGAAGGCGATGAGACTTTGGATGGTGGCCCTCCAGTCGTCGGCCTTGTCTGCCGCTGGAGGGAAGTCGAGGAGCAGTTGAGCTCGTGCTAGAGCTTCTGCTGGAGTGGCAGGTAACGGTGGCGAGCGGTGCGAGGAGCGGGATATGCTCGGACTTCTAACTATGTTAGAAGGAGCAGGATCCCGTCCCGGCGACCGTGCCTTGCTCATGCCAGCATGTTGATGTGCATGTTGGCCTTGAGCGTCCCGAGATCCGCCGGCTTGGCCTTGGCCCAGCAAGCGTATGGTACCTTGAGTACCACGTCGCTGCCGGTCCCGCGCTTCCTCATATGGACGCGGTGCGTGTACGGACGCCGAGGCCTTGGAGTGCGCCCGGTCGTCCGTCTTGTCCTTGGACTTGGCGGCGCCGTGAGTTTTCTCGCCGAAGTCCGTCCTTCCGCCAGCGTCTACCCCACCAGCCGTTGGCTCCGGCGGTGGCGGGATCGACGCGGACGGGCCTGCTGCCTCCGAAGCCTTCTTCTTCGGTGGCATGTCGATGGAGTCGATGAAGTTGATGAAGTTGATGAAGTTGGTGAAGATCTAGCTCGCGTGGACGCCGGATCAGGTTCACACAACCTCGACGCTCCCCTACCTGGCGCGCCTAAACCACAAGAGAAGTTGTTGCTATATCTACCAGCAACCAATCAAGTGGTTAGTGTTGCGTTAGTAGCGGAGAGGGAGGCGGATGATGAGCCAGTGGCCGCGGAAAACATTTCCAGCGACAAGCAAGGAGCTTCTCCGGCAAGCTCTGGTCCCGACAAGGATGGATCTGCGCAGATGCAAGAGGAGATACGGAAGAAGATGGTGCAGCGCCCAGTTTACTTCGTCAGCTCCCTTCTCCAGGGGCTAGGTCAAGGTACTCTGGAGTGCAGAAGTTGCTTTTCGGCCTCCTTATGGCCTCGAGGAAGCTGCGCCATTACTTCCAAGCACACGAGATAACAGTTGTCACTCGCTTTCCGTTGAAGAGGATACTGCAAAATCCAGAAGCGACAGGCAGGATCGTCGAGTGGGCACTGGAACTGTCAAGCTTTGGCCTCAAGTTTGAAAGCACCTCAACTATCCAAAGCAGCGCATTGACGGAATTCATAGCAGAGTGGACGCCAACGTCGGACGAAGAGATTCCAGAGACGAGCATCCCCGTCAAGGAAGCAAGCAAAGAATGGATAATGTACTTTGATGGTGCCTTCTCGCTGCAAGGCGCCGGTGCCGGTGTGCTGCTTGTCGCACCCACCGGAGAGCACCTCAAGTACGTGGTCCAGATGCACTTTCCCAAGGAGCAAGCAACAAACAATACTGCAGAGTATGAGGGTTTGCTTGCCGGTCTCAGGATCGCAGCAGACCTTGGGATCAAGAAGCTGATTGTGAGGGGGGACTCGCAGCTTGTCGTCCGCCAAGTAAACAAGAACTACCAGAGTTCGTTGATGGAAGCTTACGTCGACGAAGTGAGAAAACTTGAAGAACACTTTGAAGGCCTACAGATGGAGCACATTCCAAGAGCTCAGAATGACATCGCAGATGGCCTGTCAAAGTGTGCTGCACTAAAGCTACCTGTGGAACCAGGAATCTTTGTGCTCAAGCTAACTCAACCATCAGTAGCACCATCAACTAAACAGAGCAAGAAGAGGAAGTTGGTCTCTGGCGACTACTTTCCGGCAGAGCTTCCAGAAGCCGCCGCCAAGAAAGTCCCCAAGATCAACACCGAAAATGCTGAGGAGCAATCTGCTCCTGCAAGCCCTAGGGTTTGCACAGTCGAAGCAGACGCTCCCGACAAGTTTTGCTCCGGCAAGCTTGCCGGGGAACATCAAGCTCCGGCCGAGACACAAGTTCTCGCCGTAGAAGCAGGTGTTCCCGCAGCGGCAGATGTGCCTTTAGCCCTTGTTGTCGAGCCACAAGCTCCAGCATGGGCGCAGCAGATCGTCCATTTTCTCCAAACAGGAGAACTTCCCGAAGATCAAGAAGAAGCGGAAAAAGTAACCCGGCAGTCAAGTATGTACCAGTTCGTCGACAACACACTGTGCAGAAGAAGACTCAACGGTGTGAAATTGAAGTGTATTCCCCGGGAAGATGGACAGAAGCTGTTGGCAGAGATACATGGAGGCATATGTGGTCACCACATTGCCGCGATAGCACTTGTCAGAAAAGCTTTCCGGCAAGGTTTCTTTTGGCCGACAGCCCTCCAAGATGCAACTGCACAAGTAACCAAGTGTGAAGCGTGCGAGTTCCATTCGAAGCAGATACACCAACCAGCTCAAGCTCTCCAGACGATCCCTTTGTCCTGGCCATTTTCGGTCTGGGGGCTCGACATCCTCGGCCCCTTTCCCCGCACAGCCAGGGGCTTTGAGTTCTTGTACGTCCCCATCGACGAGTTCACAAAGTGGCTAGAAGTGGAACCAGTGAGGAAGGTGACCGCACAGTCAGCAGTCAAGTTCTTCAGGTCGATTGTTTGCCGTTTCGGGATCCCTAACAGGATCATCACCGACAACGGCAAGCAATTCACCAGTTGCACCTTCATGCAATACGTCCAAGATCTTGGCGCCAAGGTCTGCTTCGCTTCTGTTGCTCACCCGAGAAGCAACGGTCAAGCGGAGAGGGCAGATGCTGAAGTGCTGCGCGGGCTCAAGACAAGAACTTTCGACAGGCTGCACAAGTGCGGAAGAAACTGGATCGAGGAGCTGCCAGTGGTTCTTTGGTCGATCAGAACGACGCCAAATCGAGCCACTAGACAGACACCCTTTGCTCTTGTCTACGGAGCAGAAGCAGTTCTCCCCACGGAACTCCTATACGGGTCGCCTCGAGTGCTCGCTTATGATGAGCTCGAGCAAGAGCAGCTGCGACAAGATGACGCGCTGCTCCTTGAGGAAGACCGTCTTCAGGCCGCTGTGCGGGCTGCTCGCTATCAGCAAGCTTTGCGCCGCTACCATAGCCACAAAGTTAAAGCCAGAAGTTTCGAGGAAGGCGACCTTGTTCTTCGGCGCGTTCAGTCCGCGAAGAATTCCAACAAGTTGACGCCGAAGTGGGAAGGCCCTTATCGGGTGAAACGAGTCACTAGGCCCGGCGCTGTCCGCCTTGAGACCGAAGATGGCTTGCCGGTGAGCAACTCCTGGAACATCGAGCATCTTCGTAAGTTTTACCCATAAGGCGCGGTTGCCGTGATCCGCTCCGGCAACCACCTTTTGTACAAGTCTTGCCGCTGTTGCTTGTAATCCTTTGTACAAAGCCGAGCGCAGACCCCGTGCATCAGTAAAGTTTATGTGCCCCGCACATCTTGTCGTTTCATGCCATCTATTTTTCTTGCATGTACTATCTGACACTTTGTGCAACACCAAATCCCGGTAAGCAATAACGAGCCAGAAAGCTCCATATCTGCATTTTCTCTTCTTTCTTTTCTTCTCAAGGAAAAACAAGGTTCCCTCGCGCACAAGTTTGCCGGGGGGAAAGGGAAGCAGACGGTATGGACCAAGTGCCGTTCAAGAAAGTTTGGCCTTGCCGGGAAACAAGTTCAAGAAAGCATTGCCTCGCCGGGAAGCAGACAATACAACAGCTAAGTTGCCAAAGTTTGAGCAATCAAATTTTTAAAAAATTTAGGTTATCTTCCTTGAACGACCACACTTTGTATGGAAAACCTGTGCGCGGAGGAACTAACTCGTAGCCAGTTGCGCCCTTATTCTGTTTCGAGTTTGCTCAACAGCTTAAGTGTGATGCGACTAGTGTCGCACCCTTACTTTGTTTCCGAGCCCGCTCAACAACTTAAGTGTGCTGCAACTGGTTGCGACAAGGTTTCTTGTCGGTAGCAACACCGCCTGCGGGCTGCTGAAGTTCCGCACTCAGCGCCCGCGGCAAAGGTGCCTACGCCGGCAAGTTCCCTAAAAGCGTATGGTAAAAACATACAAAGCAAGGAAGTGAAGTAGAGGAAATAGCGTTGCATTAACCATCTAAGATAGAGTTATATTACAAAATGACTTGCCGCAATTCTAATAGACTATTGTAAATAACATGGTTGGCAGCGGCAAGGAGAGAAGAAAGTAAAAAGCCTAGTCAGCGCGGTTGCCTTCAACTCTTTTGATCCCGCCCACCTTGTCCACAATGGGTGCGACAAGGGCCTTGAGCGCCTCCTGGTCGGCGTCGGGCGGTAGGGTCCTGAGGACGTTGGTGAGGTTGAGGCCGGGGTTGTGGTACGCTATCTTCATCAGAACAGAGTAAGCTTGGCGCTGGGGTGGAGTTGCTCGTCGGTAGAGTACCCGAGATACTCCGCCCCCAGCTCCGCCAGCTCCTTGTCGATGTCCGCGGCGGCGTTGACAAGACCTTCCGTCCATACCTCGATGTTCCGCCTGAAGTAATTATGCGAGATGGCGGCACTGTCCAGCAACACCTTCTCGGCCCTGAGCTCCTCCTTCAGGGCCGTCTCCCGCTCCCTGGCGCCGTCCAGCGTCATGGTAAGAGTGGACAGCTTCAACTCCAGGTCGGCAATGGAGTCCTTGGCGACGGCGAGCTCCTTGCCCTTCTCGGAGAGGCGGACCTGCAGCTCGAAGTGGCTGTGGGCGTCCTTCTCCCTCTCAAGCTTAAGTGCGGCAACCTCCTCGCCGCTCGTCTTCAGGCTGGCCTCCAGCTGCGCCACCCTCGTCTCCAACTCACGCTTGGCGGTCTCAGCAGCTGCAGCGGCATCTTTTGCCTCCTGCAAAGCTCCGCCAAACGATTGCTCACGCGCGGCAAGCTCGTCCCCGTGGCTGTCGAGGTCGACCTTCCGCTGCGTCAACTCACCTTCTCGCCTGAAGAGCTCCTCGGCGGCAAGCCGTTGTTGCTCCTCCGCTTCAGCCTTCGCCAAGATGAAAGCCTGATGCGCCTCGGCAAGCTGCTCCCGCTCCTCCGCCAAGGATCGGAGAGCTGCTTGGTTGGCGGCTCGGAGCTCTTCTGCGCGCTTCTCCAAGTCAGCGCCTGCCTTGGCGGCCAGAGCCTCTCGGGACTCCAGCTTGGCCTGCCGGGCGCGGTACAAGGACAGAAGCTTGCGCAGCAGCCGCTCCTCCTCGGGCTCGCTGCTGCTGCTTGGCGCGTCGACAAACCTCAGTCCGGCGGAGGCGAGGACCTCCCCGTCGAAGACCTCTCCCTCGACTGGCGCCCTAGACATGGACGCCCACGGGAGCTGGATGAAGATGTCATCGCCGGCCTTCAGATAAGCGCTCGGCTCGGGCTCGTCAGAGCTGGGGGCTGCGGCGGCGGCGGCGGAAGGCTCGGCGGTCAGCGTAGTGCCTGGCGCTCCTGCGGCCTCAGCGCCGGCAGTGCGCTCGCCGGCCTCCTCGCCAGCTGCCGCGGCGGCAGCCCTGGCGGTCTCTGCGCCAGCGGGATCATCCGCGCCAACCGCTTCCTCAGCAATGGCGGCGTCGTCGGCGACGACCTCCGTCTCCATGGGCTCGGCAGCGGACGGGTCTGAAGGCAGAAAAGAAAAGGAAAGAAGAACAGTCAAGCAAATATCCTAAAAGAGAAATTCAGAAGAACAAAAGTCCAAGGGTTTACCTGCGCGGGCCTCCTCCTCGGTGGGGTTTCTTGCCGGGGATCTCTCCCTCGGCGGCGTGGTGGAAGCTCCCGCCGGCGGAGGGCCGCTAGCGCCATCCCTTGGCGGGGTGCTCGCCCTTGGCGGAGTGTTCTCCCTTGCCCGGGAGCCTCCCCTTGGCGGTGTGGTCGAGGCGTGCGGCTCGTCAGGGGCGATCTCCTGACACTCCTGATGCTGCTGCTCTGCTCCTGCACAAGTCAACGAACAAGATATCAGCAAGAAAAGAAGAAGCACGCACGCGCGCCCAACAGCAGAAGATGCACGGTACTTACGCTGGGGGCTGCTCCGAGGAACGGTTGTCGGGTCCGGCAAGCTCGTCTCAGGCACACCTCCTGCTGTCGCGGAGGGCTCGTCCTCGATGACGATCACTGGGACCTTGGCCCTCTTTGCTGCCCTCTGGGCCAGAGTTCTGAAAAAGACGGGACCAGAGATAGGCGAAAGTGATGCAAGACGAAGCAACAGAAGATTAAAGAAAGACAAGAATCGCGAAGACTTACTCTCCTTCCTCCTCCTCGTCGGAGCTGAGCGCCGAGAAATCAAAGTACGGCTCGCGCGTCCCGGCGCGAGGAGCTGGGGGAGTGGGCTCCCTTGGCCGCTTGGCGGGAGCAGGGGCGGCGGTCTGAGAAGACCCCGCTCCGGTTGTCGCCGACGCGCGAGGGGCGGCAGGAGCAGTGGAGCCAGCCTGGGAAGACCCTCCTCCAGCCGCTGAAGAAGCGCGAGGAATTCCCGTGGTGGCCTTGCTTGCCGCGGTGACGCGTGTCGCGCGGCGCTGCGGCTGTTGGCCCGCTTGCCGCCCCGTCACGTCCACGGCCTTGCGGAGGCGTCTTCTTGGAGCTGGAGGACTTGCTGGTGGTGGCGAGCTTCCCGAGGACGAAGAAGAGGAGCCAATCTCCAGTGAGCCGCTCGAGTCCTCGGCGGGCTCACTGGACCCGACACCCTGCTCGGTGGGCCCGCTTGATTCGACGCCCGGCTCGATGGGCTCGTTTGTCTCGGCAAGTTGCCCGGCAAGCTCCCCCGCCTTGCGTAGCTCTTCCTCCTCGGCGAGGCTTGTCGCCTCCGCTCCCTCCGCCTCCTCCACCGTGTACCCGAACTCGCCCGCGGCCCTGGCTGCCGCTGCCTCTTCCAGTCTTGTGGCAATGTATGCCATCTCCTGGTCAGTGGTGTCGCGAGTGAGGCTTTTCTTCTCGTCGGGATCGACTGCCTGCTCCACCAAGTTGTCGAAGAATGTCTGCACAGCTTCGTCGGCAGGTTCTTGCCAAGTGGGGTCGATCCCGTGGGAATCGCACAGCGGCATTACTACACAGATGGTGCTGAGCGCAGAGTTGTTGCACAATGGAACTACGCCCGGTGGCAACATAAACCACTCAGGATGGGCGGAGTCGTACTTGAACAACGCCTGGAGCATCGCGTTGAGCTCCAGCACAGTGAAATTCCAATTGAGGCCCGGGCGCAGCCTCATGATGTCTGCCGCGTTCTCGAACTCCCAAGCAGCCCTCTTCCTCTCCTGCAAGGGAGCGATGCGGCGGCGAAGGAAGTCTGCTCCTACTGCGCCCACGGTGAGCTTTGCGTTCCTGAGGCGAAGGATTCAGGTAGTGGCAATCTTCAGTCTGCTATCCTCCGGGGCCAAGTCGCTCCAGTCGTTGCCGCGCACTACTGCGGCTTGGCGCCGGGAAGTGAATGGCTGCGGGTCATCTTCTACGATCCAACACCAGTTGGCTCTCCACTCGTCCCATTTGCCGCGGAGCTCTCCCGTCAAGTACTCTTCCTTCTTATGGGTCCTAGAGATCCAAGAGATTCCGCCGGACAAAGGCGACCCTGCCTCGACTCGGGGCGTGAAGTAATGGCGGAAAAGAGCTACATTGGGGTAGACTCCAACAAAGTTTTCGCACAGATGTGCGAAAACGGCCATGGTCAAGATAGCATTGGGGGTGAAGTCAAGGAGATGAAACCCGTAGGTATTCATAATATCGCAGAAGAATTCGGAATAGGGCGGGCAGAGCCCGCAGTAGAAGAACAGGGCAAAAAAGGCGTAGCCGTTCGGGAACATGTCGCAGGCTACGGCGGGGAGTACCTTGGTGCGCGGATGCGCCTTCGTCTCCCTCGCCCAGAAGAGGTAAAAGGTATCCCTCAGCTCCTCCGCGCTAAGCTTTGGCGGGAAGACCGCCATCTTCTTCCGCATTGCTGCTAGCCGTAGCGCCTCGGCGGACTTCGCGGCGGCCTTCGCGGATTTCCCCTACTCGCCCTTCGGAGCCATGGCGAGGGTGGGGGAGGTCGATGGCGCTGGTGATGCTGGTGGTGACGGAGGAAGGAACGCTGCTCTCTTTCGGCCTTCGGGAAGGAGGGGAGCGGCGGGGGTTTCTGAGGATTGAAGAAGCAATGGGCGAATGGAAGGAACTGCCCCTGTTTCCCCTGCTTTTAAGGGGAAAGAGGGGGACGTTCCGCATTTCCCATTAAAGAAACAGGCCACGATCTCTCCCACGACGCCGCATTGAACGTGTGTCGTTAAGGGAGGGCGCGGTGGATACGGAGTGGGATACGGCGTGCCGCAGGCCGCGCGTGCCCGTGCACTGTTTTGGGCCTGGCCCAACAGCGCCCGGCACCGTGTTTGGCCCAGGCCCGGGGGCTCCTGTCGGTGTACTAAATTAAGGGTACCTTAGTATCCCGAACTTGTGCACGGACAGTTGCAGCGTCCCGCGGCAAGGCTTGCCAGGCGACCACCAAGGGCCCCTCGTGGTTCCACTAGAGCCATTCAAGAACAAAGTATCCCAGTCCATAAGACAAGACCCCAGCAAGAGGAGCTTGCCGGGAAGACCACTCAAGGCGCAAAATCAATCAAGACACGAGACCCCGGCGAGAGGAGCTTGCCGGGAAGGCCAACCAAGGCACCTCCAGAGAGCTTGCCGCGACGCGCCATGCGTCCCGGCAAGGCCCGGTGAGCGACAAGCTCCCAGGCGCGACAAGCTAACCACCGCGGCAAGACACTTGCCGCGGCAAGCTTCCACTCAGATCCCACGCTCCAGCTCATCCACCCACGTGTCGCCCTGGGACCCTTCCAGGCGCAAGTGGTGGAAGGCTGTGCAGCCAGGGGAACACGGTGGCAAGCGGCGATGACTAGGCTACCGTCGTGGCGGACGGTGGCGCTCCTGACGGCCTCTTTTTGCACTGTTTGGGGCGACGGCGACGGGCATTCAATGCCCTTGTCCCCTGCCGTCAGTGTTAGGTATAGAGCACTATGCAAACACTGTTCCAACTACCACTGTTTTCACTTTTTTACCCCCATCTGTGTTGCCACCTGTCGGTGACCCCTTTGAGCTATAAAAGGAGGCCCATGCGCAACGTAGAAGGGGTTCCGATCATCGATCACTCTCCATGCTCGGTCTTGTTAGCGGTTAGAGTGTCATGTTGCTCTCTTCGCTCCCGAGCCAAGAACTCAATAACAAACCAAAGCAGGAGTAGGGTTTTACGCATACGTGCGGCCCGAACCTGGGTAAACTGCTCGCGTGTTTGCCTCGATCTGCTCTTTGTGCATCCTCCGCCCCTTGCCGTACCGAGAAGGGGCTCCGGTCCCATAGGTGTTCTTGGGCGATCAGTTTCCCCGACAACAAGTTTTGGAATTCATATCATATCTTTTACCTTTGGGAACATGTATGTATTCAAGAGTACTCAGTACTCCATTCTACATGTTATCCCAATCTTGTTACTCTTGTGGCTCTCTTGCTGCTCTGTCTTGTAGATGTACCTGTGTTATCTAACCTTGTTTACTCAGGTCCATCCCTTCATAAGCCAGCTCAAGATCACAAGGTAAGTATATGCATCACACTCATGTGCATGAAGATCTCTAGCTAATGTACATATTGTTTGCAAGAAGGAATCATGAACATGAGGATACACTCCATATATTCATATCATTTGCTGTGATGCATATGGCCAAGATACATGTAACTCATTGCTTGCTCTGTCATGTCTATGCTTTCACATGCTTTTATATTCCATATTTACATGATTGCATAGATGTAGGGGGAGCCTATGCATGTTACATGTCCTTCCAAAGCTTTACTTGTTATTCTTCATATCCTTATCTAAAGCTTTGATGTATGTTGTCATCAATTACCAAAAAGGGGGAGATTGAAAGCACAAGTGCTCCCTGGGTGATTTTGGTAACTAATGTCAACATATCTCTTGTTGGACTAATGCTTTCATCTAGTATATTTCAGACAGGTTCAACAAATGGAGTGGCATGGACTAGAGGATGTGTAACCCCTTCAAGAAGATAAGGACAAAGCATTGGATCAAGCTCAATGCTCAGGACTCTACATTTTCTATATTAGTGATCCAAGATCACATTGAGTCTAGAGGAAAGACAATACTATTAAAAGGGGATGCGGTGTTGCTTAATGGCTTGCTTTCTCAAAGTGCTTTGTGGTATGCTCCAAAACCCTCAACCACTTTCTCACATCCACATATGTACCAAACCAAAAGTCGAACTCGGTCCCACCGAAAAGTTCTATTCGGCGCCACCGAGTTCACTTGACATAGCCACTGCCACAAACCCTAATCATTTCGGTCTCACCGAGATGGGAATGCAAACTCTTCGTTTCTTATTTGAAACATTTCGGTCTAATCGAGATGTGAGAATCGGTCTCACTGACTTAGCATTGCAAACTCTCTGTTGCCTTTTTGTAACAGTTCGGTCTCACCGAAATGAGCGAATCGGTCCCACCGAGTTTGCCTGACCAACTCTCTAGTTACTCTATTACCAAAATCGGCCCCACCGAGTTTGTGTAATCGGTCTCACCAAGATTATGTTATGCCCTAACCCTAATGAAATCGTTCCTACCGAGTTGATCATATCCGTCCCACCGAAATTCCTAACGGTCACATTATGAACTAAATCGTCTGACCGAGTTCTCTGAATCGGTCCCACAGAGTTTGGTAAATTGTGTGTAACAGTTAGATTTTGTGTGGAGGCTATATATACCCCTGTACCCACTTTTCATTCATGGGGAGAGCCATCAGAACATACCTACACTTCCATTACTCATTGTTCTGAGAGAGAACCACCTACTCATGTGATGAGACCAAGATATTCCATTCCTACCATATGAATCTTGATCTCTTGCCTTCCGCAAGTTGCTTTCCACTCAAATCATCTTTCCACCAAATCCAAATCTGTGAGAGAGAGTTGAGTGTTGGGGAGACTATCATTTAAAACACAAGAGCAAGGAGTTCATCATCAACACACCGTATATTACCTTTTGGAGAGTGGTGTCTCCTAGATTGGTTAGGTGTCACTTGGAACTGCACACTTTCAATATCTGTGCAAACAGGGATGCTCGATTTTAATGGAACTGCACAACAAGTCCAAATGGTTCAACATTATGAGCATGTTTTCCTCCAAACCGTTATACCCAATTGGTGGTACTATGAGATGTTCATTACGAAGGTACATGATTTGCTACTATCTTGCTACTCTTTTTGTACTGTCATTAGATAGTAATATTAGTGGTTTGCATGTGAATTTATTGGTAGGGTTGACCTACATTGGAGGTGCAGGACATGACTCAATGATTGGATGCTCAATTTCGGTTGTATCGATTCCACCTCTTCCATCACTGCGAACATGGATATCCTTGGTATGATGAAGAACAAGCGCTATATATCTGCTCTGTACCAGCAAATCAATTCAGTCTGAAATTGTCCAGGGAAAAACATGACAGTATAAAATTGTCCAGTGCAAAACATGACAGATGCTAAGCGAAAATGACTAGCAGAGGCATATTTAAACTGAAAATACAAGGTTGGGTATATGTTAACAAGCTAGTTGATATTTGTGCACACAAATGTCTGTCTGTTGCTATTTGGCGAACAAACAAAGTGAGTTCAAATTTTGTGGAACTGCACAAGAGAATAGTATAGTCACTGCATGCAGTGCCATTTGAAAATAGACACAGAAAGATTGGATAGTCACTTCATGGACTGCACAAAAGTAGTACTGTAGTATTTATTTGCTAACACTAGGTGCTTCATTGCTTTGTTCTGATTGTCCAATGGGCATCATTTTGCCAACATTAAAGTTTTAGTCCGAAAATAGTCTCGCCGTGTGATCGATAGATGACCAACTCATATTTCAGTGGATGTTCCTCCATCATGTGTGGTTCACTCTTATGGTTCCATCTGTTGGTGAAACCACTTCCGTTTGCAAGTGGAAATGTAAACTTCATGATCAGATTTTTCTTTCACTTTGTACTGAATGTTGGCCCAGAGAAGCATCCATGTCAGTAGCAAGAACAAATGCTTTTTCTTGATCTTTGCTTTAGGAGCTACATATTGTATATGATCTGTGAAACATTGAGATGAATTAACATGTTGATCTTATTGATGGGAATGGTACTAGTTGGTTGTGAATTTGGGCTATCAACGGGAACATAATAGAAAGCTAGGCCTGTGAGTCTCGCGTGAACATTTCAAACGGATCGACTCTTTTAGTGTGCACATCATGATCCTTATTTCTGTGTGCTTAGTGTTTAAAAGTTACTAATCGATCACTAGCTAGCCTACCAATACGCTCCTGGCAGTTTTAGTTACGACGAAAGAACCAAAGGTGGCAGTTTTTTGAATAAAAATGCCTACCTCTGAAGGAACTAACAAGCTGTTCTGAAGAAAATGCCATGAATCTGAAGATACTGCCAGCAAAAACATTCACAAATGCCTTATCTCCTAGTGAACGTTCATCAGCTAAAGCTATCCTACACGTACACTATCCGACCTACTCGATCCTACACGAATAAATAGCGGATCAAGCATATACTACCTCATTTCCAGTTTGCAGGGCTCAATTCAACAACCTCACCAACCAAGGTAGATGATGAGTGGTGGATTAATTTTTGACAAGGAGGGAGTACCTCAGCTGGATGGTTCGAGTGCACTCGTTTTACTGTTATGCCGATGTGTGACCCAGCACAGATGGGATGCACCACTGACGAGACGGGACTACACTGTCATAATTTCAGCTTTTCCAGTTTCCCACGGTAAGCTGGCACGCTAAGCCATGCCTGCTTATGCATTGAACTACGATGACCGTCCTGTTTCCCATGACATGCTACTTCACCTACCTTCCACCTATAATTATCGGTTCCCGGCCTTCTCCGATAGCACCGTCACCCAACTCGCCCTATCGGCTCCCCTCACAACCCCCACCGGCCCGACGTCGCTCGCCACTTGCCCTCGCTCTCGCCACGTCCATCAAGCCCTGATCGTCCGCAAAAGGCGACGCCGGAGGCGCTCACCGCCGGAGGTAGTGTTCGATTATTCACCAGAAGGAAGACAGAGGGAGGATGCATTCTATCGGTCTTTAGATGGCAATTCAGAGTACGAGGACTTGTTGGAGTGCGACCGCCTGGTGGAGGAGCAGTGTATCACTGATTTGCTCCACCAGCGGGGCATGGAGTAGCAGCTCATACGTCTCCGTCGTATCTATATTTTTTGATTGTTTCATGCCAATATTATACAAGTTTTACGTACTTTTGGCAACCTTTTATATGATTTATTTGGACTAACTTACTTACCCAGTGCCCAGTGCTAGTTCCTGTTTTCTGCATGTTTTTTGTATCGCAGAGTATCCATATCAAACGAAGTCCAAATGCAATAAAATTTCATGGAGCATTATTTTGGAATATATGTAATTTTTGAGAGTTGGAAACACCGCAAACGGAAGCCCGTGGTGGGCACAACCCACCACGGCGAGCCAGAGAAACCAGGCGTGGCCTGGTGTATCATGCCCACCTAGAACATCGATTGGTGTTGTACTTTGGGCGCAAGGAAGCTTATATCCGGAAAAAAATTTGTAAAAATTTCAGCACAATCGGAGTTACAGATCTCCGGGAATATAAGAAACAGTTTTCGGCTAGATCTGGGGAACGCGAAACAGAAGAGGACAGAGAGACAGATCCAATCTCGGAGGGGCGCTCACCCCTCCCATGCCATGGAGACCAAGGAACAGAGGGGGAACCCTTCTCCCACCTAGGGAGGAGGCCAAGGAAGAAAAAGAAGGAGGGGGCTCTCTCCCCCTCGCTTCCAGTGGCGCCGAAGTGCCACCGAGGCAACAATCGGGACAGAGATCTATATCAACAATCTTGCTACCGTCCACACCAACCCCCCCCCCCCTCATTGCAGCAGGGTAGCATCTCTATTCCTGCTGTAATTCTCTACTTAAACATGGTGCTCAACTCCACATATTATTTCCCAATGATATTTGGCTATCCTATGATGTTTGAGTAGATCTGTTCTGTCCTATGGGCTTATCGGTGAAATTGCTATGGTTGGTTTAGTTTGGTTGTGGTTATGTTGTTGTCCTTTGGTTCCCATCAAATGAGCGCGCGTGTGGATCACACCATAGGGTTAGAAATTGATGCATATGGGATTGAAGGAGGACCAATATATCTTGAGGCTATGGTTGGGTTTTACCTTAATGAACGATCGTAGTTGCGGATGCTTGCTAGTGTTCCAATCATAAGTGCATAGAATTCCAAGTAAGGGACGATATGCTAGAAGCATATAAACTTGCTATCAATCTAGTAACGTAGTTGATGGGCTATGGAAAAATCATTCTCTTGTGTTACAAAAAGCTTGCTACTACTCCACTTTTAGTGTCTTGCAAAGTACTTTATTTCAAGTTCCCACAAAGTACTCCAAGTTTTATACTTGTTTCCGGTAAAGCACACGTTAAGTGTGCGTAGAGTTGTATCAATGGTCGTTAGAACTTGAGGGAATATTTATTCTACCTTTAGCTCCTCGTTGGGTTTGACACTCTTACTTATCAAAAAGGCTACAAACGATCCCCTATACTTTTGGGTTATCAAGACCTTTTTCTGGCGCCGTTGCCGGGGAGTTATAGCGTGGGGTGAATATTCTCGTGTGTGCTTGTTTGCTTTATCACTAAGTAATTTTATTTTGTTCTTGTTTTCTATCTTTAGTTATGGGTAGGAAACGCAAAATACCAAAAAAAATAGTGCTACATACTGAACCAATGGTTGAAGAACCACCCAAAATCTATCACACTACTGAAGCTTTTTACTTGGATAATCTTCGATCCCTATGTGCTCGGGCTAAAACCCCAACTGGCTTAGTTGAGGGCAAATCTTTAGATGAGCATGCTTGTTATGTGCGACACCACATATATGAAAAAGGGAAACTTTTGTGGCATCATATCAATACTTTGAAGTGCTATGCTTGGAATTTATGTGAAATATATGATTGTGCTTGTTGTTCTAAAGACCCTAAGAAACACCTTCCTTACCAATGTGAGTTTAGTGATAATGGAATCGTATCTTCGTATGCTAAGGGTGGTTATAATTAGTATGATGTTCAACAAATTGAAGAATTTTTTCCTTTTAAGGTTGCTGATGAAATTGCTTCTTTGATAGAAGAGTATGATGCTACTCTCTACAAATCTGAATTTTTTGCCATACTTAAATATTGCTATGATAATTATGCTTCTAATGCTTATATTAAACCATATATTGAGGACTCCTCCACTGTCCAAGAAGAGACTAATATTTTGCAAGACTCTATGGAAGAAGAAGTTAATAACGTTGTGAGCTCATTGGATGAAAAATACGAGGAGGAGAGCGAAGAAAAAAATGAGGAAGAGCGGATTGATCACCCGTTCCCACCATCTAATGAGAGTAACTCTTTATACCATACATTGTTTAATTTCCCTTCGAATTTACCGAAGGATGAATGCTATGATGATTGCTATGATCCCGTTGATTCTTTTGAAATACCCCTTTTTGATTATGCTTGCTATGCTTATGCCAAGATGCCAATATGAATTGTGCTTATGGAGATGAACTTGCTATAGTTCCTTATGTTAAACATGAGATAGTTGCTATTGCACCCACACATGATAGTCCTGTTATCTTTTTGAATTCTCCAAACTACACTATATCGGAGAAGTTTGCACTTATTAAGGATTATATTAATGGGTTGCCTTTTACCATTTCACATGATGTTTTTGATGGATATAATATGCATGTGATTGCTGCTCCTACTTGTAATTATTATGAGAGAGGAACAACATCTCCACCTCTCTATGTTTCCAACATGATAAAATTGCAAGAAACTACTTATACGATGCGTTGGTCTTTACTTGATGTGCATGAATTGTTCTCGTATGACATGTCGATGCATAGGAACAGAGTTAGACTTCATTGTTGCATGACACATATCACTTTGTGCTCACTACTAAATGCCAAATCATTGCTAGTTAAAATTGGCTTTGATATACCTTCGGATCCGGGTGGATTCATTACTTGAGCACTTTATGCCTAGCTTAATGGCTTTAAGGAAACGCTGCCAGGGAGACAACCCGAAAGTTAAAAAAAGTGTCATTTATTCCCGTTGAGTGCTTTTATAAAGTTTAAAAACAAAAAAATATAGAGGGGAACCTAAAACGTTTTCGAAAAGAGAAGCGATTGAAAGGTGATGCATTGCGGAAATAAGGGTCGACCTTGAACACTTGTATTCACGCTTATGGAAACAATGTAGAATTTTTCGTGGAAGTTTCTCATAAAAATATTTATCCCCTTGTACAATTCCATTGTATTATAACAATAATGTGCCAAGGGTTTCCTTTAGGATGATTAAATTGCTTGTTGGTTTGTGCGGTCCAAAAACAGAATCTTTGGCTGTAGTGCATGATTTTTAATTTTTTTACTGGAAAGCTAAACGATTCTGAAACTTTTTGCAAAGCCTTTCTATACAGAATATTTATTTTTCCTATTTTTCAGAATTTTTAGAGTTACAGAAGTATGGTGGATGTTCAAATCTTTACAGACTGTCCTGTTTTCACATATTGCTGTTATAGCTTCATTGTTTGCTTATGTTTGAATACTTGTTGAAGCCTCCTTGACTTGGGGCCATAGAATTGTGATAGCATACAATAGGTAATGTTTGTTTATAATTATACAATAATGTTAGAGCTGTACATTATGGGATTTCATTGATCATATGCACTAACCCTGCCACTAAAAGTTCGGTTAAGTTTTATGTGGATGAAGTGTTCGAAGATCGAGGAGGTCTCGATGTGAGGAGAAGGAGGAGAGGAAAGCGCTCAAGATTGGGGGTTCCCAAGGCACCCCAAGTAAATATCCAAGGAGACTCAAGCGTCTAAGATTGGGGATGCCCCGGAAGGCATCCCATCTTTCTTTAACAAGTATCAGTATGTTTTCGGATTCGTTTCGTTCACATGATATGCGTAAATTCTTGGAGTGTCGTGTGCCTTTTATTTTTCTTTTAGTAATGCACCATGATGGTATGAGATAGTCCTTGGTTGATTTATAGAATGCTCATTGCACTTCACTTATATCTTTTGAGTATGGCTTTATAGAATGCTTCATGTGCTTCACTTATATCATTTGAAGTTTGGATTGCCTGTTTCTCTTCACATAGAAACCCGATGTTCTTAGAATGCTCTCGTGCTTCACTTATATTTGTTAGAGCATGATCTTTTGTAGAAATAATTAAACTCTCATGCTTCACTTATATCTATTTATAGAGTCAACAGGAATTGGTCAATTGCATGGTTAGTCATAAAATCCTACATAAAACTTATGGATCACTGAATATGATATGTTTGATTCCTTGCAATAGTTTTGCAATATAGAGATGATAATATGTGGGAGGTATAGTGGATGATCGTGTTTAGTAAGATATTGTTGTTAAGGTTTGTGATTCCCAAAGCATGCACATATAGTCTCTCGTTATGCCGGGAAGTTGGAGCACAATTTATCCTTGATTGTCCTATCTTTGTGTGAAGGTCGGGGGCACGCAATGGTTAACTCCTACCAACCTCCCCCCTAGGAGTGTGCGTAGCATTACTTTGCTTCGAGGGCTAATAAACTTTTTCAATAAGTATATGAGTTCTTTATAACTAATGTGAGTCCATGGATTATAAGCACTCTCACCCTTTCATAATTGCTAGCCTCTCTCATGCCGCGCAACTTTCCTGGTGCATACAATTTATTATACCTTCCTCAAAACAGCTACCTATTATGGCATTTTGATAGCCATTCGAAGATATATTGCCATGCACTTCCATCATATAGTTGACTTGAGCATTCATTTTCATATTGCTTTGCGTGATCGTAAGACATCTAGCACAATATTTTCATGGCTTGTCCATTTTTTTGATATCTTTGCTATGCTAGATCATTGCACATCCTGGTACACTGCCAGAGGCATTCATTTATAGTCATACTATGTCATAGGTATCGAGTTGTAATTTTTATTTCTTTTGAGTTATAAGTAAATAGAAGTGTGATGATCATCATTATCCATTATTAGAGCATGCCCTCATGATGAAAGGATGATGGAGACAATGACTCCCCCACAAGTAGGGATGAGACTCCGGATTTTAAAAATAATAAAAGAGGCCAAAGAAGCCCAAATAAAAAAGAGAGGCCAAAGAATCCCACCAAAAATTAAAAAAATAAAAAGAGAAAAAAAAGAGAAGGGGCATGCAAATACCACACTTGTACTTCAAAGTAGCACCATATTTTTCATGTAGAGAGTCTCCTATGCTTTCACTTTCATATACTAGTGGGAATTTTTCATTATAGGATTAGATGCATACCCACTTAGTTTCATATTGAGCTTTCATACACTTATAGCTCTTAGTTGCATCTGTTGCATGGCAATCCCTACTCCTCACATTGACATCGATTGATGGACATCTCCATAGTCCATTAGTTTGCCTAGTTGATGTGAGACTTTCTTCCCTTCTTTTGCCTACTACCACCGCATTCTATTCCACCTATATTGCTATATCCATGGCTCGTGCTCATGTATTGCGTGAGAGTTGAAAATGTTGAAGCGCGTTAAAAAGTATGAACCAATTGCTTGGCTGACACCAGTGTAGTACATGATTTATACTTTGAGCTGGGAAGACAGAGCATGACAAGACTATATGATTTTGTAGGGATAATGTTCTTTAGCATTTTATATTCTGAAAGACATGATTGTTTGTTGGGATGCCCGAGTTTATGTCTTTATGTCAAATTATAGAGTATTGCTTTGAATCACTCATGTCTTAATATTCATGCCATGACTAGATATATGATCAATTTTATGCTAGGTAGCATTCCACATCAAAAATTATCTTTTTATCATTTACCTACTCGAGGATGAGCGGGAATTAAGCTTGGGGATGCTGATACGTCTCCGTCGTATCTATAAATTTTTTATGGTTTCATGCCAATATTATACAAGTTTTATATACTTTTGGCAACTTTTTATATATTTATTTGGACTAACTTACTTACCCAGTGCCTAGTGCGAGTTCTTGTTTTCTGCATGTTTTTTGTATCATAGAGTATCCATATCAAACGAAGTCCAAATGCAATAAAAATTTCATGGAGCATTATTTTTGAATATATGTTATTTTTGAGGGTTGAAAACACCGCAAACGGAGGTCCGTGGTGGGCACAACCCACCACGACGCGCCAGGGGAGCCAGGCATGGCCTGGTGTATCGTGCCCACCTGGAACGTCAGTTGGAGTTGTACTTCGGGCGCAAGGAAGCTTATATCTGGAAAACAATCGTGTAAAACTCTCCGCGCAATCGGAGTTACGGATCTCCGGGAATATAAGAAACGATTTTCGACGGAATGCGAAATAGAAGAGGACAGAGAGACAGATCCGATCTTGGAGGAGCTCTCACCCGTCCCATGCCATGGAGACCAAGGAACAGAGGGGGAACCCTTCTCCCACCTAGGGAGGAGACCAAGGAAGAAGAAGAAGGAGGGGGCTTCCCCCCCCTCGCTTCCGGCGGCACCGGAGTGCCACCGGGGCAACGATCGGGATGACGATCTTCATCAACAATCTTGCTACCGTCCACACCAACTCTCCCCCCCCCCTCATTGCAGTGGTGTGACCTCTATATCCCCGCTGTAATTCTCTACTTAAACATGGTGCTCAACTCCACATATTATTTCCCAATGATATTTGGCTATCCTATGATGTTTGAGTAGATCTGTTTTGTCCTACGGGCTTATCTTTGAAATTGCTATGGTTGGTTTAATTTTCTTGTGGTTATGTTGCTGTCCTTTGGTGCCCATCATATGAGCATGCGTGTGGATCACACCATAGGGTTAGTTGTATGTTCTTAGGACTATGTATTGGAGGGCAAGGGTGACAGCAGCTTCAGCCTGACATAGAAAGTGATGCATATGGGATTGAATGGGGACCAATATATCTTGAGGCTATGGTTGAGTTTTACCTTAATGAACGATAATAGTTGCAGATGCTTGCTAGAGTTCCAATCATAAGTGCATAGAATTCCAGGTAAGTGACGATATGATAGAAGTGGCCTCTCCCACATATAAACTTGCTACCAATCTGGCCTATGGACAAATCATTCTCTTGTGTTACAAAAAGCTTGCTACTACTCTACTTTTATTGTCTTGCAAAGTACTTTATTTCAAGTTCCCACAAAGTACTCCTATTTTTATACTTGTTTCTGGTAAAGCAAACGTTTAGTGTGTGTAGAGTTGTATCGGTGTTCGATAGAACTTGAGGGAATATTTATTCTACCATTAGCTCCTCGTTGGGTTTGACACTCTTACTTATTGTAAAAGGCTACAAATGATCCCCTATACTTTTGGGTTTTCAGTAGCGCACTGCCGCTCTGAGTCATGAGCAGAGCTCCCCCAACTAGGCCGACTACATGGAGGCTGGTGCCTGGCAAATAGCCCTAGTGGCTGTTGGGCACGCACGAGTGCGTGACACTGAATTTTACTACCAGCTCGTCGAGTGGGTTTCCCGCTTAGAAGCCGAAGCTTCGGTGGAGCACGCCATCATGGAAAGGGCCAACACACGTGAGCAACACGCCCTATCGCACCTCTGGCAAGTCCAAGGCGAGGAGGAGGACGTCGGTGCCGGCATTTAGCATGTACCACAGATGGCGGCCGGTATCGTCTAGTTAGCTAGGAGTAAGTTAGTACTTGTACACTAGAGTATTAGTGGTAGTAGATAGTTAACTTGGCTATTATGGTTGTCAACGTGGAAGTTCGGTGCTATCTGATCAGACCTGTTACTTTGCTCTGAATGTTGATCTTTCTGTGTGAACGTATGGAATTGGTTGTTATTTTTTAAAATGAGTTGTATTTGTCTGCCACGGGTTTAGAAGCTGACTTGTGGGCCTACTAGGTTGATTCGTACACAATCAGGAGATGATTGTACGTGGAGAGAATGACAGCAGGGACCCACCTGGGTCAAGGCAGTATGCAAGCAAGTGCCTCCTTATTTCAAGCCAAAAAAATTGGTTCCGCCTAATGGATTTTTGACAATTGGGTCTATAGCGACCATGATCCCAATGGATAAAAGTCTCTATGCTTAAGTGTCATCCTTCGATTGGTATGTAGACACGCACAATACTCGAGGAATTATAACAGAGTTTCAATCACACACTTATTACATCGATATCCTCATAAAGAGTGTTATTACAAAAAATATGACCGAAGGCCAACTAAATAAGATACCGCGGAAGCTTCGAAGATAAAAGAGTCCATGAACTCCACGGCAAACACTGAGTGCATGACAACGACCTATCGCACCTTAATCCTCATCTCAAAACTCTACAACATGAGACGTTGCAGCCGTGTAGGTCAGCACATGGAATATGCTGGCAAAGTCACATTGAAGCAATAATGATGAGCAAATACTACATGCATATTTGGCTGGTGGAGGCTATAAGATTTGTTTTTTACATAAAGCTAATTTTACCCTACAACAAAGTAATAAATTTTATTTACTACTAAGTTTAATAAATCAATATTGAGAAGGTTCCTCCATCTCAATCCCAAAATTTACCAATGCCATTAGTAACCCAACAATTTAATTTAATAGAGTGATGAGATCAACCAATAATTCAAGTACCAGGATACTCACGATGTCCATAACCGGGGACACGGCTAATCATGATTAGTTTGTACACTTTGCAGAGGTTTTCGCACTTTTCCCCACAAGACTCGACCGCATCCATGATCGGAAGATCGAGACATAGCCTTTCAGAAGCATTTACTCTTTACTCTGGGTAGACCGGTACACCTAATTTCCCCTACATCAGCTAGTCTACCACTGAAAGAACTCACACAACTTACTCAACTATGCCAGAGCCCGTAATAGCTTGTGGCTGCACACAAAAGTTTCTAGGCATGAAAGATTATATGATCCCTTTGAGCCTGGGTGGCATTCCATAGGATGATCACACGGTTCCTCCGGGATCTCCTAGGGCAACACTGGATTCTTCAGGTGCCATGCAACCAATCCACCCAGATGTGTATTAATGTTGCCACCTTAAACTTTCCCTTAGTTATTGTTAGTCTCACAACTTTCATGAATCTCACATACCAATCCATGTCTACGAGCCTGGCTAAGCAATAAGTAACAAAGCGTATATCCCCGGGGTGATCACAAGTCATTAGGTTCCTACCTCATGAACTACAAAGCATAACCATATGTATCCAAGTCCTGCTCATGCACATCTTTGAAGGTATAGCTAATGCAATAAAAACTATGTATTGAAAAGTATGATCAAAGTGTAACTTGCCTTGCTGATGATCGTTAAACCCTAGAGACTCGTAGTAGCAAGCTTCCGACTCCGGAAATTCTATCGTAAACAAACAATAGCATACATAAGCACTCATGCACAAGACTAAAAGAAAAGATATCGGAAAACTTCGGAAACAAGCAAATAACTCTTGCAACAGAAAAAAAATTTCAATAGTACCAAAATTAGGTGGATTAGATTCTAACAAAAAGTTTAGTTCAAGAGCTTCGATTTTCAAAAAGAATCAACTCAAACGGTCAAAAGAAGTTCAAAGTCAAATCTATTTGAAATCAAAATTTCAAAATTTCAAAAATAAATTTGAATTGGTTTTTTGGATTGGTGATATCATAACGAAGAGTTTGGCGTTTGTTTCATCTAATTCGGACAAACGAGTAAAAAGTAATGAGCGTTTGAAAACTAGGGACTAATCTGTAAAAGTTTTATTCGTGAATAGGTTCCTGGCAAAAAAATAACAGAAAAAGAAAAATCTATCGAACGAACATTCGCTAAACAGATCTATAGAATGGACGTTTGCTAAATAAATAAAATAAATAAATAAAACGGTTTTAAAACGAAAATCAAAACCTAAAAAAACGGATCGAACCGGGCGATCTTTTTTCCAGTTCGGGTGGCGGGTCGGGCGGGTCCGGCGACGACGGGTCGGCGGCGGCAGGCAACTCCGGCGGGTGGGCGACGACGCAGCTTGGTGGGGGTGGCGCAGGTGCGAGGTGGCGGCGGCTCGGGCGGCAGACGAGCTCGGCGGAGGCGAAGTCGGCTGCGGCGCGTGCTGAGGAGAGAGAGGTGGCGGCGGCTAGCTTTATATAGGGGGTCGGGGGTGCGTTGATTGGGGAAGGGGCGAGGGAGGCAGAGTCCTCCCTGGACACGGGCGACGGCGGCGAGGCAGTGGACTCCGGCGATGGCTCGGAGTCGGGGAAGGCGGCTGGCTTGCTGGGCTAGGCTTCGGCCCAACGCATTTATTTAAATAACAGTTTTCAAAAATATAGAAAAATTGAAACACATAAAAATATAATTATAAAAATCGTAGAAAAAATCACACATAACTCGGGCCTTATTAATAACCTTGTAAACATTTTTCTGGGCCTAAATGCCTGAAAGAAAAACAAACTTTTTAGTACTTATAAAATAAATACTTTTGCAAATAAAATTCTAGAAAATATATTTTTACTCAAAATTATTTTTCCAACATTTTTTATTCTATTTTTGGAGAAGTCATGTTATCTTCTCTCATTATTTTAAAAGATTGAAAATGAAAATTGGCAAAATTGTTTGACCCAAATCCCACTTGGAAAATAAATAAAAATTGTGGGTCCTTTTTGGGAAAACTTCTAACTCTCTCATTTGGGTCCTTGAGTTTCTTAAAGTCTCTTGGATCAATATCCAACAAAAATTCAAATTCAAAATGCTCAAATAATGAATGCATATGAATGATCTATATGTTAACATCCAAATTGAAAATTGGAATTTTACAAACCTACCCCCGTTAAGATGAATCTCGCCCTCGAGATTCAGGTTGGCTAGCAAAAAGGTGTGGGTGGTCCTGTCGAAGGTCGTCCTCTCATTCCGAGGTGGCTTCGTCTTCTGTATGGTGACTCCACTGAACTTTGCAAAACTTGATGACCTTGTTGTGGGTAACTCGGTCGGCAAACTCGAGAATCTTGACGGGCTTCTCCTCATAAGTTAGGTCACTCTCTAATGGAATTGCTTCCAGGGGCACTATATCTCGTAGAGGAATATCGGCCATCTCTACATGGCACTTCTTCGACTGGGCAACGTGAAATACATCGTGAACTCCGGACAAGGTGTCGGGTAGTTCCAACTGATACACAACTTCTCCTCTGCGTTCCATAACTCTATACGGTCCCACAAATCGGGGTGCCAATTTTCCTTTAACTCCAAAACGCTTAACTCCTCGAAGTGGAGACACACGAATATATGCTCTATCTCCGACTTCGTAGGTTACCTCTCTGCGTTTAGTATAGGCATAACTCTTCTATCTAGACTGGGCTATTTTGTGTCTGTCACGAATCAACTCAACCTTCTCCTCTGAATTTCTGATAAAATCGGGTCCAAATAACTTGCGGTCTCCGACTTCATCCCACATCAATGGTGTCCTGTACCTCCTTCTGTACAAAGCCTCGAAAGGGGCCATCTGCAGACTGGTTTGATAATTGTTGTTGTAAGAGAAATCTGCGTAAGGCAAATTATCATCCCAACTAGATCCATAATCTAGTGCACAAGCTCTCAACATGTCCTCTAGAATCTGATTGACTCTCTGTGTCTATCCATCTGTCTGTGGATGAAAGGTTCTACTGAACTCAAGCCTAGTACCCAAAGTTTCGTGCAACTGCTTCCAAAACTTCGAGGTAAACCGTGTTCCTCTATCTGATATAATGGTCCTCGGAACTCCATGCAGACATACGATCCTGGTCATGTATATCTTAGCCAACTTAGCACTCCTGTAAGTGGTCTTCACGGGGATGAAATGGGCTACCTTAGTCAAGCGATCAACTATAACCCAGATAGAATCGTACCCTGATCATGTCCTGGGTAGCCTTGTGATAAAATCCATTCCAAGCTTGTCCCACTTCCAATCCGGTATCGGTAACGACTGTAGTAACCCTGTTGGTTTATGATGTTCTGACTTAACTCTCTGACAAACATCACATACCGCTATGTACTCGGCAATGTCCTTCTTCATACCGGTCCACCAGAAATTCTGCTTCAAATCCAAATACATCTTGGTGTTGCCTGGGTGTATCGAGTAAGGCGAATCATGAGCCTCCTGAAGAATCAACTTCCTAATCTCCGGGTCATTGGGCACATATATACCCTCTTCGAATCATAGTGTTCCGTATTCATCCTCACAGAATCCTTCTGCCTTTCCTTGGCTCATTCTGCCCTTTAATTCTGCAATACCTTTGTTCATCTTCTGGACTTCTCGAATCTTTCTCAACAAAGTGGACCGAATCTCCAATGTGGCAACATAGCCTCTTGGAACTATCTCGAACTGTAAGTCTTGGAGATCCTCTGCTAACTCCTGGGGCAAACCTCCGGTTCTGAGAGTATTAACATAACTCTTGCAACTCAAAGCATCTGCCACGACATTGGCTTTCCCTGGGTGATAATGTAATCTCATGTCGTAATCCTTTATGAGCTCTAGTCATCTTCTTTGCCTGAGATTTAACTCCTTCTACGTGAAGATGTACTTCAAACTCTTATGATCCATGTAAACATCACAACTGTTTCCATTGAGAAAGTGTCTGCAGGTCTTAAGTGCATGCACTACGGCTGCTAATTCCAAATCATGCGTGGCATAATTCAACTCATGTGGTCGAAGCTGACATGAGGCATATGAAACAACTCTACCTTCTTGCATGAGAACGCCTCCAAATACTTGACGAGAAGCGCCGCAATACACCTAAAATCCTTGCGTATATTCGGGAGAATCAGCACTGGGGCTGTAACGAAACGTTTCTTCAACTCCTGAAAACTGGCCTCACGTTCTTCGGTCTAATTGTACTTAGTTTCCTTCTTCAACAACTCTGTCACGGGATTCGCAATCTTGGAGAAATTCTCAATGAACCTCCGATAATATCCTGCTAGTCCAAGAAAACTGCGAATCTCTCCAACCGAGGTGGGTGCTTTCCACTCGGTGAAGGCCTCTACCTTGGAGGGGTCTACTGCTATACCATCACCTGATATAACTTGTCCGAGGAATCCGACTTCCTTCAACCAAACTCACATTTGCTGAAATTGGCATATAACTGATGTTCCTTGAGCTTCTTGAGAACCAAACGCAAATGTTCTTTGTGTTCTTCTTCATTCTTCGAGTAAATCAATATTTTATCAATGAATGCCACCACAAACATACCCAAGAACACCATGAACACCTTGTTCATCATACTCATAAAGTAGGCAGGGGCATTAGTCAAACCAAAAGACATAACTGTATACTCATAAAGCCCGTACCTCATGGTAAAAGATGTCTTAGGTATGTCCTATTCTCGGATCTTCAATTGATGATATCCAGAACGTAAATCGATCATAGAGAAGGCTTTGGCTCCTTGCAACTGGTCAAACAAATCATTGATCATCGGCAGAGGGTACTTGTTCTTGATGGTCACCTCATTCAGTGCACAATAATCCACAACCATCCTTAATGAACCATCCTTCTTCTCAACTAGGAGCAATGGGGCTCCCCAAGGTGAAGAACTCGGTCGAATATAACCTTTATCCATTAATTCCTTGATTTGATTCTTAATCTCCTCCAAATCATTAGCGGGCATCCGGTACGATCTCTTGGATATTGGTCCGGTGCCTGGTAACAACTCAATCAAGAACTCGATGTCTCGATCCGGTGGCATGCCTGGTAACTCCTCCGAGAATACATCGGGATAATCCTTAACAATAGGTACTTCCTCCTCAACTACTCCCGAAAGGGCATTCACTTGCGTCCTTTGGGGCATGTGGCTAGACACGTACTTGATCCTTTTTCCTTCTGGGGTGGTGAGGAGAATATATTTACTGGTGCAATCAATGTTCCCCTCATACTTGGATAGCCAATTCATACCTATGGTTACATCCAAACCCTGGGATTCCAAGAGAATGAGGTCGGTGGGAAAAACATGTCTCCCAATAGTCAATGGCAATTAATGTCAGGACCCCGATCCTAAGTCACACAGGTCTAGCCTGTAACACATCATATCACTTTGCGGCCTCACGCACGGTATCCCCACGGGTGCCACCTTACCTGGCCCGGGACCGTTTGCGCATTTTGGCACACGTATATGATAGTGTCGCTAGCATCCACATGACAGAGAACCCGGGCCGACATGACTAGTTATAAACCAAAAGTGGCACTAAATTACAGAGACAGGCATACATGACCCAGCAACGAACGTGTCGGTCATCAACGTATGAACCCAAGTCGTAGCAAGCTACAAGGACTTAAAGGAACAACGCGTGATATTTCCCCTAAGGGACAGACACAGGAACGAAGAAGGACACATGCCGGCCAGCCTAAGTGTTCCGGAGCAGTAGCAGGCTACCAAGGCTCAGTGGAAGCATTAGGAGACATCTCCCTGTAAGGTAGGCCACCAAAGGTAAAAAACTAGGTGTCGGATCCCACACATAGCAATACACATTACACGTACGCATAACATGCAAGTATGTGCTGTACAACAAGGCATCACAACATAACTCAACAACTCATATAGATAAAGGCCCAGAAGAGCCATCATAGCATTTATTACAATCAGAGGTCACATGACCCAACATACAGAGCATACAGGCAACGAAAGCATAACATGTCTGAGTATAGACAACTACAAATGAAAAAGGCTGAGAAGCCTGACTATCTACAAGACCCTCCCAAGGGTACAAGATCGTAGCTGAGGTAACAAGCTAAACGTCGAAGTCCACGCGGAACCACTAGCGAGACTGAAGTCTCTCTGCAAAAACGTAATTAAGCAAACGTGAGTACAAAGGTACTTAGCAAGACTTACATCAGAACTAGCTACATATGCATCAGTATCAACAAAGGGGTGGTGGTGTTTGACTGCAGCTAGCCAGCTTTGACTCGGTGGCTATCCTGAACTACGACTGCAAGTAACTCTTTTGAGGTGGCGCACACGAGTCCACATATTCACCAATCAATACACCACTATGGATCCGCTCCCGTCTCCCTACGAGAAGGCCATCCATAGAACTCACGCTTATCTTGCGCGTTTTAGAGTATCCACTTTCACTTGTCTATGAACTGTAGAGGTAACCCAGAAGTCCATTTCCGCGGACACGGCTATTCGAATAGATTATATATAACCCTGCAGGGGTGTACTTCTTCACACACGCTCTCAACACTTACCGCCCTTTACACGACATGTACTCGGCAACCTTCAAGCGGAGGCCCAGCGAGGGTGTCGGCCACGACCTGACAAACCACACAAGTCTCTCGTCCAGGTTTATCGCCTATTTGGGTTCCATCCGTGGGGAGATCCGGCCGGGGTGTCGCTCACGGCCCCAAACGATGTGTACAGGGTTCCCGCATCACCAAACGGGCAATCGGTACACCGTGCCACGTACCTGCCGCGTCACAGCCCACCCCGAGGGTCAGCGCTGCGCACGACCTCCAGTAAACTACAAACACCAGAAACTAGTTGCAACTCCTGGACAGAGATCATGTTAATTAATAAGTCGAGAGAGTCAATTAAGGATCCCAATGTGTGGTAGTAGCTGTTTCATGGACCAACCAACACAGAACTCAGTTCCTGAGGACGGCTGCAATGAGACAACCCACCATGTACTCCGACATGGCCTCTCATCGCTACCTTTACTAAATCGTGTTCACACACTTAGCTCACACACATTAGGATATGTTCATCACCATTCCAATTCATCCCCGATGAATTAGACCTGACACAACTCTAAGCAATAGCAGGCATAACCAGAAAGCATGAAAGAGTAGACATAACATGGCTCAAACAACTCCTACTCATACTAGTGGGTTTCAACTATTTACTGTGGCAATGACAGGTCATGCAGTGGAAAGGGGTTCAACTATCACAGCAGGTAACAGTTGAATCTTTGTTGTCCTAATGCATTAAAAGAGAGCAAGAGCTAGAGAGTGGGATTATATCGGAATGATCAATGGGATTTTTCTTGCCTGGCACTTCTGAAGATATCAATGAGTCTTCATCGGTGTCATCGATCACATCGTCGGAACAACGTCTACTGAGAGGGGACAAACATCGGCAAACAAGAGAGAACACAATCAATGCAATGCAACAATATGATGCATGCTCATGACATGGCAATATGCTGTTTATTTAGCTAATGCAACTAGCAACCATGTTAAATGAAGTTGGTTTGAATCAAAGGTTCAAATTCAAACTCCATACGTGATTATTTAATTGATTTGACCTGATCAGCAGGTTTAACTTGTTCAAACATGCATGAAAATGCAATAACCAGATTCCTTGGATTTTTCTAATCATTTTTCATATATAAATTATTTTCATCTGAGCTACGGTTGATTTTATATGATTTTTAGAAGTTTAAGGCATTTTCTGAGAATAAATACATCATTTAAATTTATATAAATTCCAGAAAAGCTTTACTGCGTCAGCATGATGTCTATGTGACGTCAGCAAGTCAATAGGCGGGTCCAGGTCAAACCTGACCAGTGGGTCCCACTGGTCAGTCTCTCAGCACTAACTAAAAGTTTAAAACTAAACTAAACAGACACAGGGCCCACTTGTCAGTGTCTAATTAAGTTAATGACAGCAAATAAAACTTAATTAAAACCCTAAACTAAAATTAGTCAGGGCTGGCCCCACATCTTATTGCCTCACAGGGGTCAAAACTAGTCAACGGCGGTGGTCAAACCTGCCGGCGACTCGCCGGCGGCGAGGCCCGAGATGCTGGAGGTGCTCGGAAAACTTCCACGGGGCTCGGACCGATGCGCTGAGGGCATAAATGGGACGCTGGCAATGAGCTGCGTTGGATGGTGGTGGTCTCCTGACCTGGAGTGGCCGGAAACGGTGCTGGCGATGAGCGAGGCGGCGGCCGGAGCTCGGGCATCGGCGAGGATGATGATTCGGTGCATGGGAGGAGGCGCAGAGGGGTGCTATGACTTCCTGCAGGTGTGGTGAGTGTGTTGACGCGCTCGAGCGCGGGCTGTGGTGGCCCTGGCCACGGCAGGGACATGGCCGGCGGCGGTGAGCTCACGGTCTCTGAGGGGATCGGGGCTAGAGCACACGCAGAAGTGAGGGGACAGGGGGAAAGAATGAGGAGCTCACGGCGATCTCGAAGGCGTCGTCAGCGAGCTCCGGGACGCGTCGGAGCGGGCGCACGGTCGCCGATGATCTCCATGGCCGCAGGTTGAAGACGGCGATGGTGAAGATGACACGGGGCTTCCCAAGGTGCGTGGCTCAGTGAGGAGGTTAGGTAAGGGGTGGCGGAGCTTGCTGACGCTTCGGCGAGGCGTGTGGTGGCCGGTGGCCATGCGAGCGGTGGACGGCGGCGACAAGCTCGTTCGGCCGAGCTCGAAAGCGAGCAGGGAGAAAGGGGAGGTGACCAGAGAAGGAGGGAATCGCCGCGGGGGCTTTGTCCATGTCTCTTGGCGCCTGGATTGGGTCGAAGGGGAGCGCGACACGGCGAAGCAGGAGGTGGCGCGGTCGATGCGTGCGCTGGCTGCCACTGGGCACGAGGTTGAAGACAACCTTGCCCCTGGTGGGCTGGGCCTAAACAGGAGCTGGGCCTCCTCATGGGCCAGCCAGGTAAGAAGGCCCAGGTACTTCTCTTCCTCTTTGCTTTCTATTTTAATTATTGTTTTCTATTTGTTTTGCTCTATTTTGATTTAGTACTAATACTAAACCATTTTTGTTGCTTCTGAAATTATTTGTGGAAGCAATATGGATTATTCCAAAACTCCACAAAATGTTTTCAGAATAATTGGAGCATTAAAAATAATTATAGGATTTAGTTGCTCCAACTCAAATACATTAGTGAATTAAATCAAAGCCCAAACAATTCCCCATAAATGTTCAATATTTTTGGTTTGGACCAAAACCCTTGCCAAAATTATCAAACAATACTGAAGGCAATTTTTGGGTTTATTGAAAATATTTTTAGGTTAAACCTAATTGCTTTGATTTGGTGCTAGGGTTTAGTCATCCCCATTTCAGGTTTCCTTTGAAAATAAACATGATGCAACAGACAGGTGCTATCCTAATGCAAGGTGAAGCTGGGGATGTGACAACTCACCCCCACTAAACAAGAATCTCGTCCCGAGATTCAGGACGTGAGATAAGAAATCATAGGGGACACTAACTAACACAAACTTCATGATCCAAGTGTCCTCCATATAAGTGTTGATTGCTTGCCTCATGTTTATCCTAGCATCCTTGCTTTCGAGATCTTCGTCCAAACGGTGATGATGAGAGAAACTCTACAAAATTGATCTTCCGAAAGATCGAGCAACTCAAGATCAACTCATGGAGTGAGACGTTGAAACATCTCTTGAGCTGAGACACGGAGTACACCTCCAGAGGGATGTAGTGAAATAAATGATGAAGGTTCACCTAATGGCAATAATTCCACACCTAAGAAGAGGGTGATCGATGTCACCAGGCGGGGTACCATAGAGAAGGTGACTCATAGAGTTACTCCCTTAAGTGGCAAAAAGAATTACTTTTGATATAGAGATCATTGAAATTCCCTTTACCAGCCTAAGGCAAACACAATCGATCGTTTGACGGAGTTCGAGATAATGACATTCTCGGGCCAGAATGGATGATGTGGACTACCTTGTAAAGGACAATGCCAAGGTTGATTTTGCTTATCACGGGAAATGGATGGGATCCATGGTAAAATGGCACATTGGCGGTGCAAGTTGGGAACAAAATGCAAATGCTGGGAATGATTCTAGTAACTGGGAAGAAACCCAATAGTAGAGAGTAAATTGCTCTTTGAGAGGTTACAACATAACCAAGAACACTAGGAGCAATCCCGGTTAGTGTCGAGGATAACACCTAGTGCTTGTGCGTGCTCTCAAGAACTTGAGCATTCCCATATTCATCAAGGTTTTACCAATATCTGTGTCAAGGATCCTGGCAACACAACATACTACCATGATGAATAATGATGGATAGTGCAGATGCAAAGGAAGATAACACTTCTCAGATTTCACCCTAGCGGAGTCAAGGGGCAAAATCTGGATGATCGACCGAGAGACATTTAGCACTCCGCTTCTAATGTTCTCCTTGGTGTACTAGGTACCACGGTCAATGCCTAAAAGCATCAACATGGCCATCAAGTAAAGGTCGGACTTCGGGAGCACAAAAAGTCCATAAGGAACAACTAGGGAGTAATTCCTACGAAGTCCTTATGGGGAGGTGGCCAATTTCTTCAATCAAGATACTACAACAATAGGTCTTCCGGCTAGGTATGTTGGCCACGACATTCACTTTACCGGTAATCGAGAGACCAATATTATAGTTCTTGGAAAATGCTCCAACCATCATAGCTGCCTGAGATTCAGTTCTGGTTGGTGTCAGGATATTCCAGACGTCATGTCTGGAAACGAAAGTTTGCAACACAAATCGACGAGATGGCGTTGCGAAATTCTCGGGGAGTGAACTACGATAGCAAGCTCCAAAACATGAGCTAGTTCTGCTACGTACCCGTGAACACGTTGTCCCAGACAAACATGACCACATAGTAGTCTTATAATAAAATACTATCGAGTTCAGATTGGGAATCATCATTGGAGATAACGAAGTCTTGTGCATGTCCGTCCGGGCCCTTCGGGAATATCATTTGAACTTCTTTTCTTTGAACAAATCAATCAGTGGCTTGGTGTTCTAGGGATACATACAGAATGAAGATGATCAGTCTATCAGACCATAGAATACTTCGCACGTATGCATGACTGACTTGGGATGACTCCAGAGGAGGTAAAAACATTCTTTCTCGAATTCACGGCGGCAACTTGCATCAAATGCACATGAATTAGAGGAAGTCACTTCTTTCTTCCGTACATATGCTTCACGAACGGGTCATGAAGATAATGCTTATAAAAGTTTCCAATACTAGCTGGATGTTCAACATAGATCATGGAGAAGATAACAATGTTGCTGATGGGCTCAACAACAATTCATCCAAGTTTCCATATAGATGGAATTCCATGACAATGTGAACAAAGTGATAGCATTGGTCAGACCCAAAAGATATAATGGTGTATGCTCAAGGGAACGACCATGAGTAAGACAACATTACGAATATCGTTGGTTCTGATTTGACTTGACGATAACCCATACTCAAATCAAAGTTTGGACAAGACAATAGATCCACAAATGATCACGGGGATCAATTGGAGAAGATATCATCTATCTTCAATACACACATAAGATATCCCTTTGGAGTGAGCTATGTGGGTTAAGCTTTTGTCTTCCAACTCTCCAAGTTGTTGTTTAGCTTAACCAACTAGTTCGGGGTATCCAACACAGATACTTGGAGAAGTGGTGGTTTATAAGAAACCAACTTGATCACGAGCTCAACATAACAGTCAGGGAACAACCCGGTAATACTTTCGATAAGATATTCGGAAAATCACGAACCACCGACATGTTATTAAGCTCGAGAACAATCTTGCTTTTCAGGACAAGACGATATGATCAAAAGGATCAGGGATTTATGAAATCCTAACTCATTGATCAACGAGTGCACCAGAAAAATGGACTAGGTAGCACGGTCAATCTTAGAATGGTGATTAGTAACCAACACACTAAGAATGAAATTGTTGTCCTTTAACCGCCAAGCAACGAGATTGCTAGGGGTATTGATTTCACACATCACAATTCACTTGTCGGTATTCCGGCTACGATAACACGGAGACCGAGGAATGAACGATAATGGCGGGAAGTATCACCTTATCAAAAGTTCATAGGAGGTGGTGCAATTCTCATGACATTCTTGACATAAAGATGGTAATACTCCAGGATAGAACAGTTTAGAAGCTGGATTAGCGTTCTTCATCTGCGAAGTACAAATTCTTTGACCCAATCCTGGATATGGATAAGGTACTGGAGTTTGTTTCTCCTAGTCATTCCAGAATAGAATGGCTTGACGGACCACAAGAGTAAAAAGCATCGATGAACACAAGTGCACGACTACTCCTAACTATCAACTGATAGACGAAGGTCATAAAACAACTGAAAAGGGACAACTGAAAGGAACATATATCTTTCTGAGTTGTGGATGCATAGGTTAGAATGTCGAACGAGTTCCACATATTTCTTCCGGATAACCCATGCAGAAAGGTAGGACTGGCAGAGTCACAATATGAATGGAGTACCACTCAGGAGCACTCTGGTTGTGATCTTTTGGTTCGGGAGAACTTCTGCCAAGATGGTTCATGGTATTGGAAGAACGATAACCACGGACCTCGAGGACTATCACAAGGTTACTAATATCCTAAAGGAACGAGCAAATACTATCAACATGAAGTAAGTAGGGTGAAGCTCGGGTTCAAGAACCCAGGAATAGAATACCTACCAACTAAATAGCATCACGGGATGCTTTCGAGAATGATGGCCAAAATCATCACACTGGAATATAAAACATTGCTGGATTACTGGGTGATCTTCTAAGATACTTAGGGTCATAATAATAACTCCAACATATGTGTCGAGGTAACAGAGTACCACAACTCATCGTCTAGTGTGGTTAATCTGGCCTAAAAGGACATTAAGAACAGGTAGGAATGATTTGCAAATGCATCAGATTGTTTAGAGACCTGGGATGACTCGGACAGCATAACGGCTGCAAATGCTCGAAAATACTTTTGAGATCCAAGCAAAAAGGGTAGCATATCCACTTAACATCATAATGTCAAGGTTCTGAGACCAACAGTTGAACAAACAGAAGTAGTAGAAACTGAACTGAGGGTTGAATCCACAATAACGTGATCCTGATAAATAGAATGAGAATCCTAGTTCTTAATCCCCGTAGAAAGAAGAAGGTGACTCAGATCAGAAGGTTATAGGGCAAAGGAGTAAAAAGAGCCTTACGTTTCCTTCCACAAACAATTCCCTTACATAACTAAAGAGTTTCTAGACACGACTTCAACCAGTTTGGCTTGCTAATCCTACAGGCAGTCAGGCTCTGATACCAAAGCTGTCAGGACCCCGATCCTAAGTCACACAGGTCTAGCCTGTAACACATCATATCACTTTGCGGCCTCACGCATGGTATCCCCACGGGTGCCACCTTACCTGGCCCGGGACCGTTTGCGCATTTTGGCACACGTATATGATAGTGTCGCTAGCATCCATATGACAGAGAACCCGGGCCGACATGACTAGGTATAAACCAAAAGTGGCACTAAATTACAGAGATAGGCATACATTACCCAGCAACGAACGTGTCGGTCATCAACGTATGAACCCAAGTCATAGCAATCAACAAGGAATTAAAGGAACAACGCGTGACATTTCCCCTAAGGGACAGACACAGGAACGAAGAAGGACACATGCCGGCCAGCCTAAGTGTTCCGGAGCAGTAGCAGGCTACCAAGGCTCAGTGGAAGCACTAGGAGACATTTCCCTGTAAGGTAGGCTACCAAAGGTAAACAACTAGGTGTCGGATCCCACACATAGCAATACACATTACACGTACGCATAACATGCAAGTATGTGCTGTACAACAAGGCATCACAACATAACTCAACAACTTATATAGATAAAGGCCCAGAAGAGCCATCATAGCATTTATTACAATCAGAGGTCACATGACCCAACATACAGAGCATACAGGCAACGAAAGCATAACATGTCTGAGTATAGACAACTACAAATGTAAAAGGCTGAGAAGCCTGACTATCTACAAGACCCTCCCAAGGGTACAAGATCGTAGCTGAGGTAACAAGCTAAACGTCGAAGTCCACGCGGAACCACTAGCGAGACTGAAGTCTCTCTGCAAAAACATAATTAAGCAAACGTGAGTACAAAGGTACTCAGCAAGACTTACATCAGAACTAGCTACATATGCATCAGTATCAACAAAGGGGTGGTGGTGTTTGACTGCAGCAAGCCAGCTTTGACTCGGTGGCTATCCTGAACTACGACTGCAAGTAACTCTTTTGAGGTGGCGCACACGAGTCCACATATTCACCAATCAATACACCACTATGGATCCGCTCCCGTCTCCCTACGAGAAGGCCATCCATAGAACTCACGCTTACCTTGCACGTTTTAGAGTATCCACTTTCACTTGTCTATGAACTGTAGAGGTAACCCAGAAGTCCATTTCCGCGGACACGGCTATTCGAATAGATTATATATAACCCTGCAGGAGTGTACTTCTTCACACACACTCTCACCACTTACCGCCGTTTACACGACATATACTCGGCAACCTTCAAGCGGAGACCCAGCGAGGGTGTCGGCCTCGACCTGACTAACCACACAAATCTCTCGTCCAGGTTTATCGCCTATTTGGGTTCCATCCGTTGGGAGATCCGGCCGGGGTGTCGCTCACGGCCCCAAACGATGTGTACAGGGTTCCCGCATCACCAAACGGGCAATCGGTACACCGTGCCACATACCTGCCGCGTCACAGCCCACCCCGAGGGTCAGCGTTGCGCACGACCTCCAGTAAACTACAAACACCAGAAACTAGTTGCAACTCCTGGACAGAGATCATGTTGATTAATAAGTCGAGAGAGTCAATTAAGGATCCCAATGTGTGGTAGTAGCTGTTTCATGGACCAACCAACACAGAACTCAGTTCCTGAGGACGGCTGCAATGAGACAACCCACCATGTACTCCTACATGGCCTCTCATCGCTACCTTTACCAAATCGTGTTCACACACTTAGCTCACACACATTAGGATATGTTCATCACCATTCCAATTCATCCTCGATGAATCAGACCTGACACAACTCTAAGCAATAGCAGGCATAACCAGAAAGCATGAAAGAGTAGACACAACATGGCTCAAACAACTCCTACTCATACTAGTGGGTTTGAACTATTTACTGTGGCAATGACAGGTCATGCAGTGGAAAGGGGTTCAACTACCGCAGCAGGTAATAGTTGAAGCGTTGTTGTCCTAATGCATTAAAAGAGAGCAAGAGCGAGAGAGTGGGATTATATCGGAATGCTCAATCGGATTTTGCTTGCCTGGCACTTCTGAAGATATCAATGAGTCTTCATCGCTGTCATCGATCACATCGCCGGAACAGCGTCTACTGAGAGGGGACAAACATCGGCAAACAAGATAGAACACAATCAATGCAATGCGACAATATGATGCATGCTCATGACATGGCAATATGCTATTGATTGAGCTAATGCAACTAGCAACCATGTTAAATGAAGTTGGTTTGAATCAAAGGTTCAAATTCAAACTCCATATGTGATTATTTAAATGCCATTTAATTGATTTGACCTGATCAGCAGGTTTAACTTGTTCAAACATGCATGAAAATGCCATAACCAGATTCCTTGGATTTTTCTGATCATTTTTCATATATAAATTGTTTTCATCTGAGCGGTTGATTTTATATGATTTTTAGAAGTTTAAGGCATTTTTTGAGAATAAATAAATCATTTAGATTTATATAAATTCCAGAAAAGCTTTACTGCGTCAGCATGGCGTCTATGTGACGTCAGCAAGTCAACAGGCGGGTCCAGGTCAAACCTGACCAGTGGGTCCCACTGGTCAGTCTCTCAGCACTAACTAAAAGTTTAAATCTAAACTAAACAGACACGGGGCCCACATGTCAGTGTCTAATTAAGTTAATGACAGCAAATAAAACTTAATTAAAAGTCCTAAACTAAAATTAGTCGGGGCTGGCCCCACATGTCATTGCCTCACAGGGGTCAAAACTAGTCAACGGCGGAGGTCAAACCTGCCGGCGACTCGCCGGCGGCGAGGCCTGAGATGCTGGTGGTGCTCGGAAAACCTCCACGGGGCTCGGATCGATGCGCTGAGGGCATAAATGGGACGCTGGCGATGAGCTGCGTTGGATGGTGGTGGTCTCCTGACCTGGGGTGGCCGGAAACGGTGCCGGCGACGAGCGAGGCGGCGGCCGGAGCTCGGGCATCGGCGAGGATGATGATTCAGTGCATGGGAGGAGGCGTAGAGGGGTGCTATGACTTCCTGCAGGTGTGGTGAGAGTGTTGACGCGCTCGAGCGCGGGCTGTGGTGGCCCTGGCCACGGCAGGGACATGGCCGGCGGCGGTGAGCTCACGGTCTCTGAGGGGATCGGGGCTAGAGCACACGCAGAAGTGAGGGGACAGGGGGGAAAGAAGGAGGAGCTCACGGCGATCTCGATGGCGTCGTCAGCGAGCTCGGGGACGCGTCGGTGCGGGCGCACGGTCGCCGGTGATCTCCACGGCCGCAGGTTGAAGACGGCGACGGTGAAGACGACACGGGGCTTCCCAAGGCACGTGGCTCAGTGAGGAGGTTAGGTAAGGGGTGGCAGAGCTTCCTGATGCTTCGACGAGGCGTGTGGTGGCCGGTGGCCATGCGAGTAGTGGACTGCGGCGACAAGCTCGTTTGGCCGAGCTCGAAAGCGAGCGGGGAGAAAGGGGAGGTGACCAGAGCAGGAAGGAATCGCCGCGGTGGCTTCGTCACGTCTCTTGGCGCCTGGATTGGGTCGAAGGGGAGCGCGACACGGCAAAGCAGGAGGTGGCGCCGTCGATGCGTGCGCTGGCTGCCAGTGGGCACGAGGTTGAAGACAACCTTGCCCCTGGTGGGCTGGGCCTAAACAGGAGCTGGGCCTCCTCATGGGCAAACCAGGTAAGAAGGCCCAGGTACTTCTCTTCCTCTCTGCTTTCTATTTTAATTATTGTTTTCTATTTGTTTTGCTCTATTTTGATTTAGTACTAATACTAAACCATTTTTGTTGCTTCTGAAATTATTTGTGGAAGCAATATGGATTATTCCAAAACTCCACAAAATGTTTTCAGAATAATTGGAGCAATAAAAATAATTATAGGATTTAGTTGCTCCAACTCAAATACATTAGTGAATTAAATCAAAGCCCAAACAATTCCCCATAAATGTTCAATATTTTTGGTTTGGACCAAAACCCTTGCCAAAATTATCAAACATTACTGAAGGCAATTTTTGGGTTTATTGAAAATATTTTTAGGTTAAACCTAATTGCTTTGATTTGGTGCTAGGGTTTAGTCATCCCCATTTCAGGTTTCCTTTGAAAATAAACATGGTGCAACAGACAGGTGCTATCCTAATGCAAGGTGAAGCTGGGGATGTGACAGTTGATAACATCCTCGACTAGCCATGTACTCCGCTCCAGGGGAACTCACTAACATAGGCGACTTAAAGGCTACGGTTGGCAGATTATACTTTTCCACAAAACCCCTTGATATGTATTAATGCGACGCACCAGTGTCAAAAAGAACAAATGCTGTAAATGCATTAACCAAAAATTTACCAACCACTGCATTGGGCTGCTCATCAATTTCCTCCACATTGACGTGATTCACATGTCCTCCGTTGAAGGGATTGGGCTTCTTTCCCGAGCTTCCATTGCCATTTCCATTCTTGGCTTTGGGTCACTCGGTGGTGTAGTCTCGGGTCTTCCCGCAATTGAAACAAGTAATGTGACTCAAATCTTTCTTGGCAGGGGTTGAAGGGGTGGAACGGTTCTGACTGTTCTTTCCTCCATTCTCATTGTCATTCCTGGGGCCACTATGGTTGTGTGAATTTCCTCCATTGTGAGAATGGCCTCCATGGTTATGTTCCATGGGTGGGATGAGTATGTCCTCCTCAGTACGGGGAATAACGGGGCTTTTGCTGAGCTCCAGATTTATACTTCCCCTGTCCATACTTCCTCTTGTGGCTCTCTATCTGGTTTTGCTTTCCATCAATCATGATGGCCCTGTCTACCAGCTCCTGGTAGTTGTTGAAGGTTGCCGCTACTTCTCGAGCTTGCGTTGTATTCCCTTGAAGAAGAAAGGGTGATGCAGCACAGTAGCGTAAGTATTTCCCTCAGTTTTTGAGAACCAAGGTATCAATCCAGTAGGAGACCACGCGCGAGTCCCTCGCACCTGCACAAACAAATAAGAACTTTGCAGCCAACGCAATAAGGGGTTGCTAATCCCTTTACGGTCACTTACGAAAGTGAGATCTGATAGAGATGATAGTTTGATATTTTTGGTATTTTTGGTATAAGAACAGAAAGTAAAAGCGGAAAAGTAAAGTAGATTGTAGATTGATATGTTGAGAATAGACCCGGGGGCCATAGTTTTCTCTAGTGGCTTCTCTCATGATAGCGATATTCTACGGCGGGTAAACAAATTACTGTCGAGCAATTGATAGAAAAGCGAATAATTATGAGACTATCTAGGCATGATCATTATATATAGGCATCACGTCCGAGACAAGTAGACCAAAACGATTCTGCATCTACTACTATTACTCCACTCATCAACCGCTATCCAGCATGCATCTAGAGTATTAAGTTCATAAGAACAGAGTAACGCCTTAAGCAAGATGACATGATGTAGAGGGATAAACTCAAACATAGTGATATAAACCCCATCTTTTTATCCTCGATGGCAACAATACAATACGTGCCTTGCTTCCCCTACTGTCACTGGGAAAGGACACCGCAAGATTGAACCCAAAGCCAAGCACTTCTCCCATTGCAAGAACTATAGATCTAGTAGGCCAAACCAAACCAATAATTCGAAGAGACTTGCAAGGATATTATAATCATACATAAAGAGTTCAGAGAATAACCAAATATTTCTCATAGATAATTTTGATCATAAACCCACAATTCATCGGGTCTCGACAAACACACCGCAAAAAGAGATTACATCGAATAGATCTCCTCGAAGACCGAGGAGAACTTGGTATTGAGATCCAAAGAGAGAGAAGAAGCCATCTAGATACTAGCTATGGACCCGAAGGTCTGTGTTAAACTACTCACAACTCATGGTGAGGCGATGATGATGATGTAGAAGCACTCCGTGGAAGGACCCTCTCCGGCGGAGCTCCGGAACAGGCCCCAAGATGGGATCTCACGGGAACAGAAGGTTGCGGTGGTAGAACTAGGGTTTTCTCCATTGTTCTGATAGTTTGGGGGTACGTAGGTATATATAGGACGAAGGAGGGCACCGAGGGCCAGATGGGGTGCCCACGAGGCAAGGGGCGCGCCCTATAGGGGGGGCGCCCCCCACCCTCGTGGACGCCTCGTCAGCCCTACTCTGTGGTTCTCAAGTCTCCCGTGCGTATTTTGCTCCAAAAACATCTCGCCCGAAGGTTTCATTCCATTTGGACTCAGTTTGATATTCCTTTGCTTAAAACCCTAAAATAGGCAAAAAAAAAACATCAATCTGGACTAGGCCTTTGGGTTAGAAGGTTAGTCCCAAAAATAATATAAAAGTGTATAACAAAGCCCATTAAACATCCAAAACATCATAAACAATAGCATGGAGCAATAAAAAATTATAGATACGTTGGAGACGTATCAGTTGCTATCATCAGCTGCACACTCAACTCATCGTTGAGTCCCTCAAGAAATTTCTCCTGCTTCGCGGCATCTGTGGATACGTCATCTGGGGCATAGTGAGCTAGCTGCCAGAAGTCATCATGTACTGCCCCACAGTACGGTTTCCTTGGCATAAGTTGCGGAACTCACGCTTCTTCAAGCTCATGGCTCCTACTGAAACATGTACAGTGCGAAAGGCTTGTTGAAACTGATCCCAAGTAACTGTAGCAAGGGGATATGTGGCGGTGTAGTTCTCCTACCAAGCGGCTGCTGGTCCCTCAAGCTAATGTGCGGCAAAGCGCACTATCTCTGCATCTGTGTATCTAGCAGTTGCTCGCTCTCTTCCTATCTTGCGGAGGCAGTCATCTGCAACAATCGACTCGGTGCTACTAGAGAACACCGGCGGATTCAACCTTAGGAAACGGTTCAGGTTGTCAGCTGGAGGAGGGTGGTAGTGGTTGTTGTTGTTGTTGTTGTTGTTGTTGTTGTTGTTGTTGTTGTTGTTGTTGTTGTTGTTGATGTTGTTGTTGTTGTTGATGTTGTTGTTGTTGTTGTTGTTGTTGTTGTTGTTGTTGTTGTTGTTGTTGGTGGTGGTGGTGTTGCTGTTGTTGTTGCTGTTGCTGCTGCTGCTGTTGCTGTTGTTGTTGTTGTTGTTGTTGCTCCTGTTGCTATTGCTGCTGTTGTTGTTGCTGTTGTTGCTGTTGCTGTTGTTGTTATTGCTGTTGTTGCTGTTGTTGTTGTTGTTGTTGCTGTTGTTGTTGTTGCTGTTGCTGCTACTGCTATTGTTGCTGTTGTTATTGTTGCTGTTGTTGCTGCTGTTGTTGTTGCAACACCCTGAGCTCCTGGCAATCGTTGGTGTTGTGGCTGTGGACGTTGTGGAAGACGCAGTACTGTCGGTTGTCTCTGGGGAGGTCATCGTAGCCGCAGCCACGCTTCACTTCTGGCTCGGCAGCCAGCACGGCGGGTCCCTTGCGTTTCAACTCCTTGGCCTTGGTCTTCTTGTCGTCTGCCTCCATCTCACGCAGCTCCTGAAGGGAGAGGCGGCCTTCCTCCGCCCTGGCGCACTTTGCCGCGAGCTTGAACATCTCGAGGGCTGTGCACAGGTCTTCGTGGATGGCGAGCTCCTCCTTCATCCTGACGCCGCGGACGCCATCGGAGAACGCAGAGATGATGGCCTCGTCTGAGACCCTGGGGATACGGAGGCGCATGGTGTTGAAGCGTTGGATGTACTTTTGCAGGGTTTCTCCTGGCTGCTGCTTCACGCGACGCAGGTCAGCAGCTGTCGGGGCTCGGTCCCGGGTGCCTTCGAAGTTGGCGACGAAGCGCTCGTGAAGCTCTCCCCAAGAGGAGATGGATCCCACCGGGAGGTTCAGGAGCCAGGAGCGCGCACCGTCCATCGGAGCCATGGGGAACCGGTTCGCCATGACCTGCTCTGTGCCGTTGGCCGCCTCGATGCTCAGCTCGTAGAGTGGGAGGAACTCCATGGGGTCGGTGGTGCCGTCGTAGCGCGGAGGCAGGTCCGGCTTGAACTTGCCGAGCTAGACGAGGCGCCGTAGCTCGGGAGCTAGGGCGCCACACTCGCGTACGCTCATGACCACAGGCGCCCCGTGCACCTGCGACGCTGGTCTTGAGGTGCTGGCGCCACCACCTCCTGTGGCGCGTGGTCTGGGCGTTGTGGGCCAGGGGGCCCACGAGCCCCTGCATGTGGGTGCGGGATCACCTGGCAACTCTCCTCATCGCGGGCGTGGGCTCTACGGGGTTGTTCACGTCGAGGGGCCTCGCGCCAGCCCTCCTGGCCGGCGGGGTGAGGGTGAGGCGGAGCCGGGACCCCATGGACCTCGTTCGCTGCCGGTGGCGATGGAGGACGCGAAGAGTGCGTTGGTGCAGGCGCTTCCCCAGCTGCGTTGACGAGCTCAGTGATGCGGTGGAGCCACTCGTCGTAAAGAACTTCTGCCGCGCGGTACCGCAAGAGCTCCCACGCCATCAGTAGCGCGGGCTGCTGTTAGATCGGCCCGCGGCGGACCAGCAAGGACGACGCTGCGGCCGGTGAGGGTGAAGTTGTTGCCGTGCGGCCGTCCCGCCACATGGACAGCGGCAGCGATGAGTCCTGCTGCTCGTGGACAGCCGGGTCGGTGGCGGCATTGGCGACCGGCGAGTTGGGGCGGAGCGGTGCGCCGTTTCCCGCGGGCGCTGTCTGAGCGATGTTCGCAGTGCGGTAGGCGGCGTGAGCTAGGTGTGTGTCCACCATGGCTGTGGAGCAGGGTCGGTGACGAGAACGCGACGAGATCGTCGGAGAGGCGAGACTTCGACACGCCCCCTACCTGGCGCGCCAAATGTTGGATTCAGGGCTCCGCAAAACCCGTTAAGTCCGAACACATGGGCATGAACAAAGATCTCTCCCACTCACGTCTACCTAGTGCCTCGCTCTCGTCTCGGCTGACGGATTCAAGCAAACAACAAACAAACACACAAGAGTTTATCCAGGTTCGGGCCACCGCGAGGTGTAATACCCTACTTCGTGCTCTGATCGATTGGCTCTGGGTGAGCTAGAATATGAACTGGTACAAGGGTTCCTGAGCTCAGGGGGCGAGCTCAGGAGGGTCAGGAGGCTAGTGTTCTTGCTCCTTGTGCGGTGGTCGAGTGTGTGTGTCTCGATCCTCCCCTTAGTGGGAATCCTAGCTACTTATATAGGCGGCCATGGTCCTCTTCCCCCGAAATGTTTAGGCGGGAAGGGATTCCACAACGGCCATATTTGAGCGGGAACACAAGGACGTTCCTACCCTGACAAAAGCAGTCTCCGCCTGCAGAAGGATCAGGCGGTGACACGGTGGTGGGCTCGACGGTGACATCCTCCTTATCGTCCTTGCGGTCTTCGGTCTCGTTGCACCAATGAGGAAACCTTTGCCCCGCTCCTTGGGAACCAATGGCTGCGCTGTCTCCTTTGCACCGAAATGGCAACTGTGCCGCTAGCGGGCGCTGGCACTCGCTGACTCGGTGCGTCACTACTGACCTCACTGCCTCCTCCTGAGGAAGGCTTGGCCTTGGATTTTCCGCCCCTCCGAAACGCCTTGCCGAGGCTGCTCCCGAGGGGGTCTTGGCGTCGTTCTCCTCGCGAGGCCTGGCCCCTCGCGAGGGTCTTGAGCAGCTGGTCGATCAGCTGGGCCGTACCAGGCCGCTTGCAGGAGAGCATCGCGGCCCGCAGACAGGCAAGTCTGGGTACCCTGGTTCCCAGGACGCCGACAGTAGCCCCCGGGCCCAAGGCGCGCGTGGAGTTGGCCTCGGGGCGAAGCCTTAGTCGAGGACGAAGCGCCGCGGGCCCCAAAAAGGTTGCGGGCCAGGCTAGCGCGTGATGGTTGGATGGGACGGGAATGACTCCGCTCCCCACGCTGTCTCGGTAACCATGTGTCTTGACAAAAGGGGCCTTCTCCGCCGGGGGAGTTATCATCCTCCTTCCTTCCTACTTGGATTTCTTCCCTCTGCGCCTCTTGCCTCTCTGCGTCCTTCAGCCCTCCTTGACCATGGCGAAGAAGAACAAGGGCACCACGTTGGCGCCTGGATCTGCTTCCTCTCTTGACGCGGTGCTTGAGGAGTCGTCCATCATCAGGGAGGAGGACTACTCAGAGGTCAAAAGACGTGCTACCCCTTCTTCCTCCATAGGATCTCCGTGGGGCTCGTGCCCCCCTTCTTCGAGTTCTTCTACGCCATCCTGGAACATTACCAGTGCATGCTCTCCATATCCAACCCCGCTCCATCTTTGTCTTGTCACTCTTCGCCTTCTACTGTGAGGCATTCATGGGGGTGAGGCCGACGGTCGCCCTCTTCCACCACTTCTTCTCCATGCGTCAATACGACGAGGGCCCATGCTTGGGCTGCGTTTCCTTTGTCTTCCAGCGCCAGGGCTGTCGCCTGATGACGGCCGGGAAGAAGGTAGAGTCCCATCAGAAGAGGTGGGTCTATCTGGATGCCCAGCGCACCCATCCTTTGTTGGCGCTGCCTACTGCCCATCCGGAGAAGCTTGACAGCTGGCGCCACGTGAAGCTCACCGGCCCTCTCACCGGGCCGGTCTTGGCGAAGATTGAGGCCGACCTGAGCTCGAGGCTTGAAGGAGGCCAGATCGTGAAGGAGTTCCTGAGGCAGCGTCTGGCTCCGCTGCATGCTCACTCACGCCCCATGTGGGAGCTGATGGGTGACGACGACGGGCTCCGGCTGCACCCAGGGATGCTGGCCGAAGAAGATCTGGACTTCACCTCGAGGGCCCTCATGGGGATGGTTCCGGAGGATCTTGCTAGGGCCTTACTGCCACTGTATAGCCGTCCTGACAAGGTCGAGCTGCTGAAGGCCATGCCGGACCTTGGTGCGCCCGTGGGCGCCCCGCCCATGTTCGACGTGAGGGTGACGACGGGGGATCGCAGGATACCCTGGACGACGATGGGGACTCCTTCGAAGTGCTCGCAGGCGCATGTGCCGCTGGGCGGTCCCAGGCGACCACTCCGCGTCGGTTCGGACGCACCGCGTCTGGGGGGGGCAAGGTGGCGACCCCGCCGAAGGGCCCCACGCCAGCGAACCTGGCGACCGTGGCCGCGCCCAGGACCGTGGCCTCGCGTCTTGCCCAGGCCCGGGCTATCGGCATGCCAAGTGCGCCAGGGGCTGCTGTTGATTCGCTGGTGAAGAGAAGGGCGCGCCTCGCCTCCGACGAGTAGGTGTGCAATTTCTCACTCATTTTTATTTGTTGTGCCCCTGATGCGCTCTCCTTTGATGTTGCAGCTTAGGAGGCGTGATGAAGAGGGCGAAGGGGGAGGTCCTGCCGCGGTGCCCTCCTCCTTCGGCTGCTGGTGCAACCTCGGGGAAGGATGTCGCGGCACTGGGCACCTCGGTTGGTCGGGCCACTGCGAGTGTGGTGACGGTGCCACCCGTAGACATCCCTGTCTCCGGTGAGGTTGCGGAGGTCGCTTCTGCTCCGGCTGCTCTGGCGGGGGGGGAGCCCCCGAGCCCCTGGCTGAGTAGCCAGTCTTGTCGGTGCCTGTGCGCCAGCCAGCGCAGCCTGGTCCTGAGGCTTTGGATGCTGCGTCTGCCGCGCTGAGTCGTCTCCGCATTGATCTGCAAAACAATGATGGCCACTTGACAGAGGGGTTCAAGGGGCTGATCCACGGGTGGTCCTGGCAGACGAGTCTGCACGGGCCTCCTGGGATCAGGCCTTGGTGGCTGCTGCCAAGGGGCGTGAGGAAGCTGCGGTGGCTGTGCTGGCTCGCGATGCCACGCGAGCTAATGCCGCATCCTTCGAGAAGCGCTGCCTCAAGGCAGAGAGCGAGCTGGGGGCCCTCTGTGAGGAAGACATTAAGCGTGCCCTGGAGCTCACAGGGTTGGAGAAGGAGCTCGAGGCGGAGAAGGCCGCGACATCCCGGCTGCAGCAGGAGCAGCTTGCTGACCGCGCCGCCCTGGAGAAGCTGAAGGTTGAGGTCGAGCAGGCCAGGGCGGCCCAAGCCGCTCGTGCCCAGGAGGAAGCTCTCGCGGCCTTGGCGACGGTGAGTCCTGAGGACCTTGCCGCCTTTGACCTCGAGGCCCGCGAGGCGCTTCATGCCGCCTACGGGGAAGGGTTCAAGGAGCCGCTGGCCGTCCCTAAGGGAGGCCCTGCCGGGCTCCTTGTTGCGCTCGTGGAGTCCCTGCGTGGTGTCACGGCCACGATTGGCCAGCATCGCTGATGTTGAAGGCCGTGCGCTGCTTACCTTGGTCCTGACACAGGTGTGCAGCCACCTAAGCCTTCGCCACCCCACCCTTGACCTGGCCTCGTTGTCCGAGCCTGTGACCGCAGTCATGGAGAACTCGACAGGCGAGGCCCTGAAGGCGAAGGTCACATTGCTGGTGGAGGCGTTCCTCCAGTCTACTGTTACCATGGCCGAAGGGGAGACGACCGGCACTGCTGCACCCGGCGATGCTTGATCCGTCCTGTTTCGTGAGAGATGTGCCTCGGGGAGGCATAAGGACTTGGTTGGATTTGAAAAAACTTGATGTTATTGTAATAGCTAGATGATTCCATGCTTGCTTCCTTTCATGTTTGCTTTGGGTGCTCTGCGACGGCAGGGCCCAACCCCGTGAATACCTTGACCGCCGCTGAGTCCTCTGGGCACCGGGGTTACCGTAGTAACTAGACTCATTGCTGAGCCCTCTGGACACCAGGGTTACTGTAGTAACTAGACTCAAGGGGTGAGGGGCTACATGGCCAGTGAAGCCCTTGGGTCGCGATGCCCAAAGGGCCCACCCTTGACGTTCAAGTGTCACAACCCTAGTTCTGGTATGCACTAGGTTAGTCTTGTGGTTTGCATCATGTTTAAATTTCAAATGAAATTGAAATGAGGACTTGTGAAACCCTCAGAAACCCTTTTGAAAATGACCCAAATAAAAATTGCTCCAAAAAGGTCCAAGAAAATGTTCATGTGGCCCTCTAAAAATATTGGTCAGAGATAAAAATCAAGCCAATATTATTAGGAGCTCATAAGTATTTATTTTGGGCATTTGGAATTAATGCAATAGTTATTTGCATTGGATATATATATATATATATTATATTTTATATATGTCCAAAATTCTGATTGGTTATTTTTAGAGGCTTGGGTTAATTTCTAGGTCCCTGTAAAATAAATATGTCAGAAGAAAATAATTGATTTAATTCAGAAATCAAATCAAAACAAATGTCAGAAAAAAATAGAAAAGAAAAATAAAAAGGTTAGCTTACCTGGGCCACTTGCTGGCCTGGCACTGGGCCGGCCCAGTTGGCAGTCGTCGTCCTCCTGGCGACGACAGGAGGCCGAGGCGTGTGGCCGGCGCGCGCGCACGGCGGGAGCGCCACGCCTCCTGCCTGCTTCACTCCCCCTCGCCGCCTGGCGGTCTCTGGACGAGCCACGCATCTCCCCCCCCCGACCCTCTGCACTCTTCTGGACCCCTCCCCTCTCCTCTATCGCTCTCTCTCGCAACTCCTGAGCGCCGCCGTCGCCACCGATCGCCGTAGTCGTAGCCACCGTCTCCCCCACGCCCAGCCAAGGTGCCCAAGAGCTCCGCCACATCATCCCCGACCTCCCCGATGAGTCACACATCGCCGGACGCCCTGAGGCCTCGACCTCGACCTCTTCTTCATCGCCGGCCGCCGGAGATCCCCTCCGTCGCCCTGCTTGCTCCGGCCCTCCTCCGAGCCCTCCGCCTGCACCGCTGCGATCACCGTACGCTTCTGTCCCTGCTCCCCCTCTCCGTTCTTCCCCTCGCAGGCCGTAGCTGCTGCTCCATGATCACCCGCACGCGCCGCCGCCCGCGCTCGTCGCTGGTGGTGCTCCGGTGACCTTTTGGCCCCGGGCGTGCGACTAACACGTTCCCCGCATCGCGTAGAAGCCCTAGGAGCTAGCGCTGCCCCGCCTAGGCCACCACAGCCTCGAGCCCGAGCTCGACCGAACTCCGGCGCCGCCGCGAGCTCGTTTCCGGCGAGCTCCGGCCGTCCCAGCTGCTGCCGCTTGCGGGAATGGACGCGGACGAGCTCCAGCAGCTCGCCTGTGGTCTCCGCTGCCCATTTGACCGCCGGAGCGGCATTTCCGTGCCCCTCCGCCGCGTCTGTGGTCGCCGGCGTCGAGCCGCCGGTTGGTTTTGACCACTGACCGGCGTGCTTTGACCGCCTGTGTCAATGACAGGTGGGCCCCACCCTTTTAGTTAGTTGACTAATTAGTTAAATTAATTAAGTTTAGTTAATTAGTTTAGCCACTAACATGTGGGCCCAGCCCTGCTGATTATTTCTGTTATAATTAGTTTAGAGTTAATTAACTCAGTTAATTAACTGAGTCACTGACCAGTGGACCCCACTGTCAGGTTTGACTCTGGATCAGCCCCTTTGACCTGCTGATGTCATGCATGTGTCATGCTGACGCAGTAATCCAGTTCTGGTTTTTAAATAAATCTTAAATGATTTATTTAATTCAGAAATTGGCTTAAACTTCAAAAAATCACAGAAATTCAACCGTAGCTCAGAATGACATAATTTATATATGAAAAATTATCAGAAAAATTCAATCTATCCATCTGTACCATTTTCATGCATGACAAATGAAGTTAAACCTACTGTTTATATGAAAGCACATATATGGCATTTAGAAATACTTATTTTAAAGTTGCATTTGAGCCTTTGGTTCAAATGGACTTCTTTCAAATTGAATGCTAGTTGCATTAGCTCAAACAACATCATAACCTCATGCCATGATCATGCCTCATATTGTTTCATATGTTTGTGTTTGATTGTCGGCACCGTTCTTCTCGATAGGTCCAGCTCCGAAGACCGATCCAGAGTACCTGTCAGAGGAGCAGTGCTCTGCACGTTGTTTCACCAGGCAAGCAAACCCCCTTGTTCATTCCAATACAATCCCTCTCTCGCTCCTACCCCCTTTTATTGCATTAGGACAACAACGATTTCAACTGCTACTTTATGCTGCGGTAGTTGAACCCATTCCTCTGCATGACCTGTGTTTCCACAGTAAATAGTTGAAACCCACTAGCATGTGTAGGAGTTGATTGAAGCCATGATGTGATCTTACCATGCCTTGCTTGCTATTGCTTAGAGTGTGTCAGGTCTAATTCATCGGGAATGAATTGGAGTGAAATGATATGTTCTGATGCTGAGGGTTAAGTGTGTGAACACGATTTGGTAAAGGTAGTGGTGTGAGGCCATGTAGGAGTACATGGTGGGTTGTCTCATTGGAACCATCCCTAAGAACTGAGTTCCGAGTATGTTGTCCAATGACTAGTTACTACCACACATTGGGTTCCGGTAACTCGACCCTTCTCGACTTATTAATCAACATGATCTCTGTCCAGGAGTTGCAACTAGTTTCTGGTGTTTGTAGGTAGTGTTAGTAGTCTACCAAGTGGCACTCGGCCAGTGGGCTTGGGACAGACTAGGCACCGTGGCACGGTGTACCAAGCGTAGATCCACTCGGCGAGGTGGGCTTGGGAACCCTGCGCACATCATTTGGGGTCGTGAGCGACACCCCGGCCGGATCTCCCCACGGATGGAACCCGAATAGGCGATAAACCTGGACGAGAGACTTATGTGGTTAGTCAGGTCGTGGCCGACACCCTCGCCAGGCTTCCGCTTGAAGGTTGCCGAGATACACGAGATGTACCTGGCGGTAAGTGGCGAGAGCGTGTGTGAAGAAGTACAACCCTGCAGGGTTTAACATGATCTATTCGAATAGTCGGGTCCGCGGATATGGACTTCTTGGATGCTTACGTGGTACATAGACAACTTGAAGTGGATACTCTAAAATATTCAAGACAAGTGTGAGTGCTATGGATGGCCTTCTCGTAGGAAGACGGGAATGAATCCATAGTGGTGTATTGTGTGGTGCTTAGTGGACTCGTGTGCGCCACCTCAAGAGAGTTACCAGCAATCGTAGAATAGGATAGCCACTGAGTCAAAGCTGGCTTGCTGCAACTAAACCCCACTTTGCCATCTTGATACAAGTGCATGTATGATAGGATATGATGTAAGTCTTGCTGAGTACCTTTGTACTCATGTTTGCTTAATTTATGTTTTGCAGATAGGATTGATGTCTCACTAGTAGTTCCGCTTGGACTTCAACAAGTAGCTTGTACCTCAGCTACGATCTTGGACGAGTGTTGTAGATAGTCAGGCTCTTCAGCCTTTTTCATTTGTAGATGTCTGTACTCAGATATGTAGTGCTTCCGCTTGTTGCTTGTATGCTCTGAATGTTGGGTCATGAGACCCATGTTTGTAATATCTGGCTCCTCGGAGCCTAATGAATAAATACTTTGTTTATTAGAGTCTTGTTGTGATGCCATGTTGTATTTGCACATATTGAGCATATTGTGTGTATGTTATTGAAATGCTTGGTATGTGTGGGATCCGACACCTATTTGTTTACCCTTGGTAGCCTATCTTACAGGGAAATGTCTCCTAGTGTTTTCCACTGAGCCTTGGTAGCTTGCTACTGCTCCGGAACACTTAGGCTGGCCGGCATGTGTCCTTCTTCGTTCCTGTGTCTGTCCCTTAGGGGAAATGTCACGCGTTGTTCCTTTAAGTCCTTGTAGCTTGCTACGACTTGGGTTCATACGTTGATGACCGACACGTTCGTCGCTGGGTCATGAATGCCTGTCTCTGTAATGTAGTGCCACTTTTGGTTTATAACTGGTCATGTCGGCCCGGGTTCTCTGTCATATGGATGCTAGCGACACTATCATATACGTGAGCCAAAATGCGCAAACGGTCCCGGGCCAGGTAAGGTGGCACCCGTGGGGATACCGTGCGTGAGGCTGCAAAGTGATATGGTGTGTTACATGCTAGAGCGGTGTGACTTAGGATCGGGGTCCCGACAGCGTTGGTATCAGAGCCTGACTGCCTGTAGGATTACCAAGCCAAACTGGTCGAAGTTGAGTCTAGAAATTCTTTAGTTATATAAGGGAATTGATTGTGGAAGGGAACGTAAGGCTCTTTTTACTCGCTTATACCTCATGTCTTCTTATCTGAGTCATCTTACCTTTCCTACGGGGTTAAGGAAATAGGCTTTCTCTTCCGTCTATCAGGATCACGAGTTACTACTCCGTAGTCCCTTAGGATTGGTTGATCAGAGTCTTATTCTTGTTTCAAGTTCTTCCAGTATAGTTGTTTTAGTACTATCACAGAACCTTGAGTGATGATGTTGAGATGTTGAACTACCCTTTGTTAGCAGGATGTCTCATTCTGAGCATTTTACTGCAGTTATGCTGCCGGAATTATCCTAGTAGTTCGAGAGATACTAATTTCTTGTTCTACCTTATGCGTTCTATAGTTGTTGATGTTTCTGTCTTCGGTTTCGCTTCTCAGGATGTCTTCAGTTAAGCGAAGCTCAGCTGCTCGTAGACAGAACCACGGAGGTGGTAGGGATGAGGAGGATCCTCCCGACCAGCCTTCGTTGGCAGAGTTAATGATAGAGATGGAGAGAAACAAGCGTGAGTCTAACCGCCTGTTGGCACGTATTGAGGAGAACACCGCACATCAGTGCAAGGAATCAACAACCATCCATGACTTCATTCGTCTGAAACCACCCACCTTTCGTCATTCCATTGAGCCACTCGATGCAGATGACTGGCTCCGTAGTATCACTCACAAGCTGCGTTCTGCGAATGTAGCTGAAGAGGACAAGGTCATCTATGCCACTTATCACTAGGAAGGTCCTGCTAGTCTTTGGTGGCAGAACTATGAGGCCATGATTCCAGCTGACCAGATTCCTACCTGGAGAGATTTCACCGAGGCTTTTCGTGAGCATCATATCCCTCAAGCCCTTATCGGTCGTAAGAGAGAAGAGTTCTGTAGTCTTACACAGGCTAAGATGGCTGTTGATGCTTATAGTCGAGAGTTTGAGAACCTCGCCCGCTATGCTACAGAAGAAGTGTCCACGGACGCCAAGAACCAGGCTAGGTTCCGAAAGGGTCTCAACCCCAAACTGCGTCGTGATCTCCACTTGCATCATTGCAACACATTCCATGCTCTTGTGAACAAGGCCATCAATGCAGAGACAGCTCAGCTCACTTACGATGAGTCTCGTAAGCACATCCTTGATTTGGGATCTTCCTCCGGTTATAGTTCTCAGAAGCGCCGGATTTGGGTTCCGAACTCTGTTCTTCCACCCATTTATCCTCCGAGGCCATCTCGTGTGGTACCTCTTCCAGTTCAGCAGTATGCTCCACCCAGGTCTATTGATGGACCGTTTGCCGATGTGGGTCCATGTCCTACCTCCAGGATTTGCTACAAGTGCGGAGAACCGGGACACATTGCCTGTATTTGCACCTAGACCCGTGTTGCTCCATCCCAGTCCGAGAAATATGTTAGACGTGATAAATCATCACGCAAGATGATCAGTGTTAAGTCAGCTCCCATCGAACATGGACGTGTGCATCACGTCTCAGCCAATGACGCTCATGATGATCCAGATGTCGTTCTTGGTACAGTTCTTGTCAATTGTCATCCGGCATCGGTTCTATTCGATACTGGAGCGTCTCATTCTTTCATTTCCGAAAGTTATGCCCGTTTGCACGACATGTCATTTTGTGATATGCCTTCCCCACTACTTATTCAAACTCCTGGATCCAAATGGCAAACCTCTAGTGTAAGCCATGGTAATGAAATCCTTATCGACAGACTTGTGTTCCTTGCATCACTTGTAGCCCTCAAGTCTTCAGATATTAATATCATCTTGGGTATGGACTGGATGACAGCTCATCAAGCCAAGATTGATTGTTTCACTAGGTCTGTTCAGCTTACACACCCATCTGGCAAGACAGTCACCGTCACCACTAGAGTTGCAAAGCGTCAACTCTATTCTCTTAATGCCAGCCCTCTCCCAGATCTTGAAGATGTTCCGGTAGTCCGTGACTTTCCGGATGTCTTTCCAGAGGAACTGCCAGGTGTTCCACCCGATCGAGATGTAGAGTTTGTTATAGAGCTTATCCCAGGAACCGCTCCAATCTCTAGGAGACCCTACAAAATGGCACCCTTAGAACTAGCCGAGCTTAAGAAACAACTTGATGAGTCCTTGCAAAAGGGTTTCATCCGTCCTAGTTCTTCTCCCTGGGCTTGCCCCGTCCTCTTTGTCAAGAAGAAGGATGGTACGGATCGGATGGTTGTAGATTATCGTCCCGTTAATTTGGTCACGGTAAAGAACAAGTATCCGCTTCCCAGGATCAACGACCTGTATGATCAACTCGCTGGATCCTCAGTCTTCTCCAAGATGGATTTGAGGTTAGGATACCATCAAATCAAGATTAGAAATGGGGACATACCCAAGACGGCTTTCGTCACTCGTTATGGTCAGTACGAGTACACCGTCATGTCCTTCGGTTTAACAAATGCTCCAGCCACCTTCTCCCGCTTGATGAACTCGATCTTCATGGAGTACTTAGATAAGTTCGTCGTGGTTTACCTCGATGATATTCTTATTTACTCGAAAAACGAGGAAGAGCATGCCGAACATCTTAGACTTGTTCTAGAAAAACTCAGAGAGCACCGCCTTTATGCCAAGTTCTCCAAGTGTGAATTTTGGTTGCCAGAAGTGACCTATCTCGGTCATGTAATCTCTGGTAAGGGCATTGCTGTCAACCCCGAGAGAGTTCAGGCCGTTCTTGATTGGACTCCACCTGAAACAGTTAAACAAGTTAGGAGTTTCCTTGGTCTAGCCAGTTATTGTCGCCGCTTTGTTGAGAACTTCTCTAAAGTGGCCAAACCTCTCACGGAACTTCTTAAGAAAGATAAAAAGTTTGAGTGGTCCCCACAGTGTGAGCACAGTTTTTAGGAACTGAAAAGACGCCTGACTTATGCTCCCATACTTGTGCCACCGGATTTCACCAAGGACTTTGTTATCTACTGTGATGCCTCACGACAGGGACTAGGTTGCATTCTTATGCAGGATCGTTGTGTGATTGCTTATGCATCTCGACAGTTGCATCCACATGAGGAGAATTATCCTACACATGATCTAGAGCTTGCAGCCGTAGTCTATGCACTTAAGACCTGGCGACATTACCTTCTTGGTAATCGTTGCGAGATCTACACCGATCACCAGAGTCTCAAGTATATTTTCACCCAACCAGATTTGAATCTTAGGCAAAGACGTTGGTTGGAGTTGATCTCAGATTACGACTTAGGGATTACCTATACCCCCAGGCAAGGGAAATGTCATGGCTGATGCGCTAAGTCGTAAATCCTATTGCAACAATCTCATGTTGCAGTAGGGCCAACCACTTCTCCATGAGGAATTATGTAAGCTTAACCTTCACATTGCTCCTCACGGATTCCTTTCAACTTTGGTGGCGAAACCTACTCTTATGGATCATATCATAGAAGCCCAGAAGCATGATACCGGAATTACCCGGATAAAGAGAAACATTGCCAAGGGTATTGCTGGTAGTTTCTCTATGGATGATCGAGGTGTTGTTTTCTTTGATAATCGCTTGGTAGTTCCCAAGAAGCAACATCTTCGGCAATTGATTCTTAAAGAGGCTCATGAATCTCCTCTCACGATTCATCCCGGTAGTACCAAGATGTATCAGGATCTACGCCAGAGATTCTGGTGGACTAGGATGAAGAGAGAAATTGCTGAGTTCATTGCTAAATGTGACGTTTGTCGTCGCGTTAAGGCAGAACATCAAAGACCTGTTGGCACCCTTCAGCCTCTAGCTATTCCTGAGTGGAAATGGGATAAAGTTGGTATGGACTTCATCACCGGCTTTCCCAGGACCAAGAGAGGGAATAATGCTATCTTCGTAGTCATTGATCGTCTCTCCAAAGTGGCTCACTTCCTACCTGTTCGAGAGAGTATCACTGCTAGTCAGCTTGCTGACTTGTATATTTCTCGAATAGTGTCACTTCATGGTGTCCCACTAGAGTTCAATTCAGACCGTGGTAGTCTTTTCACTTCTCATTTCTGGGAGAGTTTCCAGACTGCCATGGGCACCCATCTTTCTTTCAGCACCGCTTTCCACCCTCAGTCAAGTGGTCAAGTGGAACGGGTTAACCAAATTCTCGAAGACATGCTTAGAGCTTGTGTTATCTCATTCGGTATGGATTGGGAGAAATGTCTTTCTTTCGCCGAGTTTGCTTATAACAATAGCTATCAATCCAGTCTTAAGCAAGCTCCTTTTGAGATTCTTTATGGACGAAGATGTCGAACACCTTTGAACTGGTCAAAAACGGTGAAAGACAATTCTTTGGACCGGATATGATCCAGGAAGCAGAAGAGCAAGTTCGCATCATTCGTGAGAATTTGAAAACAGCCCAGTCTCGTCAGAAAAGCCAGTATGATCGTCATCCTAAGGAAGTGGCTTATGAAGTTGATGACAAAGCTTATCTTCGGGTTACACCGTTGAAAGGTACCCATCGTTTCGGTATCAAGGGCAAGTTGGCTCCTCGTTACATTGGTCCTTTTCGCATTCTTGCTAAACGAGGAGAGGTTGCCTACCAATTGGAACTACCCCCACATCTTTCTCGAGTTCATGATGTCTTCCACGTCTCTCAACTCAGGCGTTGCTTCTCGGATCCCATCCGCGGAGTGGACCACGAAACGCTTGATCTCCAAGATAACCTCACATATCGAGAGTATCCCGTTCGCATTTTGGATCAAGCAGAGCGTGTCACTCGACGTCATAACATCAAGTTTCTCAAAGTTCAATGGTCTCATCATTCCGAGAGAGAAGCTACTTGGGAGCGAGAAGATCGTCTCCGACTGGAGTACCCCACCTTCTTTCCGCCTACTCCTGAATCTCGGGACGAGATTCTTTCGAGTGGAGGCGAGTTGTCACAACCCTAGTTCTGGTATGCACTAGGTTAGTCTTGTGGTTTGCATCATGTTTAAATTTCAAATGAAATTGAAATGAGGACTTGTGAAACCCTCAGAAACCCTTTTGAAAATGACCCAAATAAAAATTGCTCCAAAAAGGTCCAAGAAAATGTTCATGTGGCCCTCTACAAATATTGGTCAGAGATAAAAATCAAGCCAATATTATTAGGAGCTCATAAGTATTTATTTTGGGCATTTGGAATTAATGCAATAGTTATTTGCATTGGATATATATATATTATATATTTTATATATGTCCAAAATTCTGATTGTTTATTTTTAGGGGCTTGGGTTAATTTCTAGGTCCCTGCAAAATAAATATGTCAGAAGAAAATAATTGATTTAATTCAGAAATTAAATCAAAACAAATGTCAGAAAAAAATAGAAAAGAAAAATAAAAAGGTTAGCTTACGTGGGCCACTTGCTGGCCTGGCACTGGGCCGGCCCAGTTGCCAGTCGTCGTCCTCCTGGCGACGACAGGAGGCCGAGGCGTGTGGCCGGCGCGCGCGCACGGCGGGAGCGCCACGCCTCCTACCTGCTTCACTCCCCCTCGCCGCCTGGTGGTCTTTGGACGAGCCATGCACCTCCCCCCGACCCTCTGCACTCTTCTGGACCCCTCCCCTCTCCTCTATCGCTCTCTCTCGCAACTCCCGAGCGCCGCCGTCGCCGCCGATCGCCGTAGTCGTAGCCACCGTCTCCCACACGCCCAGCCAAGGTGCCCAAGAGCTCCGCCACATCATCCCCGACCTCCCCGACGAGTCACACATCGCCGGACACCCTGAGGCCTCGACCTCGACCTCTTCTTCATCGCCGGCCGCCGGAGATCCCCTCCGCCGCCCTGCTTGCTCCGGCCCTCCTCCGAGCCCTCCGCCTGCACCGCTGCGATCGCCGTACGCTTCTGTCCCTGCTCCCCCTCTCCGTTCTTCCCCTCGCAGGCCGTAGCTGCCGCTCCACGATCACCCGCACGCGCCGCCGCCCGCGCTCGTCGCCGGTGGTGCTCCGGTGACCTTTTGGTCCCGGGCGTGCGACTAACACGTTCCCCGCGTCGCGTAGAAGCCCTAGGAGCTAGCGCTGCCCCGCCTAGGCCACCATAGCCTCGAGCCCGAGCTCGACCGAACTCCGGCGCCGCCGCGAGCTCGTTTCCGGCGAGCTCCGGCCGTCCCAGCTGCTGCCGCTTGCGGGAATGGACGCGGACGAGCTCCAGCAGCTCGCCTGTGGTCTCCACTACCCATTTGACCGCCGGAGCGGCATTTCCGTGCCCCTCCGCCGCGTCTGTGGTCGCCAGCGTCGAGCCGCCGGTTGGTTTTGACCACTGACCGGCGTGCTTTGACCCCCTGTGTCAATGATAGGTGGGCCCCACCCTTTTAGTTAGTTGACTGATTAGTTAAATTAATTAAGTTTTGTTAATTAGTTTAGCCACTGACATGTGGGCCCAGCCCTGCTGATTATTTCTGTTATAATTAGTTTAGCCACTGACCAATGGACCCCACTGTCAAGTTTGACTCTGGACCAGCCCCTTTGACCTGCTGATGTCATGCCTGTGTCATGCTGACGCAGTAATCCAGTTCTGGTTTTTAAATAAATCTTAAATGATTTATTTAATTCAGAAATTGGCTTAAACTTCAAAAAATCACAGAAATTCAACCGTAGCTCTGAAATAATTTATATATGAAAAATTATCATAAAAATTCAATCTATCCATCCGTACCATTTTCATGCATGACAAATGAAGTTAAACCTACTGTTTATATGAAAGAACACATATGGCATTTAGAAATACTTATTTTAAAGTTGCATTTGAGCCTTTGGTTCAAATGGACTTCTTTCAAATTGAATGCTAGTTGCATTAGCTCAAACAACATCATAACCTCATGCCATGATCATGCATCATATTGTTGCATATGTTTGTGTTTGATTGTCGGCACCGTTCTTCTCGATAGGTCCAGCTCCGGAGACCGATCCAGAGTACCTGTCAGAGGAGCAGTGCTCTGCACGTTGTTTCACCACGCAAGCAAACCCCCTTGTTCATTCTGATACAATCCCTCTCTCGCTCCTGTCCCCTGTTATTGCATTAGGACAACAACGATTTCAACTGCTACTTTATGCTGCGGTAGTTGAACCCATTCCTCTGCATGACTTGTCTTTCCACAGTAAATAGTTGAAACCCACTAGCATGTGTAGGAGTTGATTGAAGCCATGATGTGATCTTACCATGCCTTGCTTGCTATTGCTTAGAGTGTGTCAGGTCTAATTCATCGGGAATGAATTGGAGTGAAATGATATGTTCTGATGCTGAGGGTTAAGTGTGTGAACACGATTTGGTAAAGGTAGTGGTGAGAGGCCATGTAGGAGTACATGGTGGGTTGTCTCACTGGAACCGTCCCTAAGAACTGAGTTCCGAGTATGTTGTCCAATGACTAGTTACTACCACACATTGGGTTCCGGTAACTCGACCCCTCTCGACTTATTAATCAACATGATCTCTGTCCAGGAGTTGCAACTAGTTTCTGGTGTTTGTAGGTAGTGTTAGTAGTCTACCAACTGGCACTCGGCCAGTGGGCTTGGGACAGACTAGGCACCGTGGCACGGTGTACCAAGCGTAGATCCACTCGGCGAGGTGGGCTTGGGAACCCTGCGAACATCATTTGGGGCCGTGAGCGACACCCCGGCCGGATCTCCCCACGGATGGAACCCGAATAGGCGATAAACCTGGACGAGAGACTTGTGTGGTTAGTCAGGTCGTGGCCGACACCCTCGCCAGGCTTCCGCTTGAAGGTTGCCGAGATACACGAGATGTACCTGGCGGTAAGTGGCGAGAGCGTGTGTGAAGAAGTACACCCCTGCAGGGTTTAACATGATCTATTCGAATAGCCGGGTCCGCGGATATGGACTTCTTGGATGCTTACGTGGTACATAGACAACTTGAAGTGGATACTCTAAAATACTCAAGACAAGTGTGAGTGCTATGGATGGCCTTCTCGTAGGAAGACGGGAATGAATCCATAGTGGTGTATTGTGTGGTGCTTAGTGGACTCGTGTGCGCCACCTCAAGAGAGTTACCAGCAATCGTAGAATAGGATAGCCACTGAGTCAAAGCTGGCTTGCTGCAACTAAACCCCACTTTGCCATCTTGATACAAGTGCATGTATGATAGGATCTGATGTAAGTCTTGCTGAGTACCTTTGTACTCATGTTTGCTTAATTTATGTTTTGCAGATAGGATTGATGTCTCACTAGTAGTTCCGCTTGGACTTCGACAAGTAGCTTGTACCTCAGCTACGATCTTGGACGAGTGTTGTAGATAGTCAGGCTCTTCAGCCTTTTTCATTTGTAGATGTCTGTACTCAGATATGTAGTGCTTCCGCTTGTTGCTTGTATGCTCTGAATGTTGGGTCATGAGACCCATGTTTGTAATATCTGGCTCCTCGGAGCCTAATGAATAAATACTTTGTTTATTAGAGTCTTGTTGTGATGACATGTTGTATTTGCACATATTGAGCATATTGTGTGTATGTTATTGAAATGCTTGGTATGTGTGGGATCCGACACCTAGTTGTTTACCCTTGGTAGCCTATCTTACAGGGAAATGTCTCCTAGTGTTTTCCACTGAGCCTTGGTAGCTTGCTACTGCTCCGGAACACTTAGGCTGACCGGCATGTGTCCTTCTTCGTTCCTGTGTCTGTCCCTTAGGGGAAATGTCACGCGTTGTTCCTTTAAGTCCTTGTAGCTTGCTACGACTTGGGTTCATACGTTGATGACCGACACGTTCGTCGCTGGGTCATGAATGCCTGTCTCTGTAATGTAGTGCCACTTTTGGTTTATAACTGGTCATGTCGGCCCGGGTTCTCTGTCATATGGATGCTAGCGACACTATCATATACGTGAGCCAAAATGCGCAAACGGTCCCGGGCCAGGTAAGGTGGCACCCGTGGGGATACCGTGCGTGAGGCCGCAAAGTGATATGGTGTGTTACATGCTAGATCGGTGTGACTTAGGATCGGGGTCCCGACATCAAGTGATCCCGTTTTCGTTCTGCGTCGGCAGGGCCCAACCCTGCGCATACCTCGATCGCCATTGAGCCCTCCGGGGGACCAGGGTTATCGTCATAACTAGGCTCAAGGGATGAGGGGCTACGTGGCTAGTTAGGCCCCTGGGTCGTGATGCCCAGAGGTCCCCCTTGACGTATGAACGGCTCTTCATGAAGGAGAACAAGCACCATACCTTGCCCATGAGCCTTCTCCTGGGATGGGGGCACGAGAAGGCCAGGTGTCTGGTCACCTGGTAGGGTGGCGTCTGCCAGGCGTGACCTGAGCATGGCCCCCGTGCCTAGCCCCCGTCACGACACCCATCCAAGAAGAAGCTATGAGCGTCGTGAGCTGAAAAGCTCCCTCAGGTTGGTGCGACCGCTGGGGGCCACCCTTAGTTGTTTATAACTAGCGCGGAGCATAGAGCTACCACACTTGCGCGGAGTGTGGGCATAACCGTGCCTCGGTCATATCGGCCAGCGCGGAGCTTGGTGCTTCCACTGGTCCGTGGGCATACCCGCTCCTCGGTTGGATCTGCCAGCGCGGAGCTTGGTACTTCCATTGGAACGTGGGTGGGAGCCTCCCACCAGGAGAGACTTCGGGGCATGTACAGCCCCGTCCAGATGCGTGGCTAGCACGGTAGGACAGCCAAGGTGTATATGGGCCCTCCTCATGATGAGATGAATGACTCTGAGGAAGTTCTCGTGAGCTTACGCATCACTCACGAGACCCTACCCTAAGGCGGGTTGCGCCTGAGTCTTCTTCTGCAAAATGTGAAAAGAGAGGTGTTGTGTCGACCTGCGCCGAGTGCATTTCCAGGGGATATTGCATGAGAAGGCCGCAGCACCAGCGAGTCCAGGAGGTGACGTTAGCGGGACCGGCCCGTAAGACAGAGCTCAGCCGCAAGATTTATCTACGCTGCAGGGACGGACCCGAGCACAGACGTCGTGCCCAGTCATCTCATGCCACGATCCAAAAGAAAAACAGTCGGCGCACGGTTCCCGCGTGAGTGAGGCGCCTGCCACGGGCCCCTACTTACCCATCCACGACTACCCATGCGAGAACAAGGCACCAAGCACCATGGGAGGTGCCGTCACGGAAATGGCTTGATAGGCAGAGCTCAGTCCTTGGGTTTATCGATGCTACAGGGACGGACCCGAGCACGGACGTCATGCCAGTCCTTAATCATGGGGCGGTCGCGAGTGGGCTCGCAAGGGCTCATGACCTTAGTGGCGATGAAGATGCCAAGCATATAGAAATGCAAATGGAAAGAAATATCTGGCCTTGATCATGCAAAAAGGGACACAGCCGCAGGGGAACATCCCCCAGCGGCCCGAGGATGACGCAGCCCGAGAGGCGCCCTCATTTAGATACCTGAAGTGTCACCTGATACTTGCCGAAGGAGGGTTGAGGTGGCTGAAGACGCGAGCTGTGTGGGTTGCTCCCAAGGATCGTCGGGCTCCTGAGGTTCAGGGGCTCCTGAGGCTCTCAGTTGTCGCGCGGGTCCGGCTCCCACTCCGTCCGGACCGCCTGCCACTGAGCCTCCCGATCCCCCAAGGCCTGCTGCGCAAGATGCTGGAACGTGGCAGCTGCGTTGCGGAAGCCGAAGAGCGTGCGGACGTAGCTGCAGGGGAGGGCCCTCCTCCGGCCGACCACCGTCGGCCAGAAGGGCTCCTGAGAAGCGGCTCAGTTGAAACCCGCGATGTCGATGCAGACGCGGAAGCAGTCGCTCGGGCTGCGAGTAGGTGTACTTGGGGTTGTGCGGTTACGCCCACCGCGGATGAGTCGTGCGTACTGAAGTTCCTCTGTAACTTGGTCGATGAAGTCTTGAGCCCATGTGCTGGACGGCTCGCGCTGGGCTCACAAAAACGCGCATCAAGATACGCTTGTAGGTGGTGCTCGAACACCTCCCTCTGGGCACGGGTTAGCTCAGGGACACTCCAGAGGAGAGCCCCCGAGCCCGTCATGAGAGGGGCACCGACCGCGCCTCCCTATGCGAGGGTGGAAGGAGCCTCATCAGCATGCGCGAGTCCCGAGGCCAGGTCGTCGGGAGCCCACGTGTCCTGAGGTCCGTTGATGGGTAGGTGATTCTTCTTCTTGGGGGCGGTCTGCAGGGCGAGGACGGCCTCATCCTCATCGGGGTATTCAACCGCTGCGATCTGGTAGGCATGCTCCAGGGAACGCGCCGCTTCCTTTTCGTCGGAGGCGATCGTGGTGACTCCGCCACTTCCGGGCATCTTGAGGACGTTGTAGCCGTGATGGGTAGCCGCCATGAACTTGGCAAGGGTAGGATTCCCCAGGATGGCGTTGTACGGGAGGTGGATGTTGGCGACGTCGAAGTCGATGAGCTCGGTGTGGTAGTTGCCGCGGTCTCCAAAGGTAACGGGGAGGCGAACCTGCCCCATCGGGAGCGTGGAGCCATCCGTGACTCCGTAGAATGGCTTGGTGGGGTTGTCGGGGTTTTTCTCGGGGGGGTGTAAGACGACATATGCCACGAAGTGGCTTCGTGTGAGGGCAAGACTGCAGCCGGAATATCCGAGGACGGGTATGCGAATAGCACGCGGTAGTTTACCCAGGTTCGGGGCTCTCCGGAGAGATAACACCCCTACTCCTGCATGTCTGAATATATATGTGGGGTGTACATCTGGCAGTACAAAGGCGCTCCTTGAGCTGTATATGGATGAATGCTATCTGCTACTAGCTTCATGTATGTGTGTGTAGTCGAAATGAGCAAGCATGCTCCAGTGGCCGAATGAGTGCATGCGTGAGAGCATATGTGTCTATGCATGCTAGTTTGTGTGCGTGAGTGTGTATGCATCTATGCATGCTAGTGTGTGTGCGTGAGTGTGAATGCATCACCCCTGGATGGATGGATGTGTGCCCCTTGATATAGGAGTAGTGGGCATGGGTGGTGGTGGTGTTGGTTGTAAGCTACCTTGGGTAGCTTACAAACCAAGCCATGCATGAGGCGTGGTGGCATGGCAAGTTGTCCCCTGGACACTTTATAAAATAGTGCCAAGGGGACAAGTACAATGTAGATGATGACACGAGGTGATGTGTGCACAGTGCCCAGGTACGGCCGTCTTGTCCGCGGTATGGTCGTCCCGTTGGTGCGGCGGTCGTGGTCGGTGCAGTCGATAGCCGGCAGCCGGCCGGGCAGTCGGCCGGGTGGAGTAGTTGGACTGAGAGCCGGCGGGCTGAGCGGGCGAGCGCCCTATCCGACTGCCGTCGGCAGCCGGGCTGCCATCTGGAAAGCCGGCCCTGGCAGTCGGACAGGGGGCCGTCTGGCGCGGCGTGAGTGGTCGGACTGAGGGGCTTTGCTAGCTCCGGCGTCTGGGTATATCGTCCTGCTGTCTTTGGGGTACCCGGGGTCAATATCTCCGACAATAGTCGCCGAGCCTCTGGGCAACTTTGGAAAAGTTGGGCGGAGGCTCTTTAGCGTTTGTTGATGTAGAAGATGCTTGTTGACGGCTGACTGCAGGTGCAGCCAGCGCGGCTTGCTTCCGGCGGGGGCGCGCAAGCGCACCCGCTGGGTGTAGCCTTCGAGCCTCCAGGCAACTTGTAAAAGTTGGGCGGAGGCCTTTCGCGGTTGTTGGTGTAGACTGGTGTCGTCGGGCACGGACGCGGAGTCCGCCGACTGGTGCCGTCGTGCGCGGACGCGGGGTCCGCCGACTGGTGTCGTCGGGCACGGACGTGGAGTCCGCCCGCCGACTGATGATACCGGGCGCGGATGCGGGGCCCGTCGACTGGTGTCGTCGGGCACGGACGCGGGGTCAGCAGACTGTTGCTGTTGACGACAGCCGGCTGCGGGCTACAGCCAGCGCGGCTTGCTTCCAGTGGGGGCGCGCCAGCGCACCCACTGGTTGTAGCCTCCGAGCCTCCGAGAGAGGAGGTAGGTTCCCCATGGAAATGGTCATGCAAAAGACAAAGTTAGTCCACGCAGATATACCAAATGTTTGCATTTAGCATTGCATGTTTCATGCAGAGGGTGCCGACTCGGTTTCGTCCGAGCCCCCTTCAATCTTTTTCATGTTCCCTCCGCTCTTTGGCTTCTGCTCTCGCTCGCCGGACAACCGCTCTGCGTTCTGTGGCTGAGAGTAGGCCGCGGAGTGGAGTGTACAATACTCAGACTCTGGGAGCGGATTTAACTGAGCAGATACTCATAAAGCTAACGGTCGGGTCGCCCGAACTGTTTTCTCCCGGACGTTTTTCGCGTGGGTGGCCTCGAGCATCTGCTCTTGCTAGCCGGACAGCTGCTCTGTGGTCTGTGGCTAAGAGTAGGCCTTTGGTACCGCGCACGTTACTAAGCCGTCTACGCGAATGAACGTCTCAGGCCAATCGACCAGCCTCCGGGCCAACTCTGGCTGGCGCCGGGGCGAACAGTAGTGCAACTGTAATAAAATGTGGAGAGAGCACCCCGAGCATCGCTTGGGGTTATCCGTGCTTGCGTGATGCAAAAATGTGCGAGTGAGGAGCTCACATTGATTCTCGTGTAGGCGAGGCGGAGGTTGCCGAAGACAGCTGGCGCGGCTCAGCGCTAGCGGAGCGCGCCGGCGCACCTGCTGGGTGAAGTCTTCGAGCCCCCGGGTGCTCAAATAGGGGCCCGGCCTGTCAGGTCCGACCGGACAGGCGGCGAGCGGGACCCGGCCGAGCCGGCTTGGCACAGCCGGCGATGCCTCGAGGCGGCCAGGTTGGCTTGGCACAGCTGACGCGGGCAGGCGGGGCCGCCGGCGGAGCGGTACCGTGGGTGGACGGAGGGGTGTCTTGTTTTATTCTTTTCCTTCTCCGGCCGGCTGCTAGCAGCCAGACGGACATTTTTCCCTTCTGCCGGCTACTGGCAGTTGGACGTTCTTCTTCTCTTTTTTTTCTCGGACAGCCGGCTGCTAACAGCCAGCAGCCGGACTCTTTTTCTTTCTTTTTTCTTCTTGGCCGGCTGCTGGCAGCCGGACGGACACTTGCCCCTTCTGCCGGCTGTTGGCAGCCGGGCGCTTTTTTGCACGAGCAGCCGGCCTCTGACTTATCCTGGGCAGGCGACCTCTCTCTTGGCAGGCGGTCCTTTTCTTTTTCTTTCTTCTTTGTCTCCGCGTGGAGTAGCCGAAGCAACTGTTGGAGGCGAAGCGCAGCCGGCTGCTGCGGGGCAGCAGGCGGCGATCCGAAGCGAGACAGGGGAGCCGGCAAGAGCTAGGCAGCCGGCCCGACATGCACGTACATATTGCAGCCGGCATGCATGTACGCAGCGCACCCATCGAACATGCACCAACTACATGCATGCACATACTGCACGCATGCACTTCTCACTTCACACTTCCCTTCTCTCCATTTTTTACTCGGCCCTTGACCTTTTATAGCCCGAGCAGCCGGCTTCTCACTTTGCTTTTGCCTTTCCTAGCCGCCCTCAGCGAGCAGCCGACCCAGCTTCTTCTTTTCTCTTTCTGTTTGACTCTACGAGGGCAGCCGGCAACGGAGCGCACCGACGCAACCGGCGGGAGCCAGGCAAGGCGGCGAGCGGGACCGGCGGGGCCGGGAGGTGCGAGGCGCCGAGCTGGGCCGGCGCGCGGACGGACGCGGGGCCGGGTCGCGGGAGTCGGCGCAGGCGGGCGCGATGAGCAGAAGCCGGCGAGGAGCCAGCAGGCGGCCGGGCCGCATAACCGGCAGGCTGGGCTTGGAGCCGGCGTGGGGCGCGCCGGCGAGGCGGCCAGGCGAGGCGGAGCGAAGCCGGCACGGGGGAGGAGCTGGAGTCTGGGGCGTCGGCGACCCGGCGGCCGTGTGTGGGCGAAGGCGGCCCCGAGGCCACCGGCGCGGCGACCCGGCGGCGGGAGCCGGCCCGGAGCAGCAGCTGGCTGGATGCAGCGACACGAGGTACGCGGACAGGGTCGGCGTGCGGGTGCGCGGAAGCCGGCCTGGCGTAGGACAGATAGCGGAGGCGGCACGCACGCGGGTGCGCAGATGCGCGGACGGAGTGGCGGGGAGGCGGTCGTCAGGCACGGCGCCTGAGCACGCGGACGGAGTTGCTGGACAAAGCCGAGCTAGCTAACTAAGCCAGCACTCACGCTGCTGAACCCATTGGGTTGGCTAGCTAGCAAGCTAGCCATGCACAAATACGTGCATGCACATGGACGGGAGGTGTGGCCAGCTTGTCCGCGCGTGGAGGGTGGGCGGCGAGGTATGGCAGCAGTTGTAGCTACAGCGAGGCGTACAGCTATAGCGACGCACGCTACAGCTACGGCGACAACGGCGTATGACAGTGGCTACAGCTATAGTGAGCGAAGAGCGAGCTTGCAGTAGAGGAGGGAAAAAGGCCAAGGCGCTGTCCGTGCGCGGCAGCGAATGGAGTAGCTGGATGTGGAGGAGGCCGGACGCGGCGCGCGCGGGTATGGAGGCAGACGTGCCGTCCCGTCCGCGCCGCGGGCATGGTGAAGTCGATCCCCGAGCATCGCCGGAGAGACGATAGCAACGGCGCGGCGCTGATGATGAAGAGGGAGAGGCCGACGACGAGGACGCGTCGTCCCGCACGGCCGCTCCGAGGGCGGGTCGATGTCGAGCCCCCGAGCGTTACCGAAGAGACGGCGCGACGCCGCGGCAGTGATGGTGAAAGGGGTCCCGCCCGGACTGCGAAACCAGCAGCAACTAGTCCCACGGTGGGCGCCAAATGTCGGGGTTTTTCTCGCGGGGATGTAAGACGACATATGCCACGGAGTGGCCGTGTGAGGGCAAGACTGCAGCCAGAATATCCGGGGACGGGTATGCTAATAGCACGCGGTAGTTTACCCAGGTTCGGGGCTCTCCGGAGAGATTACACCCCTACTCCTGCATGTCTGAATATATATGTTGGGTGTACATCTGACAGTACAAAGGCGCTCCTTGAGCTGTATCTGGATGAATGCTATCTGCTACTAGCTTCATGTATGTCTGTGTGGTCGAAATGAGCAAGCATGCTCCAGTGGCCGAATGAGTGCATGCGTGAGAGCATATCTATCTATGCATGCTAGTGTGTGTGCGTGAGTGTGTATGCATCTATGCATGCCAGTGTGTGTGCGTGAGTGTGTATGCATCACCCCTGGATGGATGGATGTGTGCCCCTTTATATAGGAGTAGTGGGCATGGGTGGTGGTGCCGTTGGTTGTAAGCTACCTTGGGTAGCTTACAAACCAAGCCATGCATGAGGCATGGTGGCATGGCAAGTTATCCCCTGGACACTTTATAAAATAGTGCCAAGGGGACAAGTACACTGTAGATGACGACACGAGGTGATGTGTGCACAGTGCCCAAGTACGGCCGTCTTGTCCGCGGTATGGTCGTCCCGTCGTTGTCTCGTCGGTGCGGAGGTCGTGGTCGGCGCAGTCGACAGCCGGCAGCCGGCCGGGCAGTCGGTCGGGTGGACCAGTCGGACTGAGAGCCGGCGGTCTGAGCGGGCGAGCGCCTCGTCCGACTACCATCGGCAGCCGGGCTGCCGTCTGGAAAGCCGGCCCCGGCAGTCGGATAGGGGGCCGTCCGGCGCGGCCTGAGCGGCCGAACTGAGGGGCTTTGCTAGCCCCGGCGTCTGGGTATATCGTCCTGCCGTCTTTGGGGTACCCGGGGTCAATATCTCCGACAGGGGTGGATCTGATCGTAAGGAACCTGGAGTGTCTCGAAGGCCTGGACGGAGAGGATGTTGAGCCATGCCCCACCGTCGATGAGGGTCTTGGTCACGAGGACGTTGCTGATGGTCGGGGTGCAGAGCATCGGGAGTGCGCCTGGGGCCGCAGTACACTTGAGCTGGTCTTTGGGGTCGAAGGTGATGACTTGCTTGGTCCACCTGAGGTTGCGCGCGGCGTCAGGCCTGGGAAGCGCAGCGTTCACCTCACGAGCGAACTGCTTGAAGATGCGGTGAGAAGCCGGGGCATGAGCTCCTCCCAGAATGCACGCGACTGCACGTGGTTCCTGGAAGCCCCCTGCCCCGTCTCCCTGAAGATTGTCGTCGTTCCTCCTTGGTGGTGGTGGCAGCGGAGGCAGGCCTCCGTGGCCCTAAGGGCGACCCTCACGAGGCTGGTCGCGCCAGGGGCGTCGCGAGGCTGCTCATGCCATTGGTCTTCACGAGGCTGCTCACGCCACCCTTGGCGCGAGTTCTTGCCGTCCCAACATCCACCTCCTCGGCCTTCTCCACGGCCGTAGCCACGGTTGTCACGCTCAGGGCGCTGCCCGACGCGCCCGCCGCGCATCGCCCTGAGCTCCTGGCAATCGTTGGTGTTGTGGCTGTGGACGTTGTGGAAGACGCAGTACGGTCGGTTGTCTCTGGGGAGGTCATCGTAGCCACAACCATGCTTCACTTCTGGCTCGGCAGCCAGCACGGCGGGTCCCTTGCGCTTCGACTCCTTGGCCTTGGTCTTCTTGTCGTCTGCCTCCACCTCAGGTAGCTCTTGAAGGGAGAGGCGGCCTTCCTCTGCCCTGGCGCACTTTGCCGCGAGCTTGAACATCTTGAGGGCTGTCACAGGTATTCGTGGATGGCGAGCTCCTCCCTCATCCTGACGCTGCGGACGCCATCAGAGAATGCAGAGATGATGGCCTCGTCTGAAACCCCGGGGATACGGAGGCGCATGGTGTTGAAGCGTTGGATGTACTTTTGTAGGGTTTCTCCCGGCTGCTGCTTCACGCGACGCATGTCAGCAGCTGCCGGGGCTCGGCCGCGGGTGCCTTGGAAGTTAGCGACGAAGCGCTCACGAAGCTCTCCCTAGGAGGAGATGGATCCCACCGGGAGGTTCAGGAGCCAGGAGCACGCACCGTCCTTCAGAGCCATGGGGAACCAGTTCGCCATGACCTGCTCAGTGCCGTTGGCCGCCTCGATGCTCAGCTTGTAGAGTTGGAGGAACTCCGTGGGGTCGGTGGTGCCGTCGTAGCACGGAGGCAGGTCCGGCTTGAACTTGCCAGGCGAGACGAGGCGCCGTAGCTCGGGAGATAGGGCGCCACACCCGCATACGGTCATGATCACAGGCGCCCCATGCACGTGCGACGCTGGTTCTTGAGGTGCTGGCGCCATCATCTCCTGTGGCGCGTAGTCTGGGCGTTGTGGGCCAGGGGGCCCACGAGCCCCTGCATGTGGGTGCGGGATCACCTGGCAACTCTCCTTGTCACGGGTGTGTGCTCTGCGGGGTTGTTCACGTCGAGGGGCCTCGCGCCGGCCCTCCTGGCCGCCGGGGTGAGGATGAGGCGGAGCTGGGACCCCACGGCTCTCGTTCGCCGCCGGTGGCGACGGAGGACGTGAAGAGTGCATTGGTGCAGGCGCTTCCCCAGCTGCGTTGAGGAGCTCAGTGATGCGGTGGAGCCACTCGTCGTAGAGATCTTTTGCCGGGCGGTAGCGTAAGAGCTCCCGCGCCATCAGTAGCGCGGGCTGCTGGTAGATTGGCCGGCGGTGGACCAGCGAGGACGACACTGCGGCCGACGAGGGTGAAAGTGTTGCCATGTGGCCATCCCGCCGCACGGACAACGGCAGCGAGGAGTCCTGCTGCTCGTGGACAGTCGGGTCGGTGGCGGCGTTGGCGACCGGCGAGTTGGGGCGAAGCGGTGCGCCGTTTCCCGCGGGCGCCGTCTTAGCGACGTTCGCAGCGCGGCGGGCGGCGCGAGCTCGACGTGTGTCCACCATGGCTGTGGAGCAGGGTCGATGATGAGAACGCGACGAGGTCGTCGGAGAGGCAAGATTTAGACACGCCCCCTACCTGGCACGCCAAATGTCGGATTCAGGGCTCCGCAAAACCCGTTAAGTTCGAACACAGGGGCGTGGACGAAGATCTCTCCCACTCACATCTACCTAGCGCCTCGCTCTCCTCTCGGTGGAAGGATTCAAGGAAACAACGAACAAACACACAAGAGTTTATCCAGGTTCGGGCCACCGCGAGGTGTAATACCCTACTTCCTGCTTTGGTGGATTGGCTCCTGGTGAGCTAGAATATGAACTGGTACAAGGGTTCCTGAGCTCAGGGGGCGAGCTCAGGAGAGTCAAGAGGCTAGTGTTCTTGCTCCTTGTGCGGTGGTCGAGTGTGTGTGTGTGTGTCTCGATCCTCCCCTCAGTGGGAATCCTAGCTACTTATATAGGCAGCCACGGCCCTCTTCCCCCGAAATGTTCAGGCGGGAAGGGATTCAACAACGGCCATATTTGAGCGGGAACACAAGGACGTTCCTACCCTAACAAAAGTAGTCTCCGCCTGCAAAAGGATCAGGTGGTGACACGGTGGTGGGCTCGACGGTGACATCCTCCTTATCGTTCTTGCGGTCTTCGGTCTCGTTGCACCAAAGAGGAAACCTTTGCCCCGCTCCTTGGGAACCAACGGATGCGCTGTCTCCTTTGCACCGAAATGGCAACTATGCCATTGGCGGGCGCTGGCACTCGCTAGCGCGGCGCGTCACTACTGACCTCACTGCCTCCTCCTGAGGCAAGCTTGGCCTTGGATTCTCCGCCCCTCCGGAACGCCTTGCCGAGGCCGCTCCCGAGGGGGTCTTGGCATCGTTCTCCTCGCAAGGCATGGCCCCTCGCGAGGGTCTTTAGCAGCTGGTTGATCAGCTGGGCCGTACCAGGCCGCTTACAGGAGCGCGTTGTTGTTGTTGTTGTTGTTGTTGTTGTTGTTGTTGTTGTTGTTGTTGTTGTTGTTGTTGTTGTTGTTGTTGTTGTGGTCGTGGTCGTGGTCGTGGTCGTCGTCGTCGTCGTCGTCGTCGTCGTCGTAGTCGTCGTCGTCGTCGTCGTCGTTGTTGTTGTTGTTATATTATCATTCTGGGATGTTTTACAAACATTTTATAGTCATTCTACATCATTTTTTGGTACTACCTATTGACATAGTGCCATGTCCCAGTTGCTGTTTTCTGCATGTTTTTTACATCGCAAGAAATCAATATCAAAATCAATATCAAACGGAGCCCAAACACCGTGAAACTTTTTGGAGAGTTTTTATGGGCCACAAAACACCTGATGGGCCAGAGCTGCACTTGTGGGGGGTGCCTCGATGGGGCACAACCCACCAGGGCACGCCAGGCCCCCTGGCACGCCCAAGTGGGTTGTGCCCACCTCGGTGGCCTCCCGCACCACCTCTTTCCTCTATAAATACTTAGATATTCCAGAAACCCGAGGAGTCAACGAAATTCTATTCCAGCCACCGCAAAGTCCAGAACCACCAGATCCAATCTAGACACCATCACGGAGAGGTTCACCAGCTCCATTGGTGCCTCTCCGATGATGTGTGGGTAGTTCCTTGTAGACCTACGGGTCTGTAGTCAGTAGCTAAATGACTTCCTCTCTCTCTTTTGATTATCAATACAATGGTATCTTGGAGATTCATATGATGTAACTCTTTTTGCGGTGTGTTTGTTGGGATCCGATGAATTTTGAGTTTATGATCAGATCTATCTTTTTATATCCATGAAGGTTATTTGAGTCTTCTCTGATCTCTTATATGCATGATTGCTTATAGCCTCGTATTCTTCTCCGATATTTGGGTTTTGTTTGGCCAACTTGATCTATTTATCTTACAACGGGAAGAGGTGCTTTGTAGTGGGTTCAATCTTACGGTGCTTGGTCCAAGTGATAGAAAGGGAACCGACACGTATGTATCATTGCTACTAAGGGTAAAACAATGGGGTCTATTTCTACATAAATAGATCTTGTATACATCATGTCATCGTTCTTATTGCATTACTCCGTTTCTCCATGAACTTAATACACTAGATGCATGCTGGATATCGGTCGATATGTGAAGTAATAGTAGAAGATGCAGGCAGGAGCCGGTCTACTAATCTTGGACGTGATGTCTATAATGATCATTGCCTGGATATCGTCATAATTATTTGAATCTCTATCAATTGCCCAACAGTAATTGTTTTCCCACCTTTTGCTATTTTCTTGAGAGAAGCCACCAGTGAAATCTACGGCCCCCGGGTCTCTTTCTCATATTATTTGCCTTTGCCATCTATTTTCCTTTGCTTTTATTTTTAGTTCTATGGAACCAAAAAATGAAAAATACCTTGATGCAATTTATCTTATTTATCGTCTGATCTATCAATATTTACAACTCTATCACGTCTGTTACCCGAAAGCGATTGACAACCCCTTTTACACATCGGGTTGCGAGTATTTTTTATTTGTGTGCAGGTGTTGTTTACGTTGTGTTGCTTGGTTCTCATACTGGTTCGATAACCTTAGTTTCATCACTGAGAGAAAAACTGACGTAGTCCTAGCAGTCATAAGCATTCCATAGGATGATCACACGCTTCCTCCGGGATCTCCTAGGACAACACTGGATTCTACAGGTGCCCTACAACCAATCCACCCAAATGCGTATTAATGTTGCCACCTTAAACTTTCCCTTAGTTGTTGTTACTCTCGCAACTTTCATGAATCTCACTAACCAATCCACGTCTACGAGCATGGCTAAGCAATAAGTAACAAAGCGTATATTCCCGGGGTGATCACAAGTCATTAGGTTCCTACCTCATGACCTACAAAGCGTAACCATATGTATCCAACTCCTACTCATGCAAATCTTTGAGGGTATGGCTAATGCAATAAATATGAGTATTGAAAAGTATGATCAAAGTGTAACTTGCCTTGCTGATGATCGTTAAACCCTAGAGACTCATAGTAGCAAGCTTCACACTCCGGAAATTCTATCGTAAACAAACAATAGCATACATAAGCACTCATGCACAAGATTCAAAGAAAAGATCTCGGAAAACTTCGGAAACAAGCAAATAACTCTTGCAATAGAAAAAAAATTCAACAGTACCAAAATTAGGTGGATTAGATCCTCACAGAAAGTTTAGGTCAAGAGCTTCGATTTGCAAAAAGAATCAACTCAAACGGAGTTACAAAATTCAAGATACGATCAAAAGAAGTTCAAAGTCAAATCTGTTTGAGATCATAACGAAGAGTTTGGCGTTGGTTTCATCTAATTCGGAAAAATGAGTAAAAAGTAATGAGCGTTTGAAAACTAGGGACTGATCTATAAAAGTTGTATTCACGAATAGGTCCCTGGTAGAAAAATAACAGCAAACGAAAAATCTATCGAACGAGCGTTCGCTAAACAGATCTAAACAGTGGACATTCTCTAAATAAATAAAATAAAATAAAACAAAATGGTTTTAAAACGAAACCAAAACCTAAAAAAATGGATTGAACCGGGCGGTCTTTTTACCGGTTCTAGTGGCGGGTCGGGCGGGTCCCACGACGCCGGGTTGGCGGGGGCGGTCAACTCCGGCGGGCGGGCGACGGGGCGGCTTGGCGGCGGCGGCGCGGGTGCGAGGTGGCGGCGGCTCGGGGCGGCGAGTGTGGGGACCCCGACTCATAAGTCGTGATCACCGAAAGCACGTGTACAATGATCCCAGAGATCAATACTCACTGAACACACAGAAGCTGAATAACAAGAGTTTTACATCCATACATACCGTATTACACGAATTGTGACCATTATGGTCAAGTCTTGAGTATAAATCATCGCAGCGGAAATCTTCAATAACAACTTGGACCCATGCCATCTGCCTTAACGCTACACGCATTCTGACTGGGCAGCGTCCTAGCTCGCATGTTCGTCACCAAGAAATCTTCATCATATCCTGTTCTTTCATGCCTGGCCAATAAAATAACCAGTGGCAAGCCAATGAGTACTTTGAATATACTCGCAAGCAACCCAAGTGTGATGACAGAGTAATTATGCAGGGCTCTACTACTAAATTGGCATTTTTGCATAAAGCTAGTTTTTCATATACCAGTATGTTCAACATATATCAAGGACATGCATGCATCTAGAACAAGTATCAAGAGGTTATAGACATCAATATCGAGAAAGAGTTGTAAACAACTCATGCTCAAGATCATCGTGACTTCCTCAAGAATCACATCATCAATATCACTGTACCGTGTTGTTTTCCTCAGACACACACCAGGTTTCGCAAACAATGGACGTAGCCCAAGAGCGGTTACCCAACTGTCCTTTACCATGGACACGGCTATTCGAATAGTTTTACACTCTGCAGAGGTTGCACACTTTACCCACAAGATCCGGGGAACTTCCGTGTCATCCGTGACCCGCGGTACCTCAAGTACCCGGGGTAAGCACCCGATCACTATCTTTCCCTAGACGACACTAACATAGGGTCCACTCGATTGGTAGCAGCCCCAGTGCCCAACATTTCACATCTTAACATTGTGGAGCCTCGCTCCCATATTCATCACATACCACTGGCACAGGGTACCAACGGTGTGTCCGGTGCCCTGTGAAAACAGTCATGGACACCTATCCAAGCACGACCCCGTCCCGAGAGTGACCTTGTGTCACCCCCGTCACTAGTAATGCGGGCACCATGCTAGTATCGGCCTAGGTAATCAATAATGCCCTTTCCCATATAAGGGTAGAGTGGTTGCGCATGTAAGGTTGGAATAACGGTCGCAACTTAAACCAATCCGTTTTGAAAACAACACACACACTTGCCTCGGTAAACCACTTCGTCATCAAGTGGTTACCCAACTCATCATCTTCCTCGGGCATAAGTGGCACCTGACGGGGTTTTCGAAAAGTCTTAGAAAAGTACTCTGCCTCCGTCACCATGCATATTCTCGTCCCATTTGCGTGGCCACTACTATAGAAACCTATCTACTCCCACCCACATAACCCTCATAGGAAGATAGGGTCATGCTTGATGCAAGTTTCAATAGGAAAGTAACAAAGGTACCAACCAAAGTGGTCACCACCTCAACATGATTCCGATGCATTGATAATAAGGTGCTATGAGACATGCATAAAAAGGTTTCTCGAACATGGTCAAAGGGCTGCTTGCCTTGTCCTTCAGAGTCTTCAAACCTTCTGGTCCATCTCCAAGTACTCCGTTTATTTCGTCAACTAACGACGGAAACAATCATAATAAGCAACACAACAAGGCAAAAATAAAAGTGCTCTAAAAATAGAAGTTGGACTTTTCTAGGATACCTCTGGTCATATGAAAAATGACCAAGGTGGTTTCATAGGCATTGGATCAATGGATAGTTTGGAACATTTCATTATGATGGAATCAAGGGGTTTGATGGATCTGTAAGAAGTGTACAGAAGAATTATTTTGAAAAATTTAAAAGCCACACATTTAACAAGGAATGATTTTAGAAGCATCTAGGAGTTGGTTTCACTGGATTTGGAGTTCAAACGATTTTTTTATGAATTTGCAAAGTTGGCTATACATGGATATATAGACCAATATTTGATGTGGTACAGAAGGTATTGGGAAAAATGTTCAAAAACTAAGTTATGAGCATATAAGTATACAAGAATTTGAAGTATGGCATTTGGATCAACTTTGAGCTCTCTGTGACTTTCTAAAGTTCATCACAGAAACGGAAAGACAGCATTTTGATAAATATCTGTGAGAAAAATGTTTCTGGAAAAATGTGCAAACAGCACCCTGTGATAGATCATGATTTATGGAGTCACTAGAAATTTGAATCACCAAATTTGGAGTTCAAATGAATTGTTTAAGTATTTTACAAGTTCACAGAAAAATAAAAATGAAAGGGAAAGGGTTTTTACCCTTATTATGTGCATTGTGCGCAGTTTAGAAGTGGGCCGGCCCAGTAGCTCAGCCGTGACGTATGAGGCCACGTCGATGGCGGGTTCCGCAGAATACGCCTCCTACGCGGGGGGGCGTCGACCGAGAAGCGGTCTTCACTTATACGCGGGCCCAGCCTTTGGGTCGCTTACAAGCGGGCCTCGCCTGGCAGGCTTGTCTCCCTCCTCCCGCTCGAACAGAGGCGAGGCAGGGAAGGTAGGGCCGAGCGCTCGCCGACGTTGCCCCGCCGACTCGGGCTGTCCCCGGCGATGCCTCAACCACCGGAATGACCAGCACGGTGGGGCGCATCTGCTGGGGGGTAGACTACCGGCCGGTGGGCTCTGGGACGAGCAAGCCACGGCCAGGGCAGACGGCTGCTTCGGCAGAAGTTGGACACGGCGCTAGAAGCCGCTGGAGATGGAGGAAAACTGCGGGGAGGCTCAAGGGAGATCGTGATGAGCTCTAGTGGTGATTAGAGGGAGAGGGAGAGGCCAGGGCGCCTGAATTTTAGTAGGGGCCCGAGGCGGCAATGGCGGCAGAGGGGGAGGAAGAAGGCATGGGAGAGAGAGAGGGTTGGTCGCGGAGGCACACTGGAGGGAGAGGAGGCAAATGGAGCACAGAGAGGGCTCGGTTTAGGCCTTATATAGGCCAGCCCAAGGTTCACCGTGGACGGGGCTCACGGCCGATCGCGGGGATGGTTCTGGAGGTCGAGGGCGCGAGCGAGGAAGGCTCTGAGGTGTTCGTGGGGATGTCTCAGGGTTCTGGGAAGGGAGAGGAGGAGCAGAGCGAGCTCGAGGTGGGTCACAGACGTGGGCGCAGCACTGGCCGAACGGGGCGGCGACGGGCACGAGCTGCAGAAGAGAGAGGAGGGAGAGGGAGGAAGGGGCTGACAGCGTTGCGTGTCACGGACGTCGAGGCCACCTCGGGAGACACGGTCCCGATGCCCAAGGTCGACGAGAGCATTGGGAAGAGGGCGGCTACAGCGCGGCTGGGCACTGTAGCGCGCTCTAGAGCGCCATTTTGGCATGCCAGGGCATGCCATTGGCAGTTGCGCGTGGCCAAGCTTGTCTACTAGTTGTGGGTGGTACTGGGATGCCCTGAGATGCTTAGGATGTAAGGTAGGAGGGAGGGTAAGAAGTAGGAGGGTAGAAAGGTGCTGCCATGGTGAAAACAGAGAGGTAAGTGGGGGTTTTACCCCCTCCAATGATTGAGCTGAGGGCATGGGCGAGTTACTAGAGGTAGAAGGTGACTAGGGGAGGTTCTGATAAAAATCTTAGCTCATGGAAGACAAGGAAAGAGGTGAAAATAGCAGTATTGGAAAATAACCAGAAGGTGTTTGATGTTGTTTTGGGCAAGCAAATGGAGTCCAAATGACATGAGACTTAACAGGATGAAATGGCACTTGAAAATAGGGTGTTCCACCAAGTTTGATCTTAATTGGGCCAAGTTGCTAATGTAACTTTGGTGCACCCTAGAAATCAACAGAAATGGATTTTCCAATATTTAGGCATGCAAATCATCCCTCCTTGATCCACCACTTGGTGTAGTGTCATCATTTGGGATTGTGAGCATGTACACAAAATTTGAGGTCACAAGTAAAAAGTTGGTAATGTAGAGTTGTTCAAATTTGAATATGGTCAGAAAGGGTTTTGGGGCACTTTGGCCAGGTTATCCTTCTCCAAAACTTGTGCCATTTGGCATAGATGCATATTTAGACCATTTGAGCACGTGCACCAAGTTTGAGAGCATTTGGACAAGTTTGGCAATGTAAAGTTGCTCAAACTTCAAAATGGACAGAAATGGTTTTGAGGGGATTTGATGATGTTTTCTTGTTTTCCAAGGCATGAGGCTTGGCAAGATCATCAAATATGTCATATTTGACATGATAGAATTTTCCTGGAATTTTTAGAGAATATTTCCTTTGTAAATATTTCAAAAGCTTGAAATGTCCAGAAAGGGTTTTTGAAGGATTTGTCAAATATTTTGAACATGACCATGTGTTGAAACTCTTATATATGGACAATATATGTCCTATGAGTTTCCCTAAATTTTGACAAATATTTTTGAAATAGTTAAATAATTTTAACCTATTAAAGACCATTTCTAGCCTAAAGAAAAAGCCTTTAAATAAAATATAAAAATGACTTCTAAAAATATAACTTTGTGGTTTAAGGGAGTCCTATACCTAATAGGGGTCAAATATACTTTTTGAAATATTTTTCATACCCCAAATAAAGTACTTGCATTACAAACCTCAATTCAGGGTTTTTTGGAAAACTAATTTTAGAAACTACTATTTGGCCAAATTATTTTTATAAGAAAATACTATACTGTTCTATACACATGGCATGATCATGGGGAAGAGGTTTTGGATCAAGGAGAAGGAGTATAAGAGTAGGAAGATTTATTTTATTTTTAGAGCACTTGCAAACAGCAAACAGAAAACCAAATCAAGCATAGTCCAAATCAGTCAAAAGTTTTTGTCAAACCATATTTTAGCATGATTATTAGCTTAAGTGTTGTGGCATGAAAATCAGGGTGTGACAGACCGACCCCCCTTACAAGAATCTCGTCCCCGAGATTCCCAGACTAGGCGTGGAAAGGAAAACGAAAACTTGGATATGGGTAGTCTTCACTTCTTCTTGTTGGTTCTGATTCCGAGTGGTGCTCCATGGAACCTTGAAGTACTTGGTGGTGTGGCTTCTCGCATGTTGCCCTTTTTGATGCAGGTTGCTGAGGGGTCTCTTGCATAGGTTAGGTTGGGCTAGATGTTAATGGATCGGTGATCGATGTCCTTGCAGAGACCGGGCTAGTTACGAAGTTGTAAACGTTTCCTGAGTGGTGTCGTGTGGAAAACGTTGTGCATAGTGGGTGACTCAGGTGGTAAGTTTAGCTGGTAGCCGTCTACTCCTCGTCTTGCAGTTGCCTTGGAGGGGGGCATTAAATCTTGGTGTGAGTGTCCCTTCAACATGGAAATGCGTGGTTCCTTCTAGGGAAGTGGCTTCCAGATACACCTGGTCTTCGATGCAGAGGTTTATTTCTTGACGATGGTGTTTGGTGTAGTTCTTCCTTCTCGACATGGTGGTCTTCAAATGTCTTCTAACCAGCTGAACGGCTCTTCTTCCGTCTTCGGGTAGTCAAGTATGTCGCCAAATAATGATGACAACCGACTTGTCCAAGTACTCCATGAATTCTATGGGGTACGCAAGTAGGCTGGGGTATTGGTGTTGGTCTCGGTTGAGTATTGGCAAGGGTCTTCTTGACTTAGAGCCAAAACCCATGGTCACGATCCGTCCATGTTGTGGTTTGGTGGGGTTTAAGGGTTTCAAGGATTCTAGTGTGTGAGTGAACGTTTATCATCTTATCCTTGAGCACGATTCCTAGGATGCCAATAGTTCTATCTAGTCCTTCTCAAACAAACAACCTTATACCACCAAAAGTATCAACTTGTGTAGGTCAGCTCCAATCACCACTCATGCCATACATATCCTCATGACTCCCAAGAGGAGGTCTAGCAGAACCATACATGTCTACGATCCCCAAAATCATATGTATGGCTACCCCTAAGAATTCATGGGTAGAGCATACAAGCTGCTAAGCTTGATTTAAACACCACAATCCAAGTGCTTAGCCTATTATTACAAGGTTCAAGATAATGCATCTCTATTCTAAGGAAACACATCATATGGCACTCCAAGATCTTGTTTCCTTCCTATGAATCATCTCCAACAGCCCGTTAACTTCCATCAATCACTACATAATCCAATATCTACGGTGTTCCACATGATCTAAAGTCCCAATAATCCTCAAATACTTAGAAGGCTATCCATTCCTATAGTAAGTCCACCAAATTCCCACCATCATGGTCAAGTAAACTCCAAGGTCATGCTTTAGAAACCCATTAAGGAATGTCGTTTTGATATCCATTTGCTAGATCTTATAAAATGTGGTAATAGCTAACATAATTCTAACAGACTTAAGCAACACTGCGGGTGAGAAAGTCTCATCGTAGCCAACCCCTCGAACATGTCGAAAACCCTTTGAGGCAAATCGAGCTTTATAGACGGTGACATTGCCATCAGCGTATGGCTTTTTCTTAAAGACCCATTTATTCGCAATGGCTTGCCGATCATCGGGCAAGACCACCAAAGTCCATACTTTGTTCTCATACATGGATCCTACCATGGATTTCATGGCCTGAAGCCATTTGTCGGAATTCGGGCTCATCATAGCTTCTTCATAGTTCATAGGTTTGTCGTTGTCTAACAACATGATTTCCAGGACTGGATTACCGTACCACTTTGGTACAGAACATACCCCGGTCGACCTATGAAGTTTCGTAGCAACTTGATATGAAGTTTCATGATCATCAATTCATCATCATTAGCTTCCTCTTCGGTTGGTGTAGGCGTCATGGGAACTGCTTTTTGTGATGTGATACCTTCCAATTCGAGAGAAGGTAAAATTAATTACCACATAAAGTTCTACTTTCCTCCCACTCACTTCTTTCGATATAAACTCTTTCTCTAGAAAGGACCCATTCTTGGCAACAAAGGTTTTACCCTCAGATCTGCGGTAGAAGGTATGCCCAATGGTCTCTTTAGGGTATCCTATGAAGGCACACTTCTCCGCTTTGGGTTCGAGCTTATCAAGCTCAAGCCTCTTGAATAATCGCCGCATCCCCAAACTTTAAGAAATGACAACATAGGTTTCTTGCCAAACCACAACTCATACGGTGTCATCTCAACGGATTTAGACGGTGCCATGTTTAAAGTGAATGTTGTTGTCTCTAATGCATAACCCCAAAACGATAGTGGCAAATCGGTAAAAGACATCATAGAACGCACCATATCCAATAGAGTACGATTATGATGTTTGGAGACACCATTACGCTGTGGTGTTCTAGGTGGCGTGAGCTATGAAACAATTCCCCATTGTCTTAAATGCATACCAAACTTGTAACACAAATATTCACCTCTATACGTCTCCGTCATATCTACTTTTCCAAACACTTTTGCTCTTGTTTTGGACTCTAATTTGCATGATTTGAATGAAACTAACCCAGACTGACGTTGTTTTCAGCAGAATTGCCATGGTGTTGTTTTTGTGTAGAAATCTAAGTTCTCGGATTGACATAAAAAATTACATAGATTTTTTTGGAATATATAAAAATACAAGCGGAAGAATATACCAGAGGGGGATCACCTAGGAGCCACAAGCTCAGGGGGCACGCAGACCCCCCAAGTCATGCCTAGCGAGCTTGCGGGCCCCTTGGACCTCCGGCAACCTTAACTCCAACTCCATATATACCTATTCACCAAGAAAAAACGGAGAGAAGGATTCATCATGTTTTATGATACAGAGCCGCCACCACCTCCCGTTCTTCATCGGGAGGGCTGATCTAGAGTCCGTTCGGGGGTCCGGAGGGTGGAATCTGTGGCCATCATCATCATCATCATCAACCTTCCTCCATCACCAATTTCATGATGCTCACCACCGGGAGTGAGTAATTCCTTCGTAGGCATGCTGGACGGTGATGGATTGGATGAGATATATCATGTAATCAAGTTAGTTTTGTTAGGGCTTGATCCCTAGTATCCACTATGTTCTGAGATTGATGCTGCTTGGACTTTGCTATGCTTAATGCTTGTCACTAGGGCCCGAGTGCCATGATTTCAGATTTGAACCTATTATGTTTTCACTAATATATGTCTGTTCTTGATCCTATCTTGCAAGTTATATGCACCTATTAAGAGTTATGATCCGCATCAATGTGACAATAATTGGGATTCTTTTCGGTGATCACCGTAGTTTGAGGAGTTCATGTATTCACTAAGTGCTAATGCTTTGTTCTGTTTCTCTATTAAAAGGAGGCCTTAATATCCTTTAGTTTCCTTATGGACCCAATTTCCATGGGAGGGTAGGACAAAATATGTCATTCAAGTTCTTTTCCATAGGCACTTATGACTATATACGGAATACATGCCTACATTATATTGATGAATTGGAGCTAGTTCTGTGTCGCCCAAGGTTATAACTGCTACATGATGAATATTATCCAACACAATTATCCATCGTTGATCCAATGCCTACGAGCTTTTCATATATTGATCTTTTCTAAGTTACTTTTGTTGTTGCTGCTGTTACAATCACTACAAAAATGCTACCATCACTATTACTGTCACTATTGCTACTGTTATTGGTGCTATCAAATTACCATACTACTTTGCTACTTGAACATGGTGCTTTATGCTTCATATTATTATCCAATTATGTGTTGCCATCCTATGATGTCTGAGTAGATTTTCTTTGTCCTATCGGTGATTGGTGAATTGCTATGATTGGTTTAATTTGCTTGTGGTTATGTTGCTATCCTTTGGTGCCCATCATATGAGCGTGCACGTGGATCACACCATAGGGTTACTTGTATGTTGATAGTACTATGTATTGGAGGGCAAGAGTGACAGAAGCTTCAACCTAGCATAGAAATTGATGCATACGGGATTGAAGGGGGACCAATATATCTTAATGCTATGGTTGGGTTTTAGCTTAATGAACGTTAGTAGTTGCAGATGCTTGCTAATAGTTCCAATCATAAGTGGATATAATTCCAATTCAGGGATGACATGCTAGCAGTGGCTTCTCCCACATAAAACTTGCTATCGGTCTAGTAACATAGTCAATTGCCTAGGGACAATTTCGCAACTCCTACCACCACTTTTCCACACTCGCTATACTAACTTTATTGCTTCTTTACCTAAATATCCCCTAGTTGTTATTTACGTGCTTTTTATATTCTTGCAAACCTATCCCGTTACACCTACAAAGTACTTCCAATTTTATACTTGTTTTAGGTAAAGCGAACATCAAGCATGCATAGAGTTGTATCGGTGGTCGATAGAACTTGAGGGAATATTTGTTCTACCTTTAGCTCCTCGTTGGGTTCGACACTCTTACTTATCGAAAGAGGCTATAATTGATCCCCTGTACTTGTGGGTTATCAAGACCTTTTTCTAGCGCCATTGCCGGGGAGCAATAGCGTGGGGTGAATATTCTTGTGTGTGCTTATTTGCTTTATCACTAAGTAGATTTTATTTGTTGTTCTAAGTTGTTCTCTATCTTTAGTTATGGATATGGAATATTAAATACCAAGAAAATTAGGTGTACTTTCTACTCATGGAGATGGGGAACCTCCTAAAACTCTCGATGCTCATTATGTGAAAGATATTATGTACTACTTTGATAATCCTGAGAAAACCCCATCCAACTATATAATGGGAGTAGCGTTGGATCAACGTGAATACTTTAGGGATTAACGCTTGACACAAAAAGGGAAACTATTATGGAATCAAATTCATATGTTGCATTGGTATGCTCGGGAATTATGCTTGAGATAAGATTATACTTGTTGCTCTAGGATGAAGTCTCCACACCTTCCCTTTTCATACAAATTTAATGATGATGAAACCTTAGCTTCTTATGCTAATGGTATATATGATTATTATGATGTGGAACAAATAGAAGAATTCGTTGCTTTTAAGGGTGGTTATGAAATTTATTTTCTGCTTAAAAGGTATGAAGCTTCTGATGATGATGTTTATAGGCCTAAAAATTTTGCTATATTGAAATATTTCTATGAGAATTATGAATACAATGCCAATATTGATGCGTTTATTGAGAAGGTCTCCGCTGTCCAAGAAGAGACTAATATTTTGCAGGAAACTATGGAAGAAGAAATTGATAACACTGTGAACTCATTAGATGAAAAAGATGACGAGGAGCGCAAAGAACAAAAGGAGGAAGAGCGGATTAGCTACCCGTGCCCACCTTCTAATGAGAGTAACTCTTCAACTCATACATTGTTTAATTTCCCTGCGTGCTTACCGAAGGATGAATGCTATCATGATTGCTATGATCCCTTGGATTCGTTTGAAATATCCCTTTTTGATGAACTTGATGCTTGCTATGCTCATGGCCAAGATGCCAATATGAATTATGCTTATGGATATGAAGTTGCTATAGTTACTTATGTTAAGAATGAAAGTGTTGCTATTGCACCCACTCATGATAGTCCTATTATCTATTTGAATTCTCCCCAACTACACTATATCGGAGAAGTTTTCTCTTATTAAGGATTATATTGATGGGTTGAGTTTCACTACTACACATGATGATTTTAATAAATATAATATGCATGTGCTTGCTGCTCCTACTTGCAATTATTATGAGAGAGAAACTACATCTCCGCCTCTCTATGTCTCCAATATGACAAAGTTGCAAGAAACTATTTATACTATGCATTGGCCTTTACTATATGTGCATGAATTGTTCTTTTATGACATGCCGATGCATAGGAAGAGAGTTAGACTTCGTTGTTGCATGATATATGTTACTGTGTGCTCACTAGTAAATCACAAATCATTGTTAATTAAAATTGGCTTTGATATACCTTGGGATCCGGGAGGATCCATTACTTGAGCACTTTATGCCTAGCTTAATGGCTTTAATGAAAGCGCTGCTAGGGAGACAACCCGGAAGTTTTAGAGAGTCATTTATTTCTGTTGGGTGCTTTTATAAAGATTAAAAACAAAAAAATTAAAGCGGAGAACCTAAAACTTTTTCAAAAAGAAAAGTGAAAGTGAGAAAGACGAGCATTGTTAAAGTGGGAGCTAGCCTTGAACTTTGTTCATGCCCATGGAAACTTTGTGAACCTTGATTACAGAAACTTTTCAACAAAAATAATTATCCCCTTGTACAATTCCATAGTATTATAAAAATAACGTGCCAAGAGTTTCCTTTAGGATGATTAAACTGTTTGTTGGTTTGTACGGTGCAAAAACAGAAACTTTGGTTGTAGTGCGTGATTTTACATTTTTTACTGGAATGTCGAAAGGACCTGAAACTTTTTGCACAGTCTTTCTATACAAATTGTCATTTTTTTCAAAACTTTCCAGAATTTTTAGAGTTACAGAAATATGGTTAATGTTCAGATTACTACAGACTGTCCTGTTTTCACAGATTGCTGTTATAGCTTCATTATTTGCATATGTTTGAATTCTTGTTGAAGCCTCCTTGACTTGGGGCCATAGAATTGTGATAGCATACAGTGGGTAATGTTTTTTCATAATTATACAATAATGTTAGAGGAGTACATGATGGGATTTCGTTGATCATATGCACTAACCCGCCACTAAAAGTTCGGTTAAGTTTTGTGTGGATGAAGTGTTCGAAGATCGAGGAGGTCTCGATGTGAGGAGAAGGAGGAGAGGCAAGAGCTCAATCTTGGGGATGCCCAAGTCACCCCAAGTAAATATTCAAGGAGACTCAAGCATCTAAGCTTGGGGAAGTATCGGTATGTTTTCGGATTCGTTTCGTTCACATGATATGCGTAAATTCATGGAGTGTCGTGTGCTTTTTATTTTCTGTTTTAATAAATGCACCATGCTGGTATGGGATAGTCCTTGGTTGATTTATAGAATGCTCTTTGCACTTCACTTATATCTTTTGAGTATGGCTTTATAGAATGCTTCATGAGTGTCACTTATATCATTTGAAATTTGGATTGCCTGTTTCTCCTCACATAGAAAACCGCCATTTGTAGAATGCTCTTTTGCTTCACTTATATTTGTTAGAGCATGGGCATATCTTTCGTAGAAAGAGTTAGAACTCTTTTGATTCACTTATATCTATTTAGAGAGTTGACAGGAATTGGTCATTCACATGGTTAGTCATAAAATCCTACATAAACTTCTAGATCGATGAATATGTTATGTTTGATTCCTTGCAATAGTTTTGCGATATAGAGATGCTAAGATGTGGGAGGTACTAGTGAATGATTGTGGTTTAGTAAAAATATTGGTGTTAAGGTTTGTGATTCTCGAAGCATGCACGTATGGTCTCCTAACTTTGTAACCAAATTTGCGCGCATTGTATTTTGGTTGTTTATCTTTGCGTGAAGGTCGGGGGCGCGCGATGGTTAACTCCTACCAACCTCCCCCCTAGGAGCATGCGTCTTAGTATTTTGATTCGAGGGCTAATAGATTTTTCGCAATAAGTATGTGAGTTCTTTATGACTAATGTTGAGTCCATGGATTATACGCATTCTCACCCTTCCACCTTGCTAGTCACTCTAGTACCGTGCAATTTTCGCCGATGCATCAAACCACCTTATACCCTTCCTCAAAACAGTCACCATACCTACTATTATGGCATTTCCATAGCCATTTCGAGATATATTTCCATGTAACTCCACCGTTCCGTTTGTTATGACACGCACCATCATTGTCATATTGCTTTGCATGATCGTAAGACAACTAGCATGATGTTTTCATGGCTTGACCGTTTTTTGATGTCATTGCTATGCTAGATCATTGCACATCCCTGTACACTGCCGGAGGCATTCATATAGAGTCATACTTTGTTCTAGCATCGAGTTGTAATATCGAGTTGTAAGTAAATAAAATTGTGATGATCATCATTACTAGAGCATTGTCCCGAAAAAAAGAGAAAGACCAAATAAAAAAAGGAAGAAAGGCCAAATAAAAATTATATATATATATATATATATAAGAGAAAGGCCAAATAAAAAAGGGAAGGCCCAAAAAAAGAAAAAAAAAGAAGAAAAAAGGGGACAATGCTACTATATTTTTTTCCAAGCTTGTGCTTCAAAGTAGCACCATGATGTTTATAATAAAGAGTCTCCTATGTTGTCACTTCCATATACTAGTGGGAATTTTTCGTTATAGAACGGATTGTATATTCCAACGATGGGCTTCCTCAAATTGCCCTGGGTCTTCGTGAGCAAGCAAGTTGATGCACACCCACTAGTTTTCCTTTGACCTTTCATACACTTATAACTCTAGTGCATCTGTTACATGGAAATCCCTACTCACTCACAATGATATCTATTGATGGGCATCTCCATAGCCCATTGATACGCCTAGTCGATGTGAGACTTTCTCCCTACTTTTGTCTACTACCACCGTCTATTCCACAAATAGTGCTATGTCCATGGCTCACGCTCATGTATTGCGTGAAGAGTTGAAAAGGTTCGAAAAAGTAAAGTATGAAAACAATTGCTTGGCTGACATCGGGATGGGCATGACGGGTACCTTGTGTTAATAAAAGGGAGCATAAAAGACTATATGATTTTGTAGGGATAACGGTCTTTAGCGTTGATATTTTGAAAGACTTGATTGTTTGTTGGGCTGCCCGAGTATTAAATTCTTTTATATCAAATGATAGACTATCGCTTTGAATCATTCGTGTCTTAATATTCATGCCATGAATAGATTACATGATCAAGATTATGCTAGGTAGCAGTCCACATCAATTTTTTTTATCATTTACCTACTCGAGGACGAGTAGGAATTAAGCTTGGGGATGCTGATACGTCTCCGTCGTATCTATAATTTTTTATTGTTCCATGCCAATGTTCTACAACTTTCATATACTTTTGGCAACTTTTTATAATATTCTTGGGACTAACATATTGATCCAATGCCCATTGCCAGTTTCTGTTTGTTGCATATTTTTTGTTTCTCAGAATATCCATATCAAATGGAGTCCAAATGGGATAAAAATGCACGGATATTTTTTTTGGAATATATGTGATTTTTCGGAAGAAGAATCAATGTGAGATGACGCCCGAGGGGGCCACGAGGCAGGGGGCACCCCAGGGGGTGGGCACGCCCCTGACCCTCGTGGCCACCCCGTAAGGCGGTTGGTGCCCTTCTTTCGCTGCAAGAAAGCCAATATCTGAATACAAATCGTGTCAAAATTTCAGCCCAATCGGAGTTACGGATCTCCGGGAATATAAGAAACAGTGAAAGGCTAGAATCTGAGAATGTAGAAACAGAGAGACAGAGAGACAGATCCAATCTCGGAGGGGCTCTCGCCCCTCTGCCACCATGGAGGCCATGGACCAGAGGGAAAACCCTTCTCCCATCTAGGGAGAAGGTCAAGGAAGAAGAAGAAGGAGGGGGGCTCTCTCCCCCTCGCTTCCGGTGGCGCTGGAGCACCGCCGGGGCCATCATCGTGTGACGGCGATCTACACCAACACCTCTGTCATCTTCACCAACATCCTCATCACCTTCCCCCATCTATCTACAGCGGTCCACTCTCCCGCAACCCGCTGTACCCTCTACTTGAACATGGTGCTTTATGCTTCATATTATTATCCAATTATGTGTTTCCATCCAATGATGTCCGAGTAGATTTTCATTGTCCTATCGGTGATTGGTGAATTTCTATGATTGGTTTAATTTGTTTGTGGTTATGTTGCTGTCCTTTGGTGCCCATCATATGAGCGCGCGTGTGGATCACACCATAGGGTTAGTTGTATGTTGATAGTACTATGTATTGGAGGGCAAGAGTGACAGAAGCTTCAACCTAGCATAGAAATTGATGCATAAGGGATTGAAGGGGGACCAATATATCTTAATGCTATGGTCGGGTTTTACCTTAATGAACGTTAGTAGTTGCAGATGGTTGCTAATAGTTCCAATCACAAGTGCATAGAATTACAAGTCAGGGACGACATGCTAGCAGTGGCCTCTCCCACATATAACTTGCTATCGGTCTAGTAACGTAGTCAATTGCCTAGGGACGATTTTGCAACTCCTACCACCACTTTTCAACACTCGCTATACTAACTTTATTGCTCCTTTACCTAAATAGCCCCTAGTTTTTATTTACGTGCTCTTTATATTCTTGCAAACCTATCCCGTTACACCTACAAAGTACTTCTAGTTTTATACTTGTTCTAGGTGAAGCGAACATTAAACGTGCGTAGAGTTGTATCGGTGGTCGATAGAACTTGAGGGAATATGTGCCTTTAGCTCCTCGTTGGGTTTGACACTCATACTTATCGAAAGAGGCTATAGTTGATCCCCTATACTTGTGGGTTATCAATTTTCCTCAAGGGACTCGACGAATTTTGGTGTGAAGATCAAGCATATCCGGAGTGACCATGAGACCGAGTTCAAGAACACTGTTCTTGATGACTATCTTGATGAACTCGGTATTACTCATGAGCTATCAGCCCCTTACACTCCTCAGCGGAACGACGTTGTGGAGCACAAGAACATGACTCTTGTTGAGATGGCTCGCACTATGCTTGATGAATACAAGACGCCTCTTCGGTTCTGGCCTGAGGCTATCAACACTGCATGCCACATCATCAACATGGTATATTTTCACAAACTCCTCAAGGAGACCTCATATGAACTACTCACTGACAAGAAACCCAATGTGAGATATCTCAAAGTCTTTGGTGCTAAATGCTGGGTTAGAGATCCTCATCACAGTTCCAAACTAGCACCGAAAGCACATGAAGGTTTTATAATTGGTTATGGAAAGGACTCGCACACCTACAGAATCTTCATCAATCATCTCCACAAGATTGTTGAGACTATAGATGTGCAGTTCGATGAAACAAATGGCTCACAAAGAGAGCACCTGCCTCCTGTGTCAGGTGAAATACCTCCTGAGGAATCCATCAAGTTCAAAGCTATTGAAGATATCATCCCCACTGAATAATTAGCTGAAGAAGTCATTCCTGACAATGAAGAAAATCATTCTAGTACTCCTGAAGAAACAGCCGCTGAAGAAAATGCTCAGCCAGACCAAAGTCGTCAACCAGCTCATCCTCATGTCGCAAAAGAACTGCAGATCGAGAAAATCATCGACGATATCAATGCACCAGGTCCTCTCACACGCTCAAGAGCTTCACACTTATCTAACTTTTCTGGGCACTTTGCTTTTTTCTTTATCAGAGAGCGCACCAAAGTTGATGAGGCATTTCTGGAACCTGAGTGGATTCAAGCTATGCAAGAGGAATTGTATCAATTTGAGCTCAACCATGTGTGGGAACTCGTCAAGTGTCCAGATCCTCAGAAGCACAATATCATCGGCACCAAGTGGATCTATCGAAACAAGGAAGATGAAAATAGCCTTGTGGTGAGGAATAAGGCTTGTCGCGTAGCTCAAGGCTACACACAGGTTGAAGGAATTGACTTCGATGAAACCTTTGCTCCTCTTGCCAGACTTAAAGCTATTCGCATGTTGCTTGCTTGTGCTAACCATCATAATATCATCTTATATCAAATGGATGTGAAAAATGCATTCCTCAATGGTAAGCTTGAGGAAGAAGTATATTTTGCTCAACCCCCGGATTTTTAAGATCCTAAACATCCTGACAAAGTCTTCAAACTCAACAAGGCCCTCTATGGCCTCAAGCAGGCCCCTCGAGCATGGTATGATACTTTGAAGGAATTCCTCACGAAGAAATGCTTCAAACCCGGTTCCCTTGACCCAACTCTTTTCACTAAATCATATGATTATGAACTATTTGTGTGTCAAATCTATGTGGACGATATTATCTTTGGCGGTACTGATGAATGTTACAGTGACGAGTTTGGCTACATGATGCGTGAAGAATATCAAATGTCCGTGATGGGAGAGCTGAAATTCTTCCTAGGCCTTCAAATTCGTAAACAACGCAATGGCATCTTCACATCTCAAGAGAAATACCTCAAGGATGTTCTGAGGAAATTCGGCATGAGGGATTGCAAAGGCGTCAAAATCCCTATGCCCACAAATGGCCAACTATGCACCGATGAAAATGGTAAAGACTTCGATCAAAAGGTATTACGCTCCATGATTGGCTCTTTATTGTATCTATGTGCATCTAAGCCGGATATTATGCTTAGTGTTTGCATGTGTGCCCGATTTCAAGCTACACCGAAGGAATCACACCATAAGGCTATGAAGCATATTCTTCGATATCTAGCTCCAACACTTGGATTATGGTATCCCAAGGGATCTGATTTTGATCTCATTGCATATTCTGACTCTGACTATGTTGGTGATCGAGTGGATCGCAAGTCTACATCCGGCACATGCCAGTTCCTCAGACGATCCTTGGTATGTTGGTCCTCGAAGAAGCATAATTGTGTATCACTCTCCACTACTGAAGCTGAGCACATAGCTGTTGGTTCATGTTGTGCTCAATTACTATGGATGAAGCAAACACTCAAGGACTATGGCGTCAACTTGAAGAATGTGCCACTCTATTATGACAATGAGAGTGCCATCAAGATTGCTCACAACCCAGTTCAGCACTTGAAGACAAAGCACATCCAGATCCGTCATCATTTTCTTCGTGATCATGTATTCAAGGGCGACATCTCCATCTACCACGTGAAGACTGAAGATCAGCTGGCAGATATCTTCACTAAGCCCTTGGATGAGAAGAGATCTTGCAAGTTGCGGTGTGAGCTAAATATCTTAGAATCTTCGAATGTTCTTTGAAAGGACACACATCCTAACACTTATGCAAAATTGATGACTTTGATGCGCAACACATGAAGTAAGGTTTTTCTTCAATCAATGAAGACTAACCCTCTAAGTGTGAATTAATTAATGAATAAATTGATTCTCACAGCCCTACGACAATTGTACGCGGTGTCTGAAATCATCATTCTTATACGGTGGGTCACGCCACCAACTAAAGTTGGAATTTGAGTTTTTCTTCAATTTGCAAATTCTTCAAATTTTCAATTTCCTCAAAATATATATTGGGTGGGTCTATTATGATAACACCCCTTAAGAGTCTTATTCTGCACATCCCCACCTTATTCTGCTAACACCCCGAAAGAACGGAAGCAACCACTCCCCACCCGGTGCAACCCCACCCCACCTCCCGCACGACACCTACCTCCGCTCCTGCCCCGATCCAACCCCCACCTCCCTCCACCTTCTACCACCGCCGCTGCCAGACCAACGATCTCCGTCTCATCATCCCACCCCTGTCCACCTTCTGCCGCCACCAAAGCACGCCCTAGGCCGCCACCCGCCATGCCATCCCATCTCGTTCTGTCGTCGCCCCTGTCGCGCTGCCCCTCCCATGCATCGCTTCGCCCCCACCCAGTTCCCTAGTGCGCCACCAGTCCTCCCAGCAACCACCTGCTCTTCCTCTTTGGCGCAGCCCCCGCGATCCTGGCGGCGCTCCGACGACTGGCCGTTCCTCTATGGGCCAGATCCGGTGAGATTTTACGAATCCCACACCTTCTCGAGTCAGATCCGGCAAGATCTACCGGCTCTTCCTCTCTGATGGCGGCCCAAAATCCTCGGCCATGGAGCTGCCTCGGGGTCCTCCTCTCCGTCCACTGCCAGACGCGGGCTGGCCTCGTCGTCTCCTACCTCCGTCGGGAACGGGATCCGCGCTCACGTGCCCCCGGCTTCTCTTCCGGCCAGCACAAATGGCCTTGATCCGGCTTTGCTCCTCACCGTCGTCCCCTTCTCTGTCAATTTCCATCCACCACGAGGAGAGGGGAGAAAATCCCAACATCGGCCCGTGTCATTCGAGCGGTAAGCCCCCTTTGCATTTTGTGACATGTACGAGTGCAGTGCATTAGTCGCGTTGGTGCAGCCCCCTGGCATCCAACAGGGATGCATCTCTTCGATTGGTGAAGTGCGGTCCACGACGAGCGCCAATGCAGTGCGGTGCTCTCCACGACAACAACACAACAACACCGGAGGTGAGTGCCCTCCTTTCTCTCCTTGCCTTCTTCCTCCTCACCTCTCCCTCACATCTGCCTTGTGCCCCGCATGTGGCGCCATGGCCATCTCAATCTTGTCCTTGCACCACACCATGGATCCCATTCGATAGCGAACTCCTCGGCAACCAAGTGCTGCAACGCACTTTTTTCTTTTTGCAATTCGCATGTTAAAGTTTCTTTTTGCAATGTGTGTGTGCTGTTCGGTGTGAGCTCGAACGAAGACACAGATTAGTCCACTCTGTTCTCTAATGCCTTGAGGTACTCCATCTTGCTTAAGTCGTCTTCCTCGATGGTCGGCTTGCCGGCGGCGACCAGTTGTCTGGCTTCTTCTCAAGGTGCTCGGCGACTATCTCGGCTGCCTGATGATGAAGGCGCCGGCAGCCTGACCTGCAGCTCTGTGGCTTAGCGTGCAGCTCGTCGCGGCTCAGATTACAGCTTGGTATGTTATGGCTTGCAGTCCGCTTGCGTGGGTACACCGTTTGCCATGCAAATCCCCGTGCTTATGCCCCCTCCTCTCCTATAGCCGTGCAGCCCGCGATCGCTGCCGTGCAGCTCAAACAAGCCAGCAAAGAAGTGCAGCTCAAACAAGCCAGCAAAGAAGCTCCGTGCTCGTGCTCGTGCCCGTGCTGTTCGGTGAACACAAGTGCACTGCAGCTCCTGGATTGTGAATTGCGGAAGGTGCGGTGCAGCTAACGGACTGTTGAAGTTTCCCTGGGTCGTCCGTGCAGTACGGCTAGGTGTCGAAAGTTGTTTGTGTTGGTGCTGGCCTCCACTATGCAGTACGACTGGGCATGCCATGCAGTTCGGCAGTGCTCTTCTGCACTTCATTGATTTTGTATTTTTTGAAGATAAAAGAAAGTGCAAATGAAGTCCTATATGGTTTGCTATTGAGGTTCATTTTACTCAATTTTGTAGGGAAGATTGGCTGGTGGAGAGTAAATATTCTGTGTGTAGTTGTGTATAACAATCAGATAAATGTGTATCTTTTGAAGTTCACTTTGTTCTGTCACACGGTTTGCTATAAAATTCCTCTGTTGTCCACTTGGTAAACACAAAACAAAAACATCTCAAAAAGAAGCTCGCTTCTATATTAGATGTAGTTCACTCGCTCAGTCCCTATGGTCCACTCACTTGGTCAACGCCCGTAAAAAATTAATAAGTACGAAAAAAAGACAACAAGAACTCATGAGGTTCACTTTGGGTAGTGTTACAGTTCACTTTCGAAAGTGTTGTGGTCCACTCTCGTTCAAAAAAAAGTTTAAAAAAGACAACAAAAACTTGTGCGAGAAAGTTTATGTCCGACAAAAAGAAATTATGCAGTGCACTTGACCGTTTGATGCAGTGCGGTTTTTAGTCTGAAGCAGTGCGGTTTTTTGTCTAATGCAGTACATACGACAAGTTTGGTATCGCGAAAAACAGAGTGTCCGCTTTTCGGTAAAATCATAACTGGTCTTAAACCGTAAGGAATTAGAGAGAGTGTTCTACATGAAAATGTTGCGTATCGACGATAAATTTCCGATGGTGTATCATTTGAATCATTCCGACAAGCGGTTTGAAAACATTTCGCGAAAAACGTTCGCTGCCTCTCATAGTCAGCCGCACAATTTTCAAAACGGTTTAGAAGAAAACGCGAAAAAACTCTCGCTGTCATTCATTGTGAGCCGCACAATTTTCGAAACTGCTCTTAAACTATGATGAATCTCAAAAAGTGTTCAACATGGCGAAGTTGCGCCTAATCCATAGCTTCTAAACGGTATATTACACGCATCATTCCGATAAGCAGTTAAAAAACTAGAACGAAAACAGTACCAAAAAACAACGCTTGCAGTTTTTTTAATATGAAGTTCATTCTCCTGAGTACTGCAGCACGCTTGGTTGAAACAATGATATATATATATATATATATATATATATATATATATATATATATATATATATATATATATAGTGTTACTATTCATCACCCAGGGTGCAGAATAAGTTATTTTTCAACCGAGTTAATCTTACGATCATTTCATAAATAAATTACATTTGAAATACAAATAGTTACATTCATATTGATTTACTGCATAAAATTTGGCATAACAAAAAATATAGGTCAAAAATAGTATTTTACGTATATTTATACTATGTTTTTACATTTGTAATTTTATGTTATATAAAATATGTTTTACGACGTTTATAGGTTTTCTTACGTTCTATTTTTATGTCTAAAATATGGAAAAAAATACGAAACGTAAAATTAGGGTGCATAGATGTTAAAATAGAGGTGGGTGAAGAATAACTATTCCTCACCCAGGGTGACGAATAGTCAATCCCTTTTCTTAGGGTGCATATATATATATATATATATATATATATATATATATATATATATATATATATATATATATATATATATATATATATATATATATATATATATATATATATGTCGTCTAAAGCATTCACTTGTTGCTAATTCTTCAAGTTGATATTTCCTCTAAGTGAATGTGATCAATCCCTTCCCCCTCTATGCTTAACTCAATTCAGTCTATTCACAATTTCTTCATATGCGTTCTATTTGAAACTTGTTCAAATCTTCACTGTGTCCTTGACAGCTGAAGAATTTGTGAACGCAACGTTAAAATTTTCTTATCCAAAATTTTCGGTTTTGCCGCTCAAAGCGTTCCGCATCCCATGATGGATTAAACAACTCCCCACGGTCTCCACTATCTTTAATCCTCAGAACGTGGGTGACACATGTCGCTAGGATAGCAAAGGGCAGGGGCACGTTCGTCCAATTTCTTCGGACGGGCAGTTTTTCACAGTGGCTATAAATACCCCTCCTCTTTCACCGTACCTCATTTACTTCGCTCAACCTCCATCTCGCTCAAGCTCTCAGACCTAGCGCCGCCCCTACTCTCCACCGACGTTGATGAGGACAAGCTTCGCTGCCTCGACCTCCTCGTCGTCGTACTCGCGCCGGCTGCAGAAATCTTCACTCCACCGCCGTCGTAGCTGTCTCCTTCTGCCAAGTTAGGGCGTGGGAGATCTGGATCGACAAGCTTCACCAAATCTCATCCAATTCATCATGTTCTTCACCAAGGGTAATTAAAATCTAATTTTACTACCCTGTCTTGATTCTCATGTTTTTCACAATTTCTTCAAAAGGTGTTAATTCTTCAACTCCCCTCTACCTAAACACCTAAATCTATCTGTTCTTGATTTGTTTCTCTAAGTTATGTTTTTCTTCATGATTCCTCAATTGTGTGGATTTTTGATCTATACAACTCTGGAACCTAAAGCAAGAACGCTTAGTGAAAGTCTTCAAGACTCCCATGGTCAAATTCCTCAAACTTGATACTTTTGAAAAAAAAATGAGAACGCATATGACCTCTCCAAATTCTTCGCACCTATACTCTATTCACAGGTACAAATGTCTGCTGCTGAATCTCTTGGTTCTCATCAACTTAACTCATTTGTAGGATTCCTCGAAGAAAAGTTACGTACTTCCTCAGAAACCTCAATTGTTCAAAATCCTCAAGTGAGGAAAATGGATGAAGGCAAGAGACCACAGAAGGGAGGAAAGAGACCTAAGACAAACACTACGTTTGAAATCCCTGAGGATATCTATGATGAATATTGCACACCGGATGAGGAAACTCATGGCAAAGAAAACAAAAATCAGCGCAAAGTGCACATTCAGAGAATTGAGAGAAGATGGTCCAAGGAATGGAGGGAGTACCGCTATGTCACTCCAAAGTACATGAAGAAATTCGCAGTAAACCCTCCTTGCACAAGATCTCCTTTGGCGCCAGGCCAAGTTGCAGATCCCTCAAGCGTTAGGCGCGGTGAAGAATTTCCAAAGGAATGGGCCAGGCGTCAAGCAAAGCTTCAACGTGCAGCCAGAGATGCAGTGAAGAAATTCAATGAAGACTATGCTGCTGCTGCCTCTGCTGCTAAGGCCTCTGCAAGCAAGCCCAAGAAGGCCATGCTAAAAAAATTGGCCATCAAGCCAAATTCCTCAACAACAATGCCTTCAAGGCCAAGTTCCTCAAAGCCTTCTAGACACATTCCTCAGGCAACTTCCACGAAGGCCGCCTCCACTCCCTCTGTTGCGGCACAATCTTCAGCTACTGCTGCAAAGTCCTCAACTCCTGCGCACCTTGCAACATGTCAACGGACCGCCGGGTTCTCAATTGCTTCAGGAGTCTCTGCAAGTTCATAAGCTCCACTACAATCTTCACCTAGTCCAACTTTGCTGAAAGTGAAGACCACTGTTGGCCGTGGAAAGAGGCCAGGTCCTCAGAAAAAAGTGGCATTTCAAATTCCATCTGATGATAATGAAGCTGATGATGAAGAACATGCTACAATCATCAGGGATAGATAGATGAAGGCCGCTAGAGCCAAGGGCAGTTATGTGCCTCTCATGCTGAATCCTAAGAAGATCCTTGACTACATTGATCTATGGCACAAGGATCCCAATACCCCTCTCCCTAACATGAATCTTACTCCTGGTCAAAGTCACATGTTGGCTACTTTCATTGGTGAAGAAAAATGGAAGTTTGAACAAGCCAGAAAGGTCAAGAAAGGTCAGTACAAGAAGGGGCGACTTTTGAAGAAAAACATTGTGAACATGACTCCTGAGGATCTTGTGAAGCTGCAATCTGAGATCAGTGGTGAATTTGACAGATACCGTGCTGATTGGCTAGGAGCCAAAGTCAGATTCGTCAAGCTCTTCAAGTCACTCAAACTTGGTGGTGAAAGTTCCTCACAAGAAGCAATTCATCTTGATGAGGAAACTGAAAGCGCAGCTGACAATGTCACTACTTAAGAAACTGAACATACCAGGACTGATGAAGAAATTCCAGTCATCGAAGAATCTGCCAGGGCAACTTCCAATGTTGCGCCTAAAGAACAACCCAGGGCTGCTGATGAAACTGAAGCAACGCCTGAAGAAACAGAGAATGCTAGGGCGACTACAACAATCGTGCCTGAAGAAACTGAAACAATGTCATCGGCACCTCCCGCAAAGTCTTCACCTATGAGGACTATCAAACTTCCTTCTGCATCAGAAGTGAAGAAGACAAAAGCTACAGAGAAGGCAATTGTGAAGAAAAGGAAAGCATCATGAACTGCAAAATCCTCAGCTCCCAAGAAAGTGAGGACTTTGTCAAGCTCCGTCACGAATCCCATTGATGTTGTTCCGATTTCCATTGTGCCATCAAAGTAGATTGTTCCCTTTGGTGAGGATTATAAGATTCCCGATGACTCCGCTGAAGAGAATCCTTCTGCTGCTTCTTCAGAGGAGTTGGATGATGATATTGAAGCGGAAGCAATCCCTTCAACCCATCTGGTATCATCGCCGATGCCGCAGTTCAATGCTGAAGAGGCCGACATCGAGGAAATGGAAGAAGATGAGGATGCGGGCATTGGGTCTACAACACCTGTGCTCAATGATGATTATTGGGAGATGACTCATCCAAATTCCCCATTGACCACTCCATTGCAGCAAGTTCCTCAGTTCCCTGCTCAGACTGGAGAAATTAACACGGGCTCTGAAGAACTTCACATTCCACTTCTGTCCTTTCTAGAACAAGCTCCAGCTGCATCAGCGGAAGAAAGAGAGCAGCCCGTAGCTGCTGAAGAACCTGACGCTCAAATTCCTCAGGCAGCAGCTCCAGAAGTCATAACTCAAGAGGCTGCAAAATCATCATCTTCAAATCTTCATCCCAAGCAAAATAACCCTCATGCTACAAAGCCAAAATTCAAGGCTGATGATCTCTTCGCTGAACACGTATTCTTCACTGAATTCAACCCCTGAGACTCGGCAAGACTTCATGGTAAGCGATTCTAGATTGCCACTCAAATGAACTTCTATTCCTCACTACTTTTTGACAAGGATAAGGTATTTGAGCATCGTCAAATTCCTCATGTTGACATGGAGTCCATACCTTGCTTTGAGCCAGTGCTAAATTTGCTGCATGAAGCTAGGCTTCTGAGCTTCTATTCAGACATCTGTGATTGGAATGAAGAGCTAATTCTTCAGTTCTATACAAACTTGCACCTGACTGGTAATGCTGATGACATCAATTCATGGGTGCTTGACTGGATGACTAACAACACTCACTACAAAGCTCCAGCATCTGAATTGCTTCATGCCGTACCTGTTCACCCTCATGCTGAAGTCGCAAGATTGATGTATGAGGAACCTGAACTTCCAAATCATCTGATGCAAGTGCTGATGAAGCCATTGAAGGCTTGCCACCCTCCAAGAACAACCTTTCTAGTGAAGGATTTGCTATATGTGCCAAGGACAATATACCGCATTCTCACCAAAACCCTCAATCCAATCAAAGGCCACAACTCTGAAGAAGAAGACGTTGTTGGCATCATGAAGAATCTTCTGTTTAATATCATGCATGGGATTCCCATCAACTATCATGATTTCTTCATGAGGACTTTGGTGAATGTTGCACTGTCACCTTTTGAGTTAAAGCCTTATGCTCCATGGATTATGAGATTCATCAGAACAAGGTCTTCAATTGCATACAAGGCTGACTTTCAGAATCACCTCAGCTATTTGCCTCCGGTTGAAGTCCTCAAATGGACAATTTCTTCAGTTGATGGAAAAGGCAAAGTTGCTATCATTGACGAAGGTACTCGTCCTTTGGATGGACTGGTTCGTAGGGCTACATCCTACTCTACCAATGGTGATTCTACAACTCAAGAGACTATCACAAATGCTTCAAAGCACATTCCTCAAGCAACTGTTCCTCAAGTGATGACTGACCGTGAGCTTCTTCCAAGTCTTCATAAGAAAGTTGATCGAAATCACAAGTGGGTCAAGTGCCAGTTTGCTGCAATTCTTCAGAACATGACTGTCACACAGAACAATGTGAAGAAGACTCACTACTATGCGCATGAAATCTTTGACTGCACTTGGGCTATTCTTTCACATCACTTCAATGCTGAAGAACTCAAGGAGATGGAATTCCAACAGGACTTTGACTGGTCTCAGCCACCTTCGAAGAAATTCAAGAAGGTCAAAGTTCCTCAGCTGGTCACAAGCTCATTTTCTTCATCGCGCACGACAGATGAAGCTGAAGACTTGGACGACACCGCGGTAGACCCTACATCAACGAACGACCCCAACAACGCTGGTGCTCCTCCATCAACATCATGATGATATTCTTTAGGGGAGTTAGTCCTCATTTTTCGTCCCTTTGGTCATTTGATGACAAAGGGGGGAAATTTGAGTTAGTCTTCAAGCGGGTCTCTATTATGGGCTATTTATTTTTAAGTTACAACTCTCGTTCTTCTGAGGTGTTTGCTCTTATGAGTTGTAAGCTTAAGTCCGATGGTGGCCTAACACTTTTTGAACTGCTTTCTACATGCTTATTTCCTTAGTACTTTAATGCATGCATGCTGAATTTCGTCAGACACCATATTTCATCATGCATTCCAAATTCTTCATATCATATCTTAAATGCTTGTATGAATTACAAGATATAGGGGGAGATCTCCATGATATTATTCTACAATGTGCATTTTCTAACTCAAGCAAAATCCTCAAAAGTGCACATCTACAGGGGGAGTTCATCTATATCTTGTTATCAATTTCCTCAATATAAGTTGTTACACTTCATATGTTTATCCCCGTTGAAACTTAACCTATTTGTCATCAATCACCAAAAAGCAGGAGATTGTAAGTGCATCTAGTGCTCCTTAGTGATTTTGGTGTATTGGAGACTTATAGGTTAAGGGACTAATGTGTTTGTGTGTGTACACAGGTCTTATAAGTCTATGAGGAGTTTGATATTTATGAAGAAAGTCGACCCCTAAAAATATATGTCTTCAGTTGACGACTTTGGTTTTCTTGAAGACTTTGAAAGTGAGGAAATTGGTGCAACCTTGAAGACTTGGATATTCATGTGAGGATTATGAAGCGTGAAGACTTTTGTTTTCGAAGTTTCATTTTCTCTTTCTTGAGTCATAGGAAACATAGTACTGTTAAAGGGGGTCGAGGTAAAACTAAGGAAACATATTTCCAAGTGATGCTCAACTCAAAGCCTACACAACCCAATCCCTTCGAGTGAAGCCCTTGGAAATCTCATACAGTTCAGTCAATTTCTTCAGTAATAGAGACGAAGTTCTTCTTCTCTCTGAGAAATTTGTCCTAATTGAGGAGTTAGGAATTTGCTAGTGTGGATTGCCTAGTAGTGAGGAACATGATAGCCCTGAGGAATTTGAGAGCTCAAATTCCCGACCTTTGCTATGCTAAGAGCCAGCTGTCCCAAATATCCTATCCACCTAACGGTCATATCATTTAAGGGCATTTATGTCTTATCATGTAGGGCTGCTTCCTAGGCTATAAATAGCCACCCCCTACCACCACTAGCTGGTTGGCTGCTCCGAGAGAAACTGACACTTGTCATTAGAGCAACCCATCCTTCGAGGACTTTGGGCGAAAATCATCAAGTGAGGAAAAACCCAAAACCCAAACACCTAAAACCCCAAAGTGATTGGGCATTCACTGAAGAGAGTGTTCCTGTGTGGAGCGGACGCTTGTTACCTTTGAAGAATATGATCTTCCAGACGGTTAGGCGTCAATGGTCTAGAGCATCCAAGAGGAATTATGGATTCCGAGTGACCAAGTCTGTGAAGGTTTGGAAGTCACCTATGAAGACTTACCACGAGTGATTGGGCGAGGTCTGTGTGACCTTAGCTCAAGGGGAATACAGTGAGGACTTGGTGTCTTGGATTGTGTGTCCAGGACTGGGTGTCCGGGACTGTGTGTCCTCAGGTTTAAATACCTAGCCGCCCTAACCAGACATACAACTGTCATAGCAGTTGGAACTGGTCTAACAAATCATTGTCTTCATCAAGCCTACTGGTTCTATTTCCTCAACTCTTCCATTTACTCACGCATGTGTTGATGAACTTGATATGTTCTGTTTGAAGACTTTGACTGAAGACTTTCTCAATTTCCTCAATGCAGTTTCTTCAGTCCTCAGTCTTCAGCTTGCTTATCTTGTTTACGCTACTTGTACTCTGTGCTTGCTTTCATTTCATCATGATGACCATGCTACTGTCTTGTTATGCATGCACTTGAGTTTCTATTCCGCTGCTAAGTAGTTCGTTGCTTAGGAAATTCCTCGGCTAGTATTTCCTCAGTGTCGAATTTGTAAAAATTGTCTATTCACCCCCCCCTCTAGTCGATATAACGCACTTTCAATTTGAAGTCTCAGGCTCCAACTAAACCGGATAAATCATGCACGAGGTTTGGGAGTGTGTGTGGATTTGTTGGCAGGGCAAGGCTCAACATTAATCTGCCAGGGTTTTGGAAGGACGACACAGAAACACGGCGAAGGATAGTCCGGGAGATCATGAATCACTTCAACGTTCCAGAGCAGTGGAGAATGCAGGTGGAACATGCTGCACTGAAGAAGGCTAGGGATGCTTGGAGAAACTGGAAGCACATACTATACACGAAGTACTTGAGTGAAGGCAAGGACCCAATCCCCGCATACCCCCAAATTACAAAGGTATACTGGGCAGAAATCAAAAGGGTCAGGGCATCTAAAGAGTTTGCTGAGAAGAATTTCAGAAGATGAACATACACCCCACCGTATGGGTGTGGCATGATAATACGGCATGAAACCGGTATGGGACGAGGAGGACAAAGAAGCAGTAGTGGCGGGTGGGATTCGGCCTTTAGTGAAATCAGGGGCGAACATGCTAGAGACTACTTGCGGGCATGTGCAAGGAGGCATGATGATGAAACTTATTACTTTGAAAACTCACGTGATGGTGAACAGTATCAAGTGATGTTAGAGGCTTCCAAGGTCTCTGGAAGGTTCTACAGGAACTCAGGGCCATGTGACATTTTGTCCATTGCTCTGGAAACAAAAGAGTCCCCTGGCCGTGCAAGGGGTATAGCTGTTAATGTCCCGCAGAAGAGGGATTTCACACTCAGCAAAGAAGAGAGGCTTAGCATGAAAAAAACAAGGAGTGAAATGAAGCAGAATGCATTGTATTAAAGGTTGAGGAAGGATATGTATCCGGCTGTTCGAAAGGATGTTGAGGAGTCAATGATGATGCAAAAGCTTCTAACACTGAGAGATAGCCATCAGATCGGATGGGAGGCAGGCATGGAGGATGCTGCTTATTGCACGATAACACTGCACAAGAGTAGATGTGCATCAGCTGACCCCAGTAACACTGAGACTGCAGCTGCTCGTGATGATGCTCTATCTGATCTATCTGGAATGAAAGACAGAATAAAGTGCATGCTTACACATTATTAAGGTACATTAAAATGTGCAACAACCTAGGTTTGCGAACCCTTCTTGGAAGATGGCCTCTTCTTGGACAATGTGCCCTTGAAGCCGGGATGTGTGAAGTGCTACGTGACTGAAGTAAAGCCTGGATTCAATGAATTTGCCCTGATGAATGTCCTAGGAGACTTCGATGAGCAAAGGACCTTGGGAGAAACACTGTTACATCACATCTAATGGCCATGAAAGTAAATAGAGTTCATCGATGAGATCCGTGAAGCCCAGCCAAGAGCAACCACTATCGCCCCTCAACCTGTGATGCTCTCCTTGCCACAGCAGCTCTCTCGGTATGATGCATCAACCTATGATCAGCCGGCCCAAGTTTGTGGCGTACATGCCATGTCATCCTCCGCCCCAAAGCAGCTAGTGGCAAGGCCTACAACTGCTGAAGATGCACCACCAGTTCATATGCCGTCCGCTGAAGCAGCGGGGGGAGACCCAGCTACAGCACATGCACAACAGACCAACCTAGTGGAACAGACTGCTAAGTAGTCTGAAGCTTCGGAACCGCCTGCTAAGCAGTCTGTAGGTCCAGTACCGATTGCTCATTAGTCCGTCGCTCCGTAGTCGCGTGATCAACATACCAATGCGTCAACACTTCCTGCTCAACAAACCAACGCGTTGGCACGACCTCCTCAGCACACCGACAAGTTGGCACCACCTACGCAGAAACCCCACATAGTTTCAACGCATGGTCAGCAGTCCGATGCCCTTGCTCCTACAGCCCATCAATCCGTCACAGCAGCACCGCCAGCTCAGCGGTCCGACATAGATAAACCGTCTGCTAAACAGTCCGTCCAAGCTTCACCGTCTGCTCGCCAGTCTACCTTGCAGGCAACCAGACGTTCTGCCAGAAATGCTTCAAGTACCAAGAAGGAAGTGGCCAAAAAGGCTACACCCGCGACCACGAGGAAGCGCATCGGGAGAGTGAAGAGGAAAGAGAACGATTGCCTCTTACTTAGAGCACTCATCGCCCAGAACCAAATTAACATCAGCTTGTTTGAATCAGGGTGTAATATTATTTTTGATGGAATGGATGATGAAGAAATAGCTTTGCAGCTTGCTAAAAGTACGTGCGTACTTGAAGCACGCAATTACGTCCATGGCCAGCCATTTCTTGTTGGCGAATACTTTGATGGGTGTAGCTCTAGTTGCCGTGAGTTACATGAATATTGCATGGATCAAATGCTAGCAGGTCTTCATGCTTTGCTAGTCCACTACAACATACATCATTTCCGACGCGATGATGGTTCCATCAATGTGAGTTTCGAGGATTTACATCTCTTCTTCAACTTCAATGTGCTCGATGCCACTCTTGTTAGATGCCTGATTTTGTAAGTTCTTAACAAACTCTGATCAACTTCTCCATACAAGTCTGTAAATGATAAACAACTAACTGCATTTTATTCCTCTCAGGGGATTGAACGCACATAGAAGAAAAAGGGAGAGTGTGTATTTCATAGATCTTGCATTATCAAATGGCAGAACAATACATGGTAAGGACCGACAGGACTGGGCCGTTAACACGGTCGTTCGTCTCTTTGAAAACACGTCCCATGTAGAATCATTTCTCTGGTCATATAATGAATGCTAAGTCAAGTAAACAACCACGCATACACTGATTATCTTTCAGATTTCGACATAATTCGTAAGTTCATGGCTTTCTTAATATGTAGCGATCACTGGATATTTGTATTCATTGTTCCAAACAAGAACATAGTTTACTACATCGATTATGTCAGAGAGTCAACAAACGCTCATGATCTGACGCATCTTCAGCAATTCATTGATAGGTATTGAATTCTATGATGTTGAAATTAATTTGCATTCATATCTGGTTCAGTAATTGATGTTGTCAAAATTCATCTTCATTTGCAGTGTGCTCGCATTGTGGAAAACTAAACCAAGGAACCTGTTCAAGAGGGAACTACCTCTGCATCACGAGATTGTTTCTCCGGTAACACACCAAAATCCGTTATTTTCGGAAAATTTATCCATTCTGCAAATACCTTTTCTTATGCTAGTCAAATGTTCAAGCTTCTAAATAAACCTCTTTCTATTTTGTCCAAAGAAAAAATAATGCATCTAACATGGTTAAGTTGTTTCTAACAGGACAAATACGTGACTAATTATGTACAAAAAAAATCAGTGTCCTCAGCAAGAAGTAGGGAACAACCTTTGTGGATACTATGTTTGCAGACACATGATCTCCATCTGCAAATCTGCTGATAGTTGGGATGACTCTCGTGAATTAGTACCAGTAAGTCTATCTTAATTAATATCTTCTACTCCACTCATATGGCACATTCTAATCTTAAAAATACTGTAACTCATCTTAAAACCGAGGACCCCTGAACCGCTCCCTGCTAGTGAATTGCTGATGGCGCGGAGATTTATCAACGATTTCTTCCTGAATCACTACATCAATCCCACTGGTGATAATGAAGATTTCAGCACGCGTTCTCCTGAAACATTGAGTAAGAGTTAGCTGCTAAACATATAGGCATGGATCCATTGTTTTCCATCTGATGAGGTCTTCGTATTTCATACACTATGATTAATTATGTAATGCATATATGTGTGGACACATCATTGGATTTTAGCTACCATACGTTCAGTTGCAATTGTTGCGAAATTTGATGAATATACTTCCTGTGGACACTATTTGTTCAACTGAATATTGTGGTGAATTTTCTTTTTGCGTGCTGATTCAAAATGGGATATTTTTGTTTATTTTTTCAATTGAATATTGTGGTGAATTTTCTTTTGTCGTGCCGATTCAAAATGGGATATTTTTGTTTATTTGTTCAATTTAATATTGTGGTGAATTTGCTTTTTGCTCAAAATGGGATATTTTTGTTTTGACCTGGCAATTACTCCGCACATGGTTCAACTAAATGAGTGTGTATGATCCACATCGGAAAGCATACGTCAATCGTGGTGGAACCGTCGGCATACACAGCAGATCACAAACGATTTGCAACGCTACTACGTGTGCGTAGGGTCTCCGGAACCGTTTGTGATAACGTGTTATCGCGCACGAGAACTCAGAGTAAACCGTGCCCAATGTAAAATACAATCCAAGTCGTAATTTTTTCAGGAAACGTGTGGGATCCCAAACGAAAAGCACACATCACTCTCTCCACAACCGTCGGTGATACACAACAAATCACAAATGGTCTACAGCACTTGTATGTGTGCGAAGGGGCTCCTGAACCGTTTGTGATAGAACATTATCGCAGACGGTAATTGTTGGGAAACGTGTGCGATGGAGTCTTGCATGGCAGACGGGTTACTCAGAAAACTCGTGTGCGATGGGGCACAAATCGCACACAGTTCATATGTTGGCCCGTGTGCCATACATAATGTTTCCCAAATGGTTCATTAAGACATATCGTATGGTTTCACTGTGTCATTAGAAACGCTTAATCACCGATACCACACGTGCGAAAGAATTTAGTGTGTGTGCTGCATCGCACACGATTACATTTTGGAAGGCCTCTGGATCACTGCTCTATATCTCCGACAGTTTCTCGGTCGTGTGGGAACGACACCGTATCGCCCACACTCACTTGGCGACGGTCCCAAATGCCGTCGCGGAAAGGGGTTAAAAACCGTTTGTATAGCATCGACGCGTACCACTGATTCATTCTAGGTGTCGGTGGTCATCCTTTTTCATTGTATAACCATGTTAGTTTTAGTTTGCTTTTATTCTTGTGTGTTTTAAAACTTTGAAAATCCAAAAATATTTCTCGTTTATTTTTGTCTTTTATTTCTTGTTTATTTGTTCAGTAGTTTGCAGAATCAAAAGACAACCCAAAAAGATTTCTTGTTCTTGTTTTGGTTGTTGGGAGTTTTCCTGTGTAAATAGTTTTTCTCGTTTTCGTTTTTCTTTCTTTTGTTTTCCTCAGAAAAACAAAAGACTCCAAAAATATTTCAGTGTGTTTCCTTGAAATTATTTCCTTTTCTTTGGGACAACATAAGGAGAAGACCATGATGAAAATGTTGAGTGGCTCTCATATGCATTACTGTTCAACTAACGAAGAGCCCATATTACTTTGTTTTCTCCTTTGAATAAATGCATGCAGATTCTAGCTTACTAAGGTGCACGTTATCCACATCATTCGGTCGTGCAAGTGAAAGGCAATAATGACAAAATTTGGTGAATTGATTGAGGTGAAGAAAAGCTAGTATGAACTCAACCTATTTTATTTTGGAAAATAGGTTTGGATCATCGTTCTTGATTCAATCTATTATGAATGAATATGTTTGCAATGACAATTAGAGATCATAGTTACTCATGCCATGCGTAAATAGCTCGGGGTGGATAATGGTTTATCTTGTGTGTCAACATGCATTTACAAGGGTTGTGATGTAGTATGATAGGATGGCATCCTCCTCTAAATGTTTCGAGTGGCTTCACTTGGCACGTGTTCACGCATGATTGTTGAATCAAAACCAACAAAGCCTCCACGATATTTATGTTCATGGTGTTTTATATCCTACTAATGCTCGTATCCAATGTTGATTTATCTCAATGCATGTTTATGACCATTGCTGCTCTTTGGTTGGTCGCTCCTCAGTCTATTTGCTAGCTGATACGTCTCCAACGTATCTCCTTTTTCAAACCCTTTTGCCCTTGTTTTGGACTCTAACTTGCATGATTTGAATGGAACTAACCTGGACTGACGCTGTTTTCAGCAGAATTGCCATGATGTTGTTTTTGTGCAGAAATAAAAAGTTCTCGGAATGACCTGAAAATCCACAGAAAGTTATTTTGGAATACATAAAAAATACCTGCGGAAAGATCTACGTCAGGGGGCCCACACCCTGTCCACAAGGGTGGGGGCGCGGCCCCTCCTCCTGGGCGCGCCCCCTGCCTCATGGCCCCCCTGACGCTCCATCGACGTATCTTCGGACCCCATATATTCACTTTCGGGGAGAAAAAAATCAGAGAGGAAGAATTATCATGTTTTACGATACGGAGCCGCCGCCAAGCCCTAATCTCTCTCGGGAGGGCTGATCTGGAGTCCGTTCGGGGCTCCGGAGAGTGGAGATCATCGCCATCGTCATCATCAACCTTCCTCCAGCACCAATTCCATTATGCTCACCGTCGTGCGTGAGTAATTCCATCGTAGGCTTGCTGGACGGTGATGGGTTGGATGTGATCTATCATGTAATCGAGTTAGTTTTGTTAGGGTTTGATCCCTAGTATCCACTATGTTGTGAGATTGATGTTGCTATGACTTTGCTATGCTCAATGCTTGTCACTAGGGTCTGAGTGCCATGATTTCAGTTCTGAACCTATTATGTTTTCATGAATATATGTGTGTTCTTGATCCTATCTTGCAAGTCTATAGTCACCTACTATGTGTTATGATCCGGTAACCCCGAAGTGACAATAATCGGGACCACTCCCGGTGATGACCGTAGTTTGAGGAGTTCATCTATTCACTATGTGTTAATGCTTTGGTCCGATACTCTATTAAAAGGAGGCCTTAATATCCCTTAGTTTCCAATAGGACCCCGCTGCCATGGGAGGGTAGGACAAAAGATGTCATGCAAGTTCTTTTCCATAAGCACGTATGACTATATTCGGAATACATGCCTACATTACATTGATGAACTGGAGCTAGTTCTGTGTCACCCTAGGTTATAACTTTTACATGATGAATTGCATCCGACATAATTCCCCATCACCGATCCAATGCCTATGAGCTTTTCACATATTGCTTGTTGCTTATTTACTTTTCCGCTGCTACTATCACAAAAACTACAAAAACATTGCCTTTACTTTTATTGCTGCTACCGCTATCTCCATATTACTTGCTACTAAACTACATTGATGCAGATATTAAGTTTCCAGGTGTGGTTGAATTGACAACTCAGCTGCTAATACTTAAGAGTATTCTTTGGCTCCCCTTGTGTCGAATCAACAAATTTGGGTTGAATACTTTACCCTCGAAAACTATTGCGATCCCCTACACTTGTGGGTTATCAACACTATTTTCTGGCGCCGTTTCCGGGGAGCATAGCTCTATTCCTTAAGTCACTTGGGATTTATATCTGTTGATCACTATGAAGAATTTGAAGGACTCAAAAACCAAGATCTTACCCTCAACTATGAGGGGAGGTAAGGAACTGCCATCTAGCTCTGCACTTGATTCACCATCTGTTATGGGTAAATTTGCGACACCTACTCCTGCTATTGAATCTGATATGTTGTACGTTCTTGATGATGCCACTTCTGCTATGTATGATGAAACTACTTCTATACCTTATAATACTATGCCACTAGGTGAATTTCTAGATGAACAAATTTCTAAGGTTAGGGAGAATGCTAATATTGAAACTGATAATATTTATGAAAGTGATGATGAAGCTTCTCCCAATAGATATGAATTGCCTGTTGTTCCTGAGGGTTATGTTATGGATGAAGAAACTGCTAGAGACTTTCTTGCTTGCAACGATAGATATGATCTTAAGATATTATTAGCTAAGCTGAAAGAAAAGTCCTTGAATGCTAGAATGAAACATGACCCTGCTTTTGCTACTTCACCTATCTTTGTTACTGATAAGGATTATGAATTTTCTGTTGATCCTGAGTTAATTACTTTGGTTGAATCTGATCCTTTCCATGGCTATGAGTCTGAAACTGTTGTGGCACATCTTACTAAGTTGAATGATATAGCCACCCTGTTTACCAACGATGAAAAGATTCGTTACTACTATATCCTTAAGCTATTCCCGTTCTCGTTAAAGGGTGATGCTAAGACATGGTTTAATTCTCTTGATCCTGGTTGTGTGCGTAGTCCCCAGGATATGATGTATTACTTCTCTGCTAAATATTTTCCCGCTTATAAGAAACAAGCTGCCTTACGGGAAATATATAACTTTGTACAAATTGAAGAAGAGAGTCTCCCACAAGCTTGGGGGAGGCTTCTCCAATTACTTAATGCTTTGCCTCATCATCCTCTAGAGAGGAACGATATACTTGATGTCTTTTATAATGAACTAACCGATGCTTCCAGAGACCACCTGGATAGTTGTGCTGGTTATGTTTTCAGGAAAAGAACAGTTGATCAAGCTGAATTACTATTGAATAATATGCTAGCCAATGAAAATAATTGGACACTTCCTGAACCAGCCCCTAAGCCTACTCCGAAGAAAAGAGGTGTTCTATTTCTCAGTCCTGAAGATATGCAAGAGGCAAAGAAATCTATGAAAGAAAAAGGTATTAAAGCTGAAGATATTAAGAATTTACCACCTATTGAAGAAATACATGGTCTTGATAACCCGACACATGTGGTAAAGGTAAATTCTCTTTATAGATTTGATGAAGGTGATATTCCTCGTTATAAGTCTGCTAGCCAATGTTTAGATGAGTTTGACAATTTTATTGTGAAACAAGAAAACTTCAATGCTTATGTTGGTAGACAATTACAACACAATGCTTACATGATTGAACGCTTGAGTGATTATCTGTCTAGAGTTAAAGGTGAATTGAAACTCATTAGTAAACCTGCTTCCATGGTTACCACTCAAGTAGAACAAGTACTTAAGGCTCCGAATGATTTGCTCAATGAATGAAATAGTAAGAATAATGATAATGCCATTAGAGTTGTGACTAGAGAGGGTAGAATGACTCAGGAACCTCTGTACCCTGAAGGCCACCCTAAGAGAATTGAGCAAGATTCTCAAAGAGCTAATTTAGATGCACCTAGTTCCTCTAAAAAGAAGAAAAAGAAAAGTGATAGGACTTTGCATGCTTCTAGTGAACCTGTAGCTGACACACCTGAGAATCCCAATGATATATCTATTCCTGATGCTGAGACACAATCTGGTAATGAACATGAAGCTAGTGATAATGTTAATGATGATGCTCATGATGATGCTCAACCGAGCAATGATAATGATGTAGAGATTGAACCTGCTGTTGATCTTGATAACCCACAATCAAAGAATCAACGTTATGATAAGAGAGACTTTGTTGCTAGGAAGCACGGTAGGTGTCTGGGATATAACTGTTAGGTATTACCGCCTAGGAGGGGCCGATTTATGCGTATAAGGAATTACTTCTACTGAAGCCCAGCAAGACAGAATATGGCACGTTATTATAGAAAGTTAAAGATCCAGGGCCCAAAGGGTGTTAGGGCCCGTAAATGTAAACCGCCATACGGCGTGTGACTTGTATTGTAAGATAGGAAAGATAGAGACTGAGCCAGGCACGTTTATGAGCCAGCCTCGGGATTTTGTAAACCAGACCGGCCGTCATCCTATGTATATAAAGGGCTGACCCGACGATGGTTCAGAAAAAGAAAAACAACAACTCGAGACACATGCAAAGCAGATTCGATCCCTGGTCATCGAAACCCCAGCAATACTACACCAAACTAGACGTAGGCTTTTACCTTCTTTGAAGGGGCCGAACAAGTATAAAATCCATTGCGTGCTTGTCCACTTTAACCCCTTTAAGCTAACCCGTAGCGATGTCTCCACGACTAAGTCCTTTTGCTAGGACATCTGCCGTGACAAAACCACGACAGTTGGCGCCCACGATGGGGCTATCGCACGATGGTTTCGAGTTCTTGAAGGGCACCTTTGAATGGCTCAAGGGCTACGCAGTGGGCCGGATGACTAAGAGTCGTCGCGGCAAGATCTACATCGATGATGCAGGCCGGGGTCCCGAGGCTGATTCAATCGAATATGGGTACCGGGTCCCCTTTGGTGGCATCCACGTCTTCATTGGCAAGATCGGCGAACCGGGCTCTGAGCCAGACATCAGCTAGAACATCGCCGAGTCGGCTCAGCGTGCGAGACCTGCCCGGATTCACCCACTATGAAGCATGTCTTCGTGGGAGCGCTTCACGGAACGCAAGGTGAAGATGGATCAGAGTTTGGTGGCGAGATTGTCGTTTATTCCAGCGACGAGTCATCCACCGGAGAAACAGAGTCTTTATATCTGTTGCAGAATGGCCGGTCTGGGGGCTATTCCGATGGTGACAGTATTCTGGACACCCTTGATCCGCCGAGCCAGGTCGCGGTCATCATGACCGGTTCACAATCTGTGCAACAATCTTCAACTGTAGCAGCGTTAACATCCGACCTGGCGGCGGCAGTAGCTGCTAGGGCAGGAGGCCCTGTTCAGCCGTCGGCTCAAGTTCTATCCGCTTTAGTCGACACCTTGACAACGCTGTTGACTGCGGAGGTCAGCCGGGCCGAGAAAGTACAACACGATTGTCGGGGAAACTGATCGCCCACAAACACCTATGGGACCGGAGCCCCTTTTCGGTACGGCAAGGGAGCGGAGGATGCACAAAGAGCGGATCGAGGCGTGCATGCGAGCAGTTTACCCAGGTTCGGGCCGCACGGATGCGTAAAACCCTACTCCTGCCTTGGTTTGTATTGCGTTCTTGGCTCGGGAACGAGAAGGGCTACAGTACTTATCGCTAGAAACACCAAGCGTGATTGTGATCGAAGATCGGAACCCCCTCTACGTTGCGCATGGGCCTCCTTTTATAGGTCAAAGGGGTCACCGACAGGTGGCAACGCAGTTGAGGGTAGAAATGTAAAAACGGTGGTAGTTGGAATAGTGTATGTATAGTGCTCTATACCTAACCCTGACGGCAGGGGACAAGGGCATTAGATGCCCGTCGCCGTCGCCCCAAATAGTGCAAAAAGCGTCCGTCAGGGCATCTCCGTTCGCCACGAAGGTGGCCTCGTCATCGCAGCTCGCCACCGTGTACCCCAGGCTGCACAGCCTTCCGCCACATGTGCCTGGAAGGGCCCCAGGGCGACGTGTGGGCGGATGAGCTGGAGCGCGGGTACTTAGTGGAAGTTTGCCGTGGCAAGCGCCTAGCCGCGGCCGCCATCTTGTCACGCCCGGGAGCTTGTCGCTCTCCGGGCCTTGCCGGGACGCGTGGCGCGTCGCGGCAAGTCTCTTGAAAATGCCACGTTTGGCCTTCTCGGCAAGCTCCTTTTGCCAGGGTCTTGTGCAAGAGAAGTGGTCTTGAGCCTGGGGCGGCCTTCCCGGCAAGCTCCTCTTGCCGGGGCCTTGTCTCTTTAACTTGAATACTTTGTTCCTGAATGGCTCTAAAGGGAACACAGTGGGCCTTGGCGAACGCGCGGCAAGCCCTGCCACGGGACGCTGCTACTGCCCGTGCGCAAGTTCGGGATACTAAGGTACCCCTACTTTAGTACACCGACAGGAGCCCCCGGGCCTGGGCCACACACGGTGCCGAGCGCTATTGGGCCAGGCCCAAAACAGTGCACGGGCACACACGGCCCACGACGCGCCGTATCCCACTCCGTATCCACCGCGCCCCTCCCTAACGGCACGCGTCAATCGCGGCATCGTGGGAGAGATCGTGGCTTGTTAATTTAATGGGGAAAATGCGGAACGTCCCCTCCTCCCCCTTAAAAGCAGGGGAAGCAGGGGCAGTTCTTTCCATTCGCCCGTTGCTTCTTCATCCTCCAGAAACCCCCGCTGCTCCCCTCCTCCCCGAAGGTTGAAAGAGAGCAGCGCTCCGCCCTTCCTCCGCCACCGCCAGCATCCCCCAGCGCCGTTGACTTCCCTCGCCGTCCCCACCATGGCCCCGAAGGGCGACAAGGCGAAGGCCGCGAAGACCGCCAAGGCGCTGAAGCTAGCAGCAATGCGGAAGAAGATGGCGGTCTTCCCGCCGAGGCTCAGCGCGGAGGAGTTGAAGGACTCCTTCTACCTCTTCTGGTCGAGGGAGACAAAGGCGCATCCGCGCACCAAGGTACTCCCCGCCGTGGCCTGCGACATGTTCCCGGGCGGATATGCCTTTTTTGCTCTGTTCTTCTACTGCGGGCTCTGCCCGCCCTACTCGGAGTTCTTCTGCGATGTCATGAATACCTACGGGTTCCATCTCCTTGATTTCACCCCAAACGCTGTCTTGACCATGGCCGTTTTCGGACATCTGTGCGAAAACTTCGTCGGAGTGTACCCCAACGTAGCTCTCTTCCGCCACTACTTCACGCCCCGAGTTGAGTCTGGGTCTCCTCTGCCCGGAGGAATTTCTTGGATCTTCAGGCTCCATAAGAAAGAGGCTTACTTGACTGGGGAGCTCCGCGGCAAGTGGGAAGAATGGAGGGCCAACTGGTGCTGGATCATGGAGGACGAGCCACAGCAGTTCACTTACCGGCGCTAGGTTGCAATAGTGCGCTGTAATGACTGGAGTGACCTGGCCCTTGAGGACGACAAGCTGATAATAGCCACCACTAGGATTCTTCGCCTCCGGCAAGCCAAGCTCACTGTAGGTGCTGTCGGGGCAGACTTTCTTCGCCGCCGCATCGCCCCCTTGCAGGAGAGGAAAAGGCCTGCTTGGGAGTTTGATAACGCGGCAGACATCATGAGGCTGCGCCCGGGCCTCAACTATAATTTCACGGTCTTGGAGCTCAACGCAATGCTCCAAGCGCTATTCAAGTACGACCCCAAGCATCCAGAGTGGTTCGCGTTGCCGAAGGGCGTAGTTCCGTTGTGCAACAACGCGTCGCTCAGCGTCATCCGCGCGGTGATGCCGTGGTGTGACTCCCATGGGATTGACCCCACTTGGCGGGAGCCTTCTGACGAAGCCGTGCAAACGTTCTTCGACAACTTGGTGGAGCAGCCAGTCAAGTCCGACGAGAAGAGAGGCCTCACCCGCGACACCACCGACCAGGAGATGGCGTATATTGCCACCAGGTTGGAGGAGGCAGCTGCAACCAGGGCCGCGGGCGAATTTGGATATACTTTGGAGGAGGCGGATGCAGCGGAGGCGGTAAGTATGGCCGAGGAGGAAGAGTTCCTCGAAGCGGCAAAGCTTGCCGGGCAACCTGCTGGGACAAGCGAGGCCGCTGAGCAAGGCACAGAGTCGAGCGGGCCCGCCGAGCAGGGCGTCGGATCAAGCGATCCTGCTGAAGACTTAGGCGGGTCGCTGAACCTCGACTCCGCTTCTTCGTCCTCGGGGAGCTCACCACCACCACCAAGTCCTCCAGTTGCGCCGAAAAGGAGCCTCCGCAAGGCTGCAGACATGACGGGGCGGCAGACGAGCCAGCAGCCGCAGCGCCGCCCGACACGCGCCACCACGACGAGCAAGGCCGCCAAGGGAGTGCCTCGCGCTTCAGCAGCGGCTGGAGGAGGGTCTTCCCGGGCTAGAGCTAATGTTCCTGCCGCCCCTCGTGCCTCGGCGGCAACTGGAGCGGGGTCTTCTCAGACCACCGTCCCTGCTCCCGCCAAGCGACCGAGGGAGCCTACTCCTCCAGCTCCTCGCGCTGGGACGCGTGAGGCGGACTTTGATTTCTCCGCGCTCAGTTCCGATGAGGATGAGGAAGAGTAAGTACTGGCAACTTCTTGTTTCCTTTGATTTTTGTTGCTCTTGTTTTGAATTTCCTTTGCCGGATTCTGATTTTGTCTGTCCTCCAGGACCCTGGCCCAAAGGGCGGCGAAGAGGGCCAAGATCCCGATGGTCGATCTTGAGGACGAGCCCGTCGCAGCAGCAGGGGATGCGCCTGCGACAAGCTTGCCGGACCAGGCAACTGCTCCTCAGAGCAGCCCCCAGCGTGAGTCTTCTATCTATTCTCCGCTTCGTCGGGCGCGCGCGGGCTTCCTGTCCTTGTTGACGTTTCGTTTGTTTTGTTGATTTGCGCAGAAGCAGAGCAGCAGCCCCAGGAGCGCCAAGAGGTTGCTCCCGATGAGCCGCACGTCTTGACCTCTCCGCCAAGGAGGAGCTCCCCGACGAGGGAGGATACTCCGCCAAGAGTGGGTACTCCGCCAAGGGCGAGCACCCCGCCAAGGGCGAGCACCCCGCCAAGGGCGAATACCCCGCCAAGGGAAGGCACCCCGCCAAGGGAAGGTGCCAGCGGCCCTCCGCCGGTGGAAGCTACCACCACGCCGCCGAGGGAGAACTCCCCGACAAGGAACCCCATCGAAGAGGAGGCCCGCGCGGGTAAAATCCTTGGACTTTTCTTTTTCTGAATTTCTCTTTTTGGATATTTTCTTGACTATTTTCTTTCTTCTCTTTCTTTTGTCAGACCCGTCCATCGCAGAGCCGATGGAGACAGAGGCCACCACCGGGGAGGGCGCGCACGACAACACCGGCGACGTCGCAGCCGATGAAAGGGCGGCCGGTGCTAATGAGCCTGCCGCCGACGAGACCGCCGAGGCTGCTGGCGTGGCAGATGAGGGGGAATCCGGCAGCCGCACTGACGGCCCTGAGGCCGCAGGAGCGTCGGACGCTGCGCCGGCTGCCGACCCCTCTGCTGCCGCGGCTGAGCTTGGCGTCTATATGGAGGCTGGCAATGGAGTCTTCATCCAGCTCCCGTGGGCGTCCACGTCAAGGGCGCCCGCGGAGGGAGAGGTCTTCAACGGGGAAGTCCTCGCCTCCGCCGGGCTGAAATTCGTCGACGCGCCCGGCAGCAGTAGCGAGCCCGAGGAGGAGCGGCTTCTGCGGAGGCTTCTGGCCCTGTACCGCGCCAGGCAAGCCAAGTTGGAGTCCCGAGAGGCCTTGGCTGCCAAGGCGGGCACTGACTTGGAGAAGCGCGCCGAAGAGCTCCGGGCCGCCAACCAAGCAGCCCTCCGATCCTTGGCGGAGGAGCGGGAGGAGCTCGCCGAGGCGCATCAGGCGTTTATTCTTGAGAAGGCCGAAGCAGAGGAGCAGCAACGGCTCGCCGTCGAGGAGTTGTCCCGGCGAAAAGGCGAACTAACGCAGCGGAAGGTCGACCTCGACAGCCACGAGGACGACCTTGCCGCGCACGAACAGTCTCTCGGCGGGGCTTTGCAGGAGGCGAAGGACGCTGCTGCAGCTGCTGAGACCGCCAAGAGAGACTTGGAGGAGAGGGTGGCGCAACTGGAGGTCCACTTGAAGACGAGCGAAGAGAAGGTTGCCGCACTTGCGTCGGAGAGAGAGAAGGACGCCCACAGTCACTCCGAGCTGCAGGTCCGCCTCTCCGACAAGGGCAAGGAGCTTGCCGTCGCCAAGGACTCCATCGCCGATCTGGAGTTGAAACTTTCCACCCTCACCGCATCGCTCGACGGCGCCAGAGAGCGGGAGACGAAGCTGAAGGAGGATCTCAGGGGCGAGAGGGCACTGTTGGAGAGTGCCGCTATCTCCCAAAACAACTTCAGGCTGACGATGGAGTAATGGACAGAGGGGCTTGTTGCCGCCGCTGCCGATATTGACCAGGAGTTGGCGGGGCTGGGGACGGAGCACCTCGGGTACTCCACCGACGAGAATCTCCCTCACAGCGCCAAGCTGAGCTTGTTCTTCAGGGGAGTGGCGCCGGCCCTCCAGCAGCACCGGGAAAGGATTCCCACGCAGCTGGCGAACGAGGCGCACAGGCTCTGCACGGGCGTCTCGGAGAGGGTGCTGATGAAGATAGTCTTCCGCAACCCAGGACTCAACCTCAATAACGTCCTCAGGACCTTGCCGCCCGACGCCGACCAGGAGGCGCTCAAGGCCCTTGTCGCACCCATCGTGGCCAAGGTGGGCAAGATCAAGAGAGTTGATGGTGACCACGCAGACTAGGCCGTTTTCCTTTCTGCTTCCTTTGTCGCTGCCAATCATGTTATGAACAATAGTCTATTAGAACAGCGACAAGTCATTTTGTATCATAACTTTATTTTGGGTAGTTAATGCAGTGTTATTTCCTTTACTTGACTTCTTCGCTTTGTATGATTTTACCCTACGCTTTTAGGGAACTTGCCGGCGAAGGGACCCTTGCCGCGAGCGCTGAGTGCGGAACTTCAGCAGCCTGCTGGCAGTGCCGTTGCCGACAAGAAACCTCGTCGCAGCTAGTCGCAGCACACTTATATTGTTGAGCAAACTCGAAAACGAAGTAAGGGCGCGACGTTTGTCGCAGCACGCTTAAGCCGTTGAGCGTGCTCGAAACAAAGTAAGGGCGCGGCTAGCCACGAGTTGGTTCCTCCGCGCACAGGTTTTCCATACAAAGTGCGGCCGTTCAAGGAAAATAACTTTAAAATTTAAAATTTTGATTGCTCAAACTTTGGCGACTTACCTTTTGTGTCGTTTGCTTCCCGGCAAGGCGAGGCTTTCTTGAACGGCACTTGGTCCACACCACTGTCTCCTTCCCCCCGGCAAACTTGTGCGCGAGGAAGGCTTCTTCTGTTTGAGAGAAAAGAAAAGGGAGGAAACATAGACATGGAGCCTTGCGGCTCGTTATTGCTTATCGGGGATGCGTGCTGCACAAGGTGTCATATAGTATATGCAGGAAAAATGAAAAGGCATGAAATGACTAGTTGTGCGAGGCACATAAGTTTTACTGATGCACGGGGTCTGCGCCCGGCTTTGTACAAAGGTTTACATGCAACAGCAGCAAGACTTGTACAAAAGGTGGTTGCCGGAGTGGATCACGGCAACCGCGCCTTATGGGTAAAACTTGCGAAGGTGCTCGATGTTCCAGGAGTTGCTCACCGGTAAGCCCTCTTCGGTCTCAAGGCGGACAGCGCCCGGCCTTGTGACTTGTCTTACCCGATAAGGGCCTTCCCACTTCGGCGTCAACTTGTTGGAATTCTTGGCGGACTGAACGCGTCGAAGAACAAGGTCGCCTTCCTCGAGACTTCTGGCTTTAACTTTGCGGCTATGGTAGCAGCGCAAAGCTTGCTGGTATCGAGCAGCTCGTACAGCAGCCTGAAGACGGTCTTCCTCAAGGAGCAGTGCGTCATCTTGCCGCAGCTGCTCTTGCTCGAGCTCATCGTAAGAGAGCACTCGAGGCGATCCGTATACGAGTTCCGTGGGGAGAACTGCCTCTGCTCCGTAGACAAGAGCAAAGGGTGTCTGTCCAATGGCTCGATTTGGTGTCGTCCTGATCGACCAAAGAGCCGCCGGCAACTCTTCAATCCAGTTTCTTCCGCACTTATGCAGCCTGTTGAAAGTCCTTGTCTTGAGCCCGCGCAGCACTTCAGCGTTTGCCCTCTCCGCTTGACCGTTGCTTCTCGGGTGAGCAACAGAAGCGAAGCAGACCTTGGCGCCAAGGTCTTGGACATATTGCATGAAGGTGCGACTTGTGAATTGTGTGCCATTGTCGGTGATGATCCTGTTAGGGATTCCGAAACGGCAAACAATCTACCTGAAGAACTTGACTGCTGATTGTGCGGTCACCTTTCTCACTGGTTCCACTTCCGGCCACTTTGTGAACTTGTCGATGGCGACGTACAAGTACTCAAAGCCCCCGGCTGCACGGGGAAAGGGGCCGAGGATGTCGAGCCCCCAGACCGAAAATGGCCAGGACAAAGGGATCGTCTGGAGAGCTTGAGCTGGCTGATGTATCTGCTTGGCGTGGAACTGGCACGCTTCACACTTGGTTACTTGTGCAGCCGCATCCTGGAGGGCTTCTGACCAAAAGAAACCTTGCCGGAACGCCTTGCCGGCAAGTGCTCTTGCGCCAATGTGGTGACCACATATGCCTCCATGTATCTCTGCCAACAGCTTTTGCCCATCTTCCCGGGGAATGCACTTCAATTTGACACCGTTGAGTCTTCTTCTATATAGTTCATCACCAACAAACTGATACATACTTGACTGTCGGGTTATTCTCTCTGCTTCTTCTGGCTCTTCGGGAAGTTCCCCTGTTTGAAGGAAACGGACAATCTGCTGTGCCCATGCTGGAGCCTGTGGCTCAACAACAACGACTAAAGGCATTAGTGCTGCTGCGGGAACGTTAGCTTCTACGGCCAGAACCTGTGGTTCGGTCGGAGCTTGACGTTCCCCGGCAAGCTTGCCGGGGCAAAGCTTGTCGGGAACGCCTGCTTCAACTGTACAAACCCTACGGTCTGCAGGAGCAGACTGTTCCTCAGCAACTTTATCGTTGATCTTGGGGACCTTGTTGGCGGCGGTTTCAGGAAGTTTTGCCGGCAAATAGTCACCGGAAATCAACTTTCTCTTCTTACTCTGCCCAGTTGACGGTGTTACGGAAGGTTGGGTTAGCTTGAGCACAAAGATCCCCGGTTCCACGGGTAGTTTTAGTGCATCACACTTTGACAGGCCGTCTGCGATGTCGTTTTGAGCTCTTGGAACGTGCTCCGTCTGCAAGCCTTCAAAGTGTTCTTCAAGCTTCCTCACTTCATCGACGTATGCTTCCATCAATGGGCTCTGGTAGCTCTTATTTACTTGTCGGACGACCAACTACGAGTCACCCCGCACAATAAGCTTCTTGATCCCAAGTTCCGCTGCGATTCTGAGGCCGGCAAGCAAACCTTCATACTCTGCATTATTGTTCGTTGCTTGCTCCTTGGGAAAGTGCATTTGGACGACGTACTTGAGGTGTTCTCCGGTGGGCGCGACAAACAGCACGCCGGCACCGGCGCCTTGCAGCGAGAAGGCACCATCAAAGTACATTATCCATTCCTTGCTTGCTTCTTTGACGGGGATGCTTGTCTCCGGAATCTCTTCATCTGGCGTTGGCGTCCATTCTGCTATGAATTCTGCCAATGCTCTGCTCTGGATAGTTGAAGTACTTTCAAACTTGAGGCCAAAGCTTGACAGCTCCAGTGCCCACTCGACAATCCTGCCTGTTGCTTCTGGATTTTGCAGTATCCTCTTCAGCGGAAAGCGAGTGACCACTGTTATCTCATGTGCTTGGAAGTAATGGCGCAGCTTTCTCGAGGCCATGAGGAGGCCGAAAAGCAACTTCTGCACCCCAGAGAATCTTGACCTAGCCCCCTGCAAGAGGGAACTGACAAAATAAACTGGGCGATGTACCATCTTCTTCCGCACCTCTTCCTGCATCTGCGCAGACCCATCCTTGTCGGGACTAGAGCTTGACGGGGGAGCCCCCTGCTTGTCTCTGGATGTGCTTGCCGGGGCTGTGGGCTCCTCGTCTGCCTCCCTCTCCGCTACCAATGCAGCACTAACCACTTGATTGATTGCTGCTAAGTACAGCAGCAACTTCTCTTGTGGCTTAGGTGCGACAAGTATTGGAGTGGAGGACAGGTACCTTTTCAAGTCTTGTAGCGCTGCCTCCGCTTCCGGAGTCCATTTCATTGGACCTGCCTTTTTCAAAATCTTGACAAACGGCAGGGCGCGTTCTGCGGACTTAGAAATGAACCTGCTGAGAGCAGCCACGCAGCCGGCAAGCCTTCGCACATCCTTGACGCGCTTCGGAGCTTCAATCTGCTCGATGGCTTTGATCTTGTCGGGATTGGCTTCAATCCCCCTCTGGGACACAAAGAACCCGAGAAGCTTGCCGGAGGGGACTCCGAACACGCACTTCTCGGGGTTAAGCTTGAGTTGTATCTTGCGCAGGTTCGCAAAGGTTTCATCTAGATCTTGAATCAGAGTATCCTTGTCCTTGCTCTTGACCACTATATCATCCATGTAAGCTTCTACATTCCTATGTATCTGTGGCTCAAAAGCAGTGTGGACTACCCTCGCAAACGTTGAACCGGCATTCTTCAATCCAAAGGGCATGCGTATGAAGCAGTAAGTGCCACATGGAGTAATGAACGCGGTCTTCTCTTCATCTTCTTCAGCCATGAATATCTGGTGGTATCCTGAATAGGCATCAAGAAATGAAAGCAACTCACATCCAGCCATGGAGTCAACAATCTGGTCAATGCGCGGCAAGGGAAATGGATCTTTGGGACAAGCTTTATTCACATCGGTGAAGTCTATACAAAGCCTCCACTTCCCATTTGCTTTGCGCACGACAACAAGGTTGGCCAGCCACGTGGGATGAAGTACACCTCTGACAAGGCCTGCCGCTTCCAGCTTCTTGATTTCTTCAGCAATAAACTCTTGGCGCTCCACCGCTTGCTTTCTAAACTTCTGCTTGATGGGCTGCGCGTGAGGACAAACGGCAAGCTTGTGCTCAATCACTTTCCTGGGAACACCGGGGATGTCAGACGGTTGCCATGCAAACACATCGACATTCGCCCGCAGGAAAGCAACGAGCGCGCTTTCCTATTTAGGATCGAGCGTGGCACTGATGGTGAAAGTACCACCAGTGCCATCCTCCTTGGCGGACACCTTCTTGGTTGTGGGTGGAGATGCCATCGCCTTCTTGCACTTGCCGGTGGAGCTCGATGGTGCGTCCTCGACGGCAGCGCAGCACTCCGAGGAGGTGCGTTTGCCGGAGTGGGCCCCAGAGCTCCTGCCGGACTTGGTCTTGTTCTTCCCCCCGGGAGTTTCAGCGGCAAGTATCCTGCTATCCGTTGCGGCTGCTGCGTCCCGATAAATCTTGTCGGCACAGGTAAGCGCGTCCTTCTTATCGCCGGGGACAGAGATGACGCTTATCGGACCTGGCATCTTGAGCATGTTGTAGGCATAATGAGAGGCTGTCATGAACTTGGCAAGCGCCGGACGGCCAAGTATCCCATTGTAAGGCAATGGGATATCAGCAACTTCAAAGGTGATCCTCTCAGTCCTGAAGTTCAGCTCTCCGCCAAAAGTCACTGGCAGTGTGATTTTCCCCTTCGGCTTGCTCCTTCCCGGGTTGATCCCTTGGAATGTGCCGGTTTCTTCAAGCTCGCTGTCGGGGATCTGTAGTTTCCGGACCACAGCAGAGGAGATCAGGTTCAGGCCGGCCCCGCCATCAACCAGCATCTTGGTGACCTTGAGGTTGCAGATGGTTGGTGAAACCAACATTGGCAAACACCCGACCGCAGTTGTGCGGTCAGGGTGATCCTCAATGTCGAAGATGATGGGTGTGCTGGACCACTTCAGAAGTTTGCGCGACTCGACGGGTGGCTCTGCTGCATTAACTTCCCGCACCCATTGTTTGAGTTGGCGGTGGGAAGTATGCAGAGAAGCTCCACCGTCTACGCACAAAACCTCTGTTGCCTTTTGGAACTCCTGCTCGCTGTTATCTCTGTCGTCCATGTCTTCGTCGTCGTCTTCGTCTTCGTCCTTGTCGCGGCCACGGGGAGGTCTGTCTCCTTGCCGCTGCTTGGCCTTGCCGCGGCGTCCTCCCCGGCCATTGAATGGCCGCTTCTTGCCGGACTCTCCACCACCTCCCTGGGCCTTCTCCTTGTCGCGTCGCTCGTACTCAGCTTTTTGCTGCTCGACGAGGTACTCGACCCTTTTGCAGTTCTGGAGGTCATGGCCTTTGGTGCGGTGGATCTTGCAGTACTGCTTGTCGGAGCCGTCCAGCTTGTCGGCGGCCGCCACAGCGGTAGCTTCCTTGCCGGAGCCACCAGCCTGGGCTTTCTTGGCGCCAGCCTCCTTGCCGGACTGCTCGACGACCAGTACTTCTTTCCTCTTCTTTTTCTTGTTGTTCCGCCGCCGGTTCTTCCTTGCCGGGGCGGCATCCTCACTATCTGTTCCTCCTGCTCCAGTATCCTCCCCGGGGAGTCTCCTCCCCTCTTCAGCGCGTGCGCACTTGTCGGCCAGGGCATAAAGCTCACTGACATCCCGGATCTTGCACATCGCCATTTCCTCCCTCATCCTGCGGTTACGCACGTTCTGGTGGAACGCGCTGATAACCGCGGCAGGGTGGACATCTAGGATGTTGTGTTGGACGCGGCTGAATCTTTGGATGTACTTTCGCAGGGACTCTCCTTCCTTCTAGGCGAGTATATGAAGATCGCTCTCCTGGCCATGGGGCTTGTGGCCGCCCGTGAAGGCGCTAACAAACTGATGGCACAGGTCGGCCCAAGAAGAAATGGAATTCTCCGGCAAGTGCATAAGCCAAGACCTGGCTTGAGCACGAGCGGGAAGTAGTTAGCGAGTATCTTCTCATCTCGTCCCCCGGCAGCCTGCACCGCGATGGTGTAAATGCCGAGGAACTCCGACGGATGAGTCTTGCCGTCGTACTTCTCGGGTACGTCGGGCTTGAAGTTTTTCATGCTGGGCCACTGGACTTGTCGCAGCTCTCGGGTGAACGCAGGACAACCCGCCGCGTACGGCAAGTCGCCTGGTTCTCCGGGCGCGTGCATATCAACAGCGGGCCCAGCACGCTGGTCGGATTGTCGCCGCGCTTCTCTTCGACGCTCGATGCGAGTTCAAGCGTCTTCTTGTCGTCTGTCGTCAAGGACTTGGCGTTGATCGCGGCGAGCTCGTGGATCCGACGACGCCGTGGAATCGTCGTCGATGTTGATCCGGTGAGTCGGCGATTTCGGCCTTCGGGGCGGGGAGTGCACGGTGGTTGCACCCCCGGCGGTCTTGTCACCATCAGCCCGCGCCTGGCTAACTTGCCGCGGCCGCGACGTCGTCGGCTGCTGCGGAGTGTCGTTATTGGCAAAGGCGATGAGGCTTTGGATGGTGGCCCTCCAGTCGTCGGCCTTGTCTGCCGCCGGAGGGAAGTCGAGGAGCAGCTGAGCTCGAGCTAGAGCTTCTACTGGAGTGGAGGGGAGCGGTGGCGAGCGGTGCGAGGAGCAAGATATGCTCGGACTTCTAACTGCGTTAGAAGGAGCAGGGTCTCGTCCCGGCGACCGCGCCTTGCTCGTGCCAGCACGTTGGCCTTGAGCATCCCGCGACCCGCCAGTTTGACCTTGTCCCAACAAGCGTATGGTACCTTGAGTACCACATCGCTGCCGGTCCGGCACCTCCTGAGAGGGGCGCGGTGCGTGCACGGACGCCGAGGTCTTGGAGTGCGCCCGGTCGTCCGTCTTGTCCATGGACTTGGCGGCGCCGTGAGTTTCCTCGCCGGCGTCCGCCCTTCCGCCAGCGTCTACCCCACCGACCGTTGGCTCCGGTGGCAGCGGGATCGACGCGGACGGGCCTGCTACCTCCGAAGCCTTCTTCTTCGGCGGCATGTCGATGAAGTCGACGAAGCTGATGAAGTTGCTGAAGATTTCGCCCGCGTGAACGCCGGATCAGGTTCACACAACCTCGGCGCCCCCTACCTGGCGCGCCAAAGATGTCGGGGAAACTGATCGCCCACGAACACCTATGGAACCGGAGCCCCTTTTCCGTACGGCAAGGGAGCGGAGGATGCACAAAGAGCGGATCGAGGCGTGCACGCGAGCAGTTTACCCAGGTTCGGGCCGCACGGATGCGTAAAACCCTACTCCTGCCTTGGTTTGTATTGCGTTCTTGGCTCGGGAGCGAGAAGGGCTATAGTACTTATCGCTAGCAACACCGAGCGTGAGAGTGATCGAAGATCGGAACCCCCTCTACGTTGCGCATGGGCCTCCTTTTATAGGTCAAAGGGGTCACCGACAGGTGGCAACGCAGTTGAGGGTAGAAATGTAAAAACGGTGGTAGTTGGAATAGTGTATGTATAGTTCTCTATACCTAACCCTGACGGCAGGGGACAAGGGCATTAAATGTCCGTCGCCGTCGCCCCAAACAGTACAAAAAGTGTCCGTCAGGGCGTCTCCGTTCGCCACGAAGGTGGCCTTGTCATCGCAGCTCGCCACCGTGTACCCCAGGCTGCACAGCCTTCCGCCACGTGTGCCTGGAAGGCCCCCAGGGCGACGCGTGGGCGGATGAGCTGGAGCGCGGGTACTTAGTGGAAGTTTGCCGCGGCAAGCGCCTTGCCGCGGCCGCCATCTTGTCGCGCCCGGGAGCTTGTCGCTCTCTGGGCCTTGCCGGGACGCGTGGCGCGTCCCGGCAAGTCTCTTGAAAATGCCACGTTTGGCCTTCCCGGCAAGCTCCTTTTGCCAGGGTCTTGTGCAAGAGAAGTGGTCTTGAGCCTGGGGTGGCCTTCCCGGCAAGCTCCTCTTGCCGGGGCCTTGTCTCTTTAACTTGAATACTTTGTTCTTGAATGGCTCTAAAGGGAACACAGTGGGCCTTGGCGGACGCGCGGCAAGCCCTGCCACGGGACGCTACTACTGCCCGTGCGCAAGTTCGGGATACTAAGGTACCCCTACTTTAGTACACCGACAACGATGCGGAAATTGCTAAAGTGAGGGGCCAAATAGATCAAGCTAAGTTAGACCTGGCTGCTGAGAATACTAGGATGATCATGAGGCAGGCCGAGTTAGATGATCAGGCTTATCGGCTCCTGTTGGATCAGACTGCATCAAATGATGTAATAAGGAGAAGGCGCCAGTCTCGCCTGTCGCCCGTTTACGAAGCAAGGAACCTCTTCAGTACGCCTGGAGCGGGGACCAGCAATCAGCTAGGAGTAAACCGGAGAGAGGTGCCTGGCACAGGGGCATCGGTCCAGCCATAGGCCACGAATCCAGCCCGTCGGGTCGTTCCATCACAGCACGCGCCAATGCCTCCTGGTCACTACTCCAACCCTTTGGGTAACATAGTTGCAGCCGCTTCACGATTGGTAGCTCTTCCCATTGAAGGGGGATCCCCTATAGCAGTGGAGGCGCGGTGAGCTAGGGAGTTCCTGGAGACAGCTTTAACTCAACAGCAGGCTTATTCTCACAGCCGTGGGAGGATTCATTATACTCCCCGCCCAAGCCGGAGTTACAACAGGCATATGGATGAACCGGCTGTGTCAAGTAGTGCGCGGAATCGAAACCCGCCGCGGAGGGATAACCCGGCGGGTGGAGGTACAAAGTCTCAAGAGGTGGTGGATCAAGGCAGACAGCGCCGCGAGGCCGAATTAGCGACACAATATGAAGCACGTCAACCTACACCGGTTCGTCCATCGACCACGGTCGAGCCAGGAGTTTCTTCCAGCTCCTTGGGAGTACCGTGTCTCACGCCCGCTTTACGCAATGTGCAGCTGCCTAAGGATTTCAAAGGACCGCGCAAGGTGCTCAAATATACTACTTATCTGTCCCCCGAGGCGTGAGTTGAAAGCTACGAGATGGCGATGGAGATGCTGGATGTGGATGATGCGGCATGTGCGAAATACTTCACCTTGATGTTGGAAGGCACGGTTTGTACCTGGTTAAAGGGCTTACCGCGAAATTCCATCGGATCATGGGCCGAGTTACGACGCCGCATTATCAATAACTTCAAGGATACATGCAAGCAGCCCATGTCCATTGTAGACTTAGCGGCTTGCGTTCAAGGGGAGAACGAATCAACGAGTCATTGGGTGCACCGAGTGTCAGAGATCTTGCACTCCTCAGATCGCATCAATCCAGACACAGCAGTGGTGACACTGGAAGGCAATTGCCGGTTTGAACCTCTGAAGCTAAAGTTAGGACGGCTCAAGCGTCACTGTAATGACATGGGGACACTTATGGGGGCCCTGGTAAATTATGCCGATTAGGATAGTGCCAAATATCCAGAGTCTGATGATGAGAAGTCAGGTAAAGGAAAAAAAAATGGTAAAGCGCCGCAGTCTAATCCGGTGAATTAGGGATACAGCGGTAAGGGTAAAGCAGATAGCAATTCAGATTTTGTGGCTAACACTAGCGCACAGGAGGATGGCCAGCATCGCAAAGGTAGACCGCCCCCACGGGGCGGAGGACTAAACATTAATCGGGACCGCTAGATGAACGTGCCTTGCCCTAGGCACGGCATGAAGGAAAAGCCAGCCACGCACCTCTGGAAGGATTGCTTTATTATGAGGGAGTTTAGAAACCGGTTCCAATATGATCATGAATCGTCCGGCGGTTCAGGCCCCGGCTTCCAAGGGCCAGGTTATCAAGGTGGTGGTTCCGGACCAGGATTCCAAGGAAATCAGGGCGGCCACAGCAATCAGAACGGGCATAACCAGCAGAACGCCCAGGGTGGTTATAATCATCAGGGCAATCATCAACAACAACAACAATCAGGCTATCAGAGCAACCCGAAGGAGCTGATTAGCGGGCAATATCACGTCTTCACCACAAGCTTATGTAAACGTGATCAGAAGGTTTATAAGAGAGCAGTGCACTCTTTTGAATCGGCGGTGCCTCATTATTTACGCTGGTCGGAATAGTCCATTGTATGGAGTCGTGAGGATCATCCGCCCTGGGTTGATAATCCGGGTCAGCTGGCCCTAGCGGTGGCGCCTCGGGTTGGGGGTTATAAGTTCACCAAGGTGCTCATGGACGGAGGAAGCAGCATCAATATGCTGTATTACGAGACCTTTCGTCACATGGGGTTAACACACAAGAAGCTCAAGCAGTCCAACACTGTTTTCCATGGCGTGGTGTGTGGGAAATCGGCATATCCGGTCGGTAAAATAGACCTGGAGGTCACCTTTGGAGATGAGCATGACTCGAGGTCGGAAACTTTGACCTTTGAGGTGGTAAAAATCAAGAGCCCGTATCATGCCTTGTTCGGGCAACCAGTTTATGCTAAGTTCATGGCGAGGCCCTGTTATGTTTATCTGCAGCTCAAGATGCCAGGTCACAAGGGAACTATCACGGTCCATGGGAGTCGGAAGATTGCTTTGGAATGCGAGGAAGGTGACGCAGCCTATGCTGAGGCGGTTTGTGCAACCGAGGAGTTGACATTTTACAAGGACAATGTTGATCCGACGGATATGTCTCCGTTGAAGAAGTTGACTACAGAGCATGATCCGGCCTTGAAATTTAAATCAGCTGATGAGACCAAGCAGGTTGATTTTCTTCCTAGCGATTCATCCAAGCAATTCACCATCAGCGCTAACCTGGATCCGAAATAGGAAAGCGCGCTCATCGAGTTCTTCCGTGAGAATCGAGACATCTTTGCATGGAAACCTTCTGACATGCCAGGTGTACTACGGGAACTCGCTGAGCACACTCTTAACATTGATCCCAAGTTTAAGCCAGTTAAACAGTTTCTTCGCCGCTTCAATGAAGAAAGCCTCAAGGCTATTAGTGAAGAAGTGGCCAGGCTCTTGGCGGCAGGGTTTATAGTTGAAGTGTTCCATCCTGAGTGGTTGGCTAATCTGGTGCTGGTGCTCAAAAAGAACGGCACTTGGCGAATGTGTGTTGATTACACAGATCTCAACAAGGCCTGTCCAACTGACATCCTTGCCCTCCCCCGTATTGATCAAATCATTGATGCTACAGCGGGTTGTGAGCGCTTAAGCTTTCTGGATGCATATTCGGGTTATCATCAGATCAAGATGGCAGTTAAGGACCAAGATAAAATGGCTTTTATAACTCCCTTTGGAGCCTTCTGCTATGTATCCATCCCTTTTGGGCTCAAGAGTGCCCAGGCGACATATCAGCGTTGCGTACAGAATTGTCTTCATAAGCAAATTGGGGAAACATTCATGCGTACGTGGATGATATCATGGTAAAGTCCATGAAAGAAGAGACTTTGATAGCCGACTTGAAGGAAACTTTCAACAACCTTCGGGTTTATAAGATGATGCTTAATCCGGCCAAATGCGTTTTCGGAGTACCAGCAGGCAAGCTCCTGGGGTTCCAGGTGTCAAACAGGGGAATTGAAGCTAATCCGTAGAAGATCAAGCCTATTACGTCCTTGGCTAAACTGGCGTGCATCAACGATGTTCAGCGCATAGCAGGCCGCATTGTGGTATTGAGCCGGTTTATCAGCCGTTTGGGAGAGAAGGTGTCAGGACCCCGATCCTAAGTCACACAGGTCTAGCCTGTAACACATCATATCCCTTTGCGGCCTCACGCACGGTATCCCCACGGGTGCCACCTTACCTGGCCCGGGACCGTTTGCGCATTTTGGCACACGTATATGATAGTGTCGCTAGCATCAGTATGACAGAGAACCCGGGCCGACATGACTAGTTATAAACCAAAAGTGGCACTAAATTACAGAGACAGGCATACATGACCCAACAACGAATGTGTCGGTCATCAACATATGAACCAAAGTCGTAGCAAGCTACAAGGACTTAAAGGAACAACGCGTGACATTTCCCCTAAGGGACAGCACATGAATGAAGAAGGACACATGCCGGCCAGCCTAAGTGTTCCGGAGCAGTAGCAAGCTACCAAGGCTCAGTGGAAGCACTAGGAGACATTTCCCTGTAAGATAGGCTACCAAGGGTAAACAACTAGGTGTCGGATCCCACACATAGCAATACACATTACACGTACGCATAACATGCAAGTATGTGATGTACAACATGGCATCACAACATAACTCAACAACTCATATAGATAAGGCCCAGAAGAGCCATCATAGCACTTATTACAAACAGAGGTCACATGACACAACATACATAGCATACAGGCAACGGAAGCATAACATGTCTGAGTACAGACAACTACAAATGAAAAAGGCTGAGGAGCCTGACTATCTACAAGACCCTACCAAGGGTACAAGATCGTAGCTGAGGTAACTAGCTAAACATCGAAGTCCACGCGGAACCACTAGCGAGACTGAAGTCTCTCTGCAAAAACATAAATTAAGCAAACGTGAGTACAAAGGTACTCCGCAAGACTTACATCAGAACTAGCTACATATGCATCAGTATCAACAAAGGGGGTGGTGGAGTTTTGACTGCAGCAAGCCAGCTTGACTCGGTGGCTATCCTAAACTACGACTGCAAGTAACTCTTCTGAGGTGGCGCACACGAGTCCACATATTCACCAATCAATACACCACTATGGATCCGCTACAGCCTCCCTACGAGAAGGCCATCCATAGCACTCACGCTTATCTTGCATGTTTTAGAGTATCCACTTTCACTTGTCTATGAACTGTAGAGGTAACCCAGAAGTCCATTTCCGCGGACACGGCTATTCGAATAGATTATATATAACCCTGCAGGGGTGTACTTCTTCACACACGCTCTCACCACTTACCGGCGTTTACACGACATGTACTCGGCAACCTTCAAGCGGAGGCCCAGCGAGGGTGTCGGCCACGACCTGCCTAACCACACAAGTCTCTCGTCCAGGTTTATCGCCTATTTGGGTTCCATCCGTGGGGAGATCCGGCCGGGGTGTCGCTCACGGCCCCAAACGATGTGTACAGGGTTCCCGCATCACCAAACGGGCGATCGGTACACCGTGCCATGTACCTGCCGCGTCACAGCCCATCCCGAGGGTCAGCGCTGCGCACGACCTCCAGTAAACTACAAACACCAAAAACTAGTTGCAACTCCTGGACAGAGGACAAGGGCAGTTAATAAGTCGAGAGGGTCCATTGGTTTCGGACCCAATGCATGGTAGTAACTGGTCATGGATCAACCAACACTGAACTCAGTTCCAGAGGATGGCTGCAATGAGACAACCCACCATGTACTCCTACATGGCCTCTCATCGCTACCTTTACCAAATCGTGTTCACACACTTAGCTCACACACATTAGGACATGTTCATCACCATTCCAATTCATCCCCGATGAATCAGACCTGACACAACTCTAAGCAATAGCGGGCATAACCAAAAAGCATGAATGAGTAGGCACAACATGGCTGAAACAACTCCTACTCATACTAGTGGGTTTCAACTATTTACTGTGGCAATGACAAGTCATGCAGTGGAAAGGGGTTCAACTACCGCAGTAGGTAACAGTTGAAGCGTTGTTGTCCTAATGCAGTAAAAGAGAGCAAGAGCGAGTGAGTGGGATTGTATCGGAATGTTCAATGGGGTTTGCTTGCCTGGCACTTCTGAAGATGACATTGGGTCTTCATCGGTGTCATCGATCACATCGTCGGAACACGTCTACTGAAAGGGGACAAACACCGGCAACAGAGAAAGAACACAATCAATGCAATGCGACAATATGATGCATGATCATGACATGGCAATATGCTGTTGATTGAGCTAATGCAGCTAGCAACCATATTAAATGAAGTTGGTTTGAACCAAAGGTTCAAATTCAAACTCCATATGTGATTATTCATCTGTCATTTAATCGATTTGACCTGATCAGCAGGTTTAACTTGTTCAAACATGCATGAAAATGCCATAAACAGATTCCTTGGATTTTTCTGATCAATTTACATATATAAATTATTTTCATCTGAGCTATAGTTTATTTTCTATGATTTTTAGAAGTTTTTGGCTATTTTCTGAAATAAATAAATCATTTATGATTTATTTAAAATTCCAGAAAACACTTATTGCGTCAGCACTAGGTCATGCTGACATCAGCAAGTCAACAGGGGCTGGTCCAGTCAAACCTGACCAGTGGGGCCCACTGGTCAGTGACACAACTAACTAAACTAACTTATTTAATACTAACCTAGTTTAATTAGCCGGGGGGCCCACATGTCAGTGAGTCACAGGGTTAACTAATTACAAATAAGCACTAACCTAAATTAGCAGGGCACTGGGCCCACCTGTCACTGACTAACCTAACTAACTAGATTAATTAGCAATTAACTTAATTATCTTAGCTAATTAGAGGCGGGGGGGCCACGCGTCAGTGACACAGGGGGTCAACTGGGTCAGCCCGGGTCAAACTCGCCGGAGTTGACCCGTGGCTCGTCGCCGGCGGAGCCAGAGACGGCGGAGGGCGTCGGGTTTCGCCCTGAGGCGACCAAACGAGCGGCGGAAGGGCTCTACGTGGAGCTGGGACTCACCCGCATCCATTTACGCAAGTGATTGGAGCTGGGGTGGCCGGAGCTCGCCGGAAACGAGCTTGCGACGGCGCCGGAGTTCGGGCACCGTCGAGTTAGGCGCTGCGGGGCACGGGGAGGTGAGCTGGTGGGTGCGGCGTGCTCCTGGGGGTGCGTTGGGTGTGCTTATGGGCTCGGACGAGAGCGGCAGCGGCTGTGGCCACGGCGGCGAGGAAGCACGGCTCCGGCGAGCTTCGGAGCTCAAGCGGACGGCGTCCACGGCGAGAGATGGACCACGGGGTCAAGGGGAAGACGTAGAGGAGCTCACAGAGATTCCAGCGGAGCAAACGACGTGGACGGGGAAGCTCTGGACGACGTGAATCGATGACGACGATCTCCGGCGGTCGGAGCTTCAAGACGAGGTCGGGGATGACGCTACGGGGCTTCTGGCATCGTGTTCGTTGGTGGAGAGCATCGGGGCGACGCGGCGAAGCCGATGGACAGGCTAGCTAGGCGAGGGAGTCTCGGTGGCCGTGGTGGCAGTGGACGACGGCGAAGGCAGCGCGCTCGGCAGTGGCGGGGAGGAGAGACAGGGGAGGGGGAAGAGCACGGGGTGAGTGAGAGAGAGACCGGGGGGGTTGCATGGCGTCGCGAGGGAGATCCAGGGCGAAGGGAGGCAACCATACAGAGTGGAGGTGGCCGGAGTGCGGCGACCACGCGCCGGCACGCGCGCTCGTCCTCCTGGCAAGGAGGAAGACGACAGGGAGGAGGCGGTGGTGGGCTGGGCCGCCAGCTGGGCCGCAGGTAAGGCGAGGTAGTCCTTCTCCTTTTTCCTAATTCTGTTTCTGTTTCTATTTTAACTTCTATTTTCTTTTTTTTTTAAATATTTTGCCACTGTTTTGAAATTAAACAATTTCAAACAATGCCAAAACTCCTCTGAATATTTTTATTTTGCTAGATGGACTTTTCCAGAAGCTCATAAAACATTTCAGGGGTATTTGAAATTATATTCTAATTATATGAATATAATTCAAATTCAAATAGCTAATGATTTAAATTCAAAGTCCCAAAAATAAATCTTTAAAAATGTTCCTAAATTTTGGTTTGGTCTCAAAGCCTTGCCAAAATTATCAAACATTGATGAAGGCATTTTGGGTTTATTGAATGCAATTTTTCTTAAGCTGGACCTATTTGGATTCAAGGTGCTAGGGTTTGAACATCCCCATTTCAAGTTTAACAAAATTTAAACATGATGCTCAAGCAAGACCAACCCAAGTGCAAGACAAAACTTGGAATGTGACAACTCACCCCCACTAAAACAAGAATCTCGTCCCGGGATTCGAGCGTAGGGTAAGAAATCAGAGGGGACACTAACTAACACAATCTTCATGATCCAGCTGTCCTTCATATGAATGTTGATTGCTTGCATAATGTTGATCCTGACATCCTGGCTTTTAAGGTCTTTGTCCAACACAGTGACGACGAAAGAAACTCCACAGTAGTTGATCTTGTGAAAGATCGGGCAACTCAAGATCAGCTCTTGGAGTGAGACGTTGAAACATCTCTTGAGATGAGACACGAAGTACACCTCTAGGGGGATGGAGTGAAACAAACGATGAAGATTCACCTAGTGGCAATAATTCCACCCCTAAGAAGATGGTGATCGATACCACCAGACGAGCCACCTTAGAGAAGGTGACTCGCAAAGTTATTCCCTTAAGTGGCAAAAAGAATTACTTTTGAGATAGAGATCATTGAAACTCTCTATAGCAGCCGGAGGCAAATCACAATCGATCGTTTGACGGAGTCCGAAAGAATGACGTACTCGGCCAGAATGGACGATGTGGACTACCTTGTTAAAGACAACACAAGGGATGATTTTGGTTAACATTGGAAATGGATGGGACCCATGGCAAGTCCATTGCTGAAGATAATCCAGAACATCAGTGATTGAGAACGGTAACCCATGGAGAATTGGCACATTGGCGGTGCAAGCTGGGAACAAAATGCAAATGCTGGGAATGATTCTGGTAACTGGGAAGAATCCCAACAGTAGAGAGTAAATCTACTCTTGAGGGGTTATAGCATAACCAATAGCACTGGGAGCAATCCCGGTTGGTGTCGAGGATAACACCTAGTGCTTGCGCGTGCTCTCAAGAACTTGAGTATTCCCATATTCATCAAGGTTTTACCAATATCCGTGTCAAGGATCCCGGCAACATCACATATTACCATGATGAATAATGATGGATGATGCAGATGCAAAGGAAGATAACACCTTCTCGGATTTCACCGTGGCGAGGCCAAGGGGACGAAATCTGGATGATCAACCGAGAGACATTTAGCACTCCGTTTCTAACGTTCTCCTTGATGTGCTAGCGCAACCCATTTATTAAAATGGTTTGGTACCTAGAACGTCAAGTAAAAGGTCGAACTTCAGGAGCACAAAATCCATAGGGAACAACTAGGGAGTAAATCCTACGAAATCCTTATGGGGAGGTGGCCAACTTCTTCAATCAAGATTCTACAACAATAGGTCTTCCGGCTGGGTGTGTTGGCCACGACATCCACTTTACCGGTTATCGAGAGACCAATATTATAGTTCTTGGGAAAGGCTCCAACCATCATATCTGCCTGAGATTCAGTTCTGGTTGGTGTCAGGATATTCCAGACTCATCGAGTCTAGAAGGAAAAATGAAAGTTTGCAACACAATTCGACGAGACGACGTTGCGAGATTCTCGGGAATGAACTACGATAGCAAGCTCCAAAACATGAGCTGGTTCTGCTACAAACCTGTGAACACGTTGTCCAAGACAAGCATGACCACATAGCAGTCTTATGATAAAACACTACCGAGTTCTGGTTGGGAACCATCGTCTAGGATATCGAAGTCCTTACATAAGTCATATGATTAGCTCTTATGATGGAACTTTTCTCCTTGAACAAATCAATCAGTGGCTTGGTGTGCTAGGGATACATATAGAGTGAAGGTTGCAAATCTCCAAACCACAGAATACTTCGCACGTATGCTTGACTGACTTGGGATGATTCCACAGGAAGCAAAACAAACCTTCTCAACTCACTGTGGCAACTTACATCAATTACACATGAATTAGGGAAAGTTTCTTCTCTCATCCAACATATACCTCATGAACGGGACACGAAGGCAATGCTTACAAAGTTTCCCACACTAGCTTAATGTCCTACAAAATCATGGAGGAGATAACAGTGTTGCTGATGGGCTCAACAACAATTCATCCAGGTTTCCATGGAGATGGAATTCCATAATTATGTGAACAAGTGATAGTACTGGTCAGACCCAGAGATATAATGAGGTATGCTCGAGGGACACCCACGAGTAAGACAACATTATGAATATCATTGGTTCTGATTTGATTTGGTGATAGCCCATACTCAAATCAAAGTTTTGATATGACAATAGGTCCAACAACGGATCACAGGGACCAATTGATGAGGATATCTTCTATCTTCAACACACGCAAATATACTCCTTGGGATGAACTAAGCTGGCAAGCTTTTATCTTCCAACTCTCCAAGTTATTGTTTTAGCTTAACCAACCAGTTCAGGGTATCCAACACAGATTCTTGGAGAAGTGGTGGTTTATAAGGAACCAACTTGATCACGAACTCAACATAGCGGTTAGGTGACAACCTGGTAATACTTCCGAGAAGATATTCAGAAAATCATGAACCACCGATATGTTGCTAAGTCCGAAACAATCTTGCTTTTCAGGGCAAGAAGATATGATCAAATAAGCAAGGGATTGAATAATCCTAACTCATTGGTCAAGGAGTGCACCAGGAAAGATGGACTAGTAGCACGATCGATCTTAGAATGGTGATTTGGTAACCAACACACTAAGAATGAGATTATCGTCCATTTGCTACCAAGCAACGAAGTAGCTAGGAGTATTGATTTCACACATCACATTTCACTTGTCAGTATTCCGGTTACAACAACACGGAGACCGAGGAATGGACGATGATGGTGAGAAGTATCACTGTATCAAGAGTTCATAAGAGATAGTGCAATTCTCATGACATTCTTGACATAAAAATGGTAATACTCCAGGATAGAACAGTTTAGAAGCTGCATTAGCATTCTTCATCTGCGAAGTACAACTTCTTTGACCCAATCCTGGATATGGATAAGGTACTGGAGTTTGTTTCTCCTAGTCATTCCGGAATAGAATGGCTTGACGGACCACAAGAGTAAAAGGCATAGATGAGCACGAGTGCACAACTATTCCTGACTATCAACTGATAGACGAGGGTCATAATACAACTAAAAGGGGAAAACTCAAAGGAACATATAACTTTTTGAGTTGTGGATGGATAGATTAACATGTCGAACGAGTTCAACATATTTCTTCCGGATAACCCATGCAGAAAGTAGAATTGGCAGAGTCACAATATGAATGGAGTACTACTCGAGAGCACTCGGGTTGTGATCTTTTGGTTCAGAAGAACTTCTGCCATGATGGTTCATGGTATTTGGAAGAAGGATATACCACGGACCTCGAGGACTATCACAAGGTTACTAATATCCTAAAGGGACGAGCAATACTATCAACATGAAGTAAGTAGAGTGAATCTTGGGTTCAAGAACCCAGGAGTAGAATGCTTACTAACTCAATGGCATCACGGGATGCTTTTAAGAATAATGGCCAGAATCATCACACTGGGAATATAAAGCATTGCTAGATTACTGGTGATCTTCTAAGACACCTAGGGTCATAATAATAACTCCAACACATGTGTCGAGGTAACGGAGTACCTCCACACACCGACTAGTGTGATTAATCTGGCCTAAAGGACATCGGAAACAGGGAGGAAGGTTTGCAAATGCATCAGACTATTTAGAAACCTAGAATGACTCGGACAGCATAACGGCTGTAAATGCTCGAAAATAATTTTGAGACTCATGCACAAAGATAGCATAACCACTCAACATCATAATGTCAAGGTTCTGAGATCAACAGTTGAACACACAGAAGTAGAATAAACTGAACTGAGAGTTGAATTCATAATTAATGTGATCCTGGTAGACATAGGAGAAAGCCTAGTTCTTAATCCCCGTGGAATAGAAGAAGGTGACTCAGATCAGAAGGTCATAAGGTAAAGGAGTAAAAAGAGCCTTACGTTCCCTTCCACAATCAATTCCCTTATATAACTAAAGAGTTTCTAGACACAACTTCGACCAGTTTGGCTTACTAATCCTACAGGCAGTCAGGCTCTGATACCAAAGCTGTCAGAACCCCGATCCTAAGTCACACAGGTCTAGCCTGTAACACATCATATCCCTTTGCGGCCTCACGCACGGTATCCCCACGGGTGCCACCTTACCTGGCCCGGGACCATTTGCGCATTTTGGCACACGTATATGATAGTGTCGCTAGCATCCGTATGACAGAGAACCCGGGCCGACATGACCAGTTATAAACCAAAAGTGGCACTAAATTACAGAGACATGCATACATGACCCAGCAACGAACGTGTCGGTCATCAACATATGAACCCAAGTCGTAGCAAGCTACAAGGACTTAAAGGAACAACGCTTGACATTTCCCCTAAGGGACAGACACAGGAACGAAGAAGGACACATGCCGGCCAGCCTAAGTGTTCCGGAGCAGTAGCAAGCTACCAAGGCTCAGTGGAAGCACTAGGAGACATTTCCCTGTAAGATAGGCTACCAAGGGTAAACAACTAGGTGTCGGATCCCACGCATAGCAATACACATTACACGTACGCATAACATGCAAGTATGTGATGTACAACATGGCATCACAACATAACTCAACAACTCATATAGATAAGGCCCAGAAGAGCCATCATAGCACTTATTACAAACAGAGGTCACATGACCCAACATACAGAGCATACACGCAACGGAAGCATAACATGTCTGAGTACAGACAACTACAAATGAAAAAGGCTGAGGAGCCTGACTATCTACAAGACCCTCCCAAGGGTACAAGATCGTAGCTGAGGTAACAAGCTAAACGTCGAAGTCCACGCGGAACCACTAGCGAGATTGAAGTCTCTCTGCAAAAACATAAATTAAGCAAACGTGAGTACAAAGGTACTCAGCAAGACTTACATCAGAACTAGCTACATATGCATCAGTATCAACAAATGGGGTGGTGGAGTTTTGACTGCAGCAAGCCAGCTTGACTCGGTGGTTATCCTAAACTACGACTGCAAGTAACTCTTTTGAGGTTGCGCACACGAGTCCACATATTCACCAATCAATACACCACTATGGATCCGCTCCCGTCTCCCTACGAGAAGGCCATCCATAGCACTCACGCTTATCTTGCGTGTTTTAGAGTATCCACTTTCACTTGTCTATGAACTGTAGAGCTAACCCAGAAGTCCATTTCCGCGGACACGGCTATTCGAATAGATTATATATAACCCTGCAGGGGTGTACTTCTTCACACACGCTCTCACCACTTACCGCTGTTTACACGACATGTACTCGACAACCTTCAAGCGGAGGCCCAGCGAGGGTGTCGGCCACGACCTGACTAACCACACAAGTCTCTCGTCCAGGTTTATCCCCTATTTGGGTTCCATCCGTGGGGAGATCCGGCCGGGGTGTCGCTCACGGCCCCAAACGATGTGTACAGGGTTCCCGCATCACCAAACGGGCGATCGGTACACCGTGCCACGTACCTGCCACGTCACAGCCCACCCCGAGGGTCAGCGCTGCGCACGACCTCCAGTAAACTACAAACACCTGAAACTAGTTGCAACTTCTGGACAGAGGACAAGGGCAGTTAATAAGTCGAGAGGGTCCATTGGTTTCGGGCCCAATGCATGGTAGTAACTGGTCATGGATCAACCAACACCGAACTCAGTTCCTGAGGACGGCTGCAATGAGACAACCCACCATGTACTCCATATGGCCTCTCATCGCTACCTTTACCAAATCGTGTTCACACACTTAGCTCACACACATTAGGACATGTTCATCACCATTCCAATTCATCCCCGATGAATCAGACCTGACACAACTCTAAGCAATAGTGGGCATAACCAAAAAGCATGAATGAGTAGGCACAACATGGCTCAAACAACTCCTACTCATACTAGTGGGTTTCAACTATTTACTTTGGCAATGACAGGTCATGCAGTGGAAAGGGGTTCAACTACCGCAGCAGGTAACAGTTGAAGCGTTGTTGTCCTAATGCAGTAAAAGAGAGGAAGAACGAGAGAGTGGGATTGTATCGGAATGTTCAATGGGGTTTGCTTGCCTGGCACTTCTGAAGATAACATTGGGTCTTCATCGGTGTCATCGATCACATCGTCGGAACACGTTTACTGAAAGGGGACAAACACCGGCAACAGAGAAAGAACACAATCAATGCAATGCGACAATATGATGCATGATCATGACATGGCAATATGCTGTTGATTGAGCTAATGCAGCTAGCAACCATATTAAATGAAGTTGGTTTGAACCAAAGGTTCAAATTCAAACTCCATATGTGATTATTCAAATGTCATTTAATTGATTTGACCTGATCAGCAGGTCTAACTTGTTCAAACATGCATGAAAATGCCATAAACAGATTCCTTGGATTTTTCTGATCAATTTTCATATATAAATTATTTTCATCTGAGCTATAGTTTATTTTCTATGATTTTTAGAAGTTTTGGCTATTTTCTGAAATAAATAAATCATTTATGATTTATTTAAAATTCCAGAAAACACTTATTGCGTCAGCACTAGGTCATGCTGACATCAGCAAGTCAACAGGGGCTGGTCCAGTCAAACCTGACCAGTGGGGCCCACTGGTCAGTGACACAACTAACTAAACTAACTTATTTAATACTAACCTAGTTTAATTAGCCCGGGGGGCCCACATGTCAGTGAGTCACAGGGTTAACTAATTACAAATTAGCACTAACCTAAAATTAGCAGGGCACTGGGCCCACCTGTCACTGACTAACCTAACTAACTGGATTAATTAGCAATTAACTTAATTATCTTAGCTAATTAGAGGCGGGGGGCCCACGCGTCAGTGACCCTGGGGGCCAACTGGGTCAGCCCGGGTCAAACTCGCCGGAGTTGACCCGTGGCTCGTCGCTGGCGGAGCCAGAGATGGCGGAGGGCGTCGGGTTTCGCCCTCAGGCGACCAAACGAGCGGCGGAAGGGCTCTACGTGGAGCTGGGACTCGCCCGCATCCATTTACGCAAGTGGTTGGAGCTGGGGTGGCCAGAGCTCGCCGGAAACGAGCTTGCGGCGGCGCCGGAGTTCGGGCACCATCGAGTTAGGCGCTGCGGGGCACGGGGAGGTGAGCTGGTGGGTGCGGCGTGCTCCTGGGGGTGCGCTGGGTGTGCTTATGGGCTCGGACGAGAGCGACAGCGGCTGTGGCCACGGCGGCGAGGAAGCACGGCTCCGGCGAGCTTCGGAGCTCTAGGGGACAGCGTCCACGACGAGAGATGGACCACGGGGTCAAGGGGAAGACAGAGAGGAGCTCACAGAGATTCCAGCGGAGCAAACGACGTGGACGGGGAGGCTCTGGACGACGCGAATCGATGACGACGATCTGCGGCGGCCGGAGCTTCAAGACGAGGTTGGGGAAGACGCTACGGGGCTTCAGGCATCGTGTTCGTTGGTGGAGAGCATCGGGGCGACGCGGCGAAGCCGATGGACAGGCTAGCTAGGCGAGGGAGTCTCGGTGGCCGTGGTGGCAGTGGACGACGGCGACGGCAGCGCGCTCGGCAGTGGCGGGGAGGAGAGACAGGGGAGGGGGAAGAGCACGGGGTGAGTGAGAGAGAGACCGGGGGGTTGCGTGGCGCCGCGAGGGAGATCCAGGGCGAAGGGAGGCAACCAGACAGAGTGGAGGTGGCCGGAGTGCGGCGACCACGCGCCGGCACGCGCGCTCGTCCTCCTAGCAAGGAGGAAGACGACAGGGAGGAGGAGGTGGCGGGCTGGGCCGCCAGCTGGGCCGCAGGTAAGGCCAGGTAGTCCTTCTCCTTTTTCCTAATTCTGTTTCTGTTTCTATTTTAACTTCTGTTTTCTTTTTTTTGAAATCTTTTGCCACTGTTTTGAAATTAAACAATTTCAAACAATGCCAAAACTCCTCTGAATATTTTTATTTTGCTAGATGGACTTTTCCAGAAGCTCATAAAACATTTCAGGGGTATTTGAAATTATATTCTAATTATATGAATATAATTCAAATTCAAATAGCTAATGATTTAAATTCAAAGTCCCAAAAATAAATCTTTAAAAATGTTCCTAAATTTTGGTTTGGTCTCAAAGCCTTGCCAAAATTATCAAACATTGATGAAGGCATTTTGGGTTTATTGAATGCAATTTTTCTTAAGCTGGACCTATTTGGATTCAAGGTGCTAGGGTTTGAACATCCCCATTTCAAGTTTAACAAAATTTAAACATGATGCTCAAGCAAGAACAACCCAAGTGCAAGACAAAACTTGGGATGTGACAGAAGGCCATCCCGCTTTACCAGATGATGAAAAAGACAGATCGCTTTGTCTGGAGTGATGCTGCTGATGCTACGTTCGAGGACTTAAAGAAGCAATTGGCAGAGCCGCCTATCCTTGCCGCACCAGTTGATAATGAGCCATTGTTGTTATACGTGGCTGCTAATGCCCGAGCCGTAAGTGTTGTCATTGTAGTGGAGCGCAAGGAGGCGGGGAAGGAATATCCGGTTCAAAGGCCGGTTTACTATATTAGCGAGGTGCTCATTGTGTCAAAGCAGAGATATCCGCATTGGCAGAAATTTGTATATGGGGTCTTCATGGCAAACCGAAAGCTTCAGCAGTATTTTCAAGGCCATCCAATCACTGTGGTCAGTTCTGTCCCTCTGGGAGATATAATCCAGAATAGAGAAGCAACTGGCCGATTTGCCAAGTGGGCCATTCAACTTATTCCTCACGGGCTAAAATATGTGCCTTGTACTGCAATGAAATCTCAAGCACTGGTAGACTTCATCAACGATTGGACGGAGCTGCAAGCACCGGAGGAGAAACCGGATCACACGTACTGGACTATTCACTTTGATGGATCTAGACAATTGGAGGGCTCGGGGCTGGAGTTGTATTAACTTCCCCACGAGGTGATAAGTTTTATTATGTCCTCCGCTTAATGTTCCCTTGTACTAACAATGCAGCTGAATATGAGGCTCTCCTCCATGGTCTGCGAATGGCTAAGGAGATGAATTTAAGCCGGGTTAAATGCTTCGGTGACTCGGACTTGGTGGCACAACAAGTGTCTGGTACTTGGGATTCCAAGGATCCACTGATGGCGGTGTATCATCGAGAGGTGGACGCTGTCGCTGGGCACTTCAAGGGTTATTAGGTGGACCACGTGGACTGGCAGAAGAATGAAGCGGCAGACGCATTAAGCCATCTGGGCTCCCAGCGTAAACCAGTTCCACCTAATGTCTTCCTCGATGTATTACATAATCCACCTGTGAAATTACCTTCAGAAGAAGACTTGGCTGTTCCTGATCCAGAGCCTCAATTGGTAGCGGCACTCCATGTGATTCCGGATTGGACAGTCCCATACCTAGCATATATGAACCGAGGTGAGTTACCAGAGGATGAAGTCTTGGCTAGGCAGATAATCCGGCGGTGTAAATCAATTACTATTGTCGAGCTGCATCATTGCAGTGTATCCGGGGAGTTTCAATGTTGTGTGTAACCGGAGGAGGGCTGTGAGATTCTTCGAGAGATACACGAAGGAGATTGTGGTCACCACGCCGGTTCAAAATCTTTGGTAGCTAAAGCTTTTCTTCATGGGTTCTATTGGCTGACGGCTCATGCTAATGCAGAGGACCTGGTCAAAAATTGTGATGCTTGCCAGAGGTTCTCACGGCGTGCTCATATACCGGCTCAAGAATTGAGGATGATTCCAATTACTTGGCCGTTCGCAACTTGGGGGCTAGATATGGTTGGGCCCTTTAAGATATCTCCGGATAAGAAGACCCACCTCCTGGTGGCGGTTGACAAATTTACCAAGTGGGTCGAGGCAGAGACGGTCAGCAAGTGAGATGCAGCAACGACTGTTCAATTCATCAAAAGGATGATTTTCTAGTTTGGCTTTCCACGCAGTATTATAACTGATGACGGCACCAATTTGTCCAAGGGGGCTATGGAAGAATTTTCTCAACGCGAGCACATCCGGCTTGACGTATCTTCAGTACCTCACCCCCAGTCCAATGGTCAAGCTGAGAGAGCCAATCAAGAGATCTTGAGAGGCATCAAGCCCCGGCTCATGGTTCCTTTGCAGAGGACACCGGGTTGTTGGGTGGAAGAAATGCCCTCTGTGCTATGTAGCATCATCACCACACCCAACAGGTCCACGGGTTACATGCCTTTCTTCATGGTATATGGAGCTGAAGTGGTTCTCCCTAGTGATATCCGTCATGATTCGCCTCGGGTGGCGGCTTACGTTGAAACTGATAATGAGAAGGCGCGGCAAGACGCATTGGACTGCCTAGATGAGGAGCGTGACATTACAGCGGCTCGATTTGCGATTTATCAGCAAGATCTGCATCGATACCATAGTCGCCGAGTTAAAACCAGAACGTTTCAAGAAGGAGATCTAGTGCTCCGGCTCATCCAAGACCAGATAGATATGCACAAGCTATCGCCACCTTGGGAATGACCCTTTGTGGTCAGCAAGAATCTACACAATGGGTCATACTACCTCATTGACGTTCGAGAACACAAGGACTCACGCACCACGGAGGAGGAGACCCAACGGCCGTGGAACATAGCTCATCTTTGGCCTTACTACACCTTAGCCATAGGCTCCATTTTATGTACATATATTCACAATGTATATATTATGATCAATATAATGAACCGGCATGCCTGTTAAAGCGGGGTATCCGCTGCTTTTTTCATAAGAGTTTGTCACATGGGGGCTTCTGTGTGTAAGACGGAGTTCCTATGGCCCTCTTAGACCGACTATCAAGCCAATATCATCATAAGAGCACAGCTCTGGTTACTTCGGCAATCTGGCTATCAAGCCAACATGATGGTAAGGGGCAAAAGAGAGTTAGATGCATAGCACAACGCAAACATAGGCACCCGATGAGCACAGCTCACAATGTTACTTGGGGGCTTCTGTTGCACAGCGGCAAAGAGTTTTTAAAGACCCTTGTAATAGGCTATCAAGCCACGGCTTGGAAGCCTCGTGTATACACCTAAAACCCCGGGTTAACCTGCCTGCATCAAGTAAGTCACTCCGCCCAGGTAAATCTGGTATGACCCGTTGAATGATTGACAAGTCAATCTTATAACAGACCCTGAACTTGTCAACGTTAAAATGACGATTGGTTAAGGATTGAGGACCATCTTAACAGGCTTTGTGAAATGGTTTAACTCAGCGGCCTGGCAGCCCATGAAAAGCCGCGAATTTGGAGCCTGACAGCTCATAAAAAGCCTCGACTACAAGTTTTTTATTTGCTTTGTTTGCCAAGTTTTTACTTCTCAATGAGATTGTTGATATTCATCCGATATTTATTGATTCGGTCGAGTGGTTGACTTCAAGTCGCCACCGTTAAACCGGCATTCACAGAATCCGGTGTGGTTTGATTACAAATCGCCAGTATTATCTACAGCTAAGCTGGTGTTTATCTGTAATGTCCCAGATGTAACACCTTCCAATTATGGCAATATATGAAACTTTGACTTCATCAATTCCATTTTGGGCTCTTCTTTCATTTCGGGTTTCTTCGTTTTGTCGTGTGCATGTGTGCATTTCATCCATGTCATGTTGTCATGTGCATTGCATTGCATTCGTGTTGTCACTTGCACCCGGTTCCACTCGCCTCTTCTCGTTGTCTGTTTCGAGTTCCGACGCTCTCACACGTGCCCGTGGCATCCTCGAGTCCTTCTTTCGTGTGTGGCCGTGTAACGTTCCCGGAATGAGGTGAGACTTGTCGTGCGATGTTGTTTTGGTACGTGTAGGCCGCCTGTCAAGTTTCATCGCGTTTGCAGTTTGTTTGGTACTCCAACGGTTAACCTAGTGGGCTAAAAGAACCTCTTCTTTAAGGCCCAAGACCCCCTCCACAACAGCCCACAAACCCAGCACAACCCTTCCCATCATCTCGGTCATCAAATCGTGATCGCGTGGCCGAAAACCGCTCTTCATTTGGACTCTCCTAGCTCCCTCTACATATAAATATGTGTCCACCCCCGAGATTTCGCACATGAAACCCTAGAAAACTCCCTTCCGCCATGCCGGACACGTCCGTACGCCGCCGGACGCGTCCAGCCGACGGCCGCACCTATCAGAGGCTGCCACGTGGCACCACCGCCCCTTCTCTCTCCTCCCGCGCCGCCCGGCCCGCGCGCCCAGCGCCCGACGCCGCGGGGTTCGCCGCCTCCCGCCGCCGGTTCGCTCCGCCCGCCGCCGCCGACCATCACGCCGACCGCCGGACTCCGCTGACGGCCGCGCATCGCCACCGCACCGCCCGACGCCGGTCGCTGCCGCCGCCGCGGTTCCCCGCCGCCGCCGCCCTACGGAGCCGCCGCCCTGCAGAGCCGCCGCCCCGGATGCCCTCCGCCGCCGCCTGCCCCAACTCCGGCGAGCTTCCCACCGGACCGCACCTCCGAGCCGCCGCCACCGTGTCGTCTTCTTCGTCTCCGGCCTCATCTCCGGCGAACTCCGGTGAGGTCCGGATCGGGATCTGGATCGGGACCAGATCCACCACGCCCCCGCTCCGTCCCGGATCTCCTCGTCCCGCACGGATCCATCCCGCGTTGACTTTTGTGAGGTATAAAAACCACTAAGTCCCAGATCTGCAATAATTTCTTGCCTCCTTTGCATGGCTGTAACTTTGTGCTCGTAGATCCGTCTTGGGCGTGTGATATATCAAAATGATCATGGTGATGTGCTTTACATTTTGTTCCATTGTGGCATGCTTGTTTGAGATCATCTAGAGGTTCTAATCATCGTGAAAAGAGTGCTACTTGTTATAAACTGCTGTTACTTGTTATTTTTATGCCATATTTGAGATGTGATATCTTGGTGCATGTTTATCCAAATGGAGCAAATGATATGTCAAAATGTTCATTGTGAAATGCTCTACATGATGGTTGTTGTAGCATTCATGTTAGGGTTCATATTGCAATGTTAATCTCTGTTGCAAAAGTGCATGTGGCTGTTAAGTGCTGAAACTTGTTATGAGATGCTGTTTTGACATGCTCTTTGCTATTGATGCGTTTGTCCCCATGTCACATGTCAATATGTTTTAGAATCTCCATCATATGGTCTTTGATGTGTTGCAAACCCACTTTCCATGATATGTCTTGAGGTGACTTAAACAAGCTTGTAAACATGCCATGCCAATGTTACTATTTTACACAGTGAAATTTCTGCTAAGTCAGGAATCTGTTATAACCTGATACTATGTTTGCTTGATGCCATAGTCAAATCCATGCATGTTTTGGAGTGGCCAATGATCATTCCTTGTTGTACATGTTATTGTCTATCCATCCATGCCCTCACTTGCACAAATGGCTTGTTGTAGCTTATTTATTTCTCGCTCTCAAGTTGCTATAGATTATATCAGTCAGGTTTTTAACAGCATGATCAATTTGGTGTAGCTTGTTGCTATTGATCCATGCCTCCTATGGAGTTGCTCCAATGGAGTTGTTTTCTGTAGGATATGTTTACTTCATGTCCATGCTTCTTGTCATCATGTTTGGGTGTTGTAGAGTATATATTGCTTGCTCCAAAGTTGCTATGTGGCTGTTATTTTCAGCTTTGCATTGTATCTTGTTTCATGTGTAAGTGTTGAACCGTTGCTCCGTTTTGAGCGTGTCCTATATGATACTTGTGTGATTTTGCATGTAGAATCATAATATCATCTTGTTTACATGTTTGGAGTGTGTTTTCTTGATGTTTGGGTGCATCTTGCACCGTTGCCATGCTTGTCTTGTCTTGCTCATATCTTCTAGACCGTAGCTCCGAATTAAACAAACTTTATATGAAACTTGACTAGAATTTCGTGTAGATCATCATGGTGCATGTTAGCTTTCTGTTTAACAACTTTAACTTAAGGTTTGTTCAGATCTGGACCAATTTCAAAACATGCATATGAGGACTTACCGGTTTTGATATATGTTGATTACGACCTCATTTAAACTTGTTGTTTTGTGTTGTTCTTGTGTGCTTCATCCCTTGCCATGAAATGCATCATACTTGCATCATAATAATTGTGCATTGCACCTTGTTTGATTTCGTGCCATGTTGTATTCTTGTGTTGAGTAGAGCCGGATGCCGAGACCGAGAACGAGTTTACTACCGAGGTTGAGTACGAGGAGCCGTCTTACGATCCCATCGACGACTCGACAGGCAAGATGACCTGACCCAGATATAATTACTATCTTTGCCTATTGCTAGATGTCTTGCTCTTTAGCTCATTGCCTCGACGCCCATGTTTGTTTGTCAGCCTCCTATTGTAACCATGAATCTGTCTAACCACCCAACCTAGCAAACTTTTGTTTGGCTACGTAAGCTTCGCTCATTCCCTCTTATAGCATTGCTAGTTGCCGGAGAAGATTTGAAGATTCTTGCTTCATGTTGAAGTTCTTGTTGGGATATCACACTATATAAATTCTTAAACTAAATCATCTATATATTGGTAATGGGTGGAAGGCTAAGCCTCTTGCTTGGTGTTTTGTTCCACTCATGCCGCCCTAGGAACCGTTTAAACCGGTGTTATGTTCCTTGATTATGCGTTCCTAATACGGTTGGGGTTATGGGACCCCCTCGATAACCCGCTTAGCGCTAAAGCTTTTCCATCAAGGCCCGACATTGGTACTCCATTTGCCTAATAACTAAAACTTGCATAGGGACTAGCTATCCCGTGATCTTAATTAACAACCCCGGGCCAGTGCTCCACATGAGTGTTGGTCCAAACTAGAGCATTGTGCGGGTCCGCCCCTTGGCAACTTGGGGTATCTGGCACCTGTACGCTTCGCTCATCCGGTCGTGGCCTGAAACTAGATACGCGCGGCTACTGTCAGGGTGTTGGCACGCCGGGTGGTCTTGCTGGATTAGTTTTACCTTAGTCGGAATATCTTAAGCACGAAATTCTGAGAATACTCAGGTCTTCCCACCTTGGAGTTGCGACTCCGCGGATCGTGAGCTTGTGATGGGCTAAGTTGGGACACCCCTGCAGGGTTTTGATCTTTCGAAAGCCATGCCCGCGGTTATGTGGCAGATGGGAATTTGTTAATATCCGGTTGTAGAAAACTTGACACCATGTTCAGAATACACTACCAGCGTGAGTAACCGTGACAGTCATTTTCCGAAAGGGGTTTGGGAAGTGAAACGGTGGGGTTATGTTTGACGTGCTTAGATAGGATCACTTCATGGTAACTTTGACGCTCGTGGCACTTCTCTTCTCGCTCTAAACACATAAGCTAGTGCTAGTGCAGCTGCAACCTTAATTTTTTCTTCAACCTTGTTCCACACCCAAGGCTTAGATAGTTTTGCTACCCGGGTACGGGATTGCTAAGTCCTCCGTGGCTCACAGATTCTACACAACACCAGATGCAGGTACTATGGTGAACTACACAGCTGATAGCACAGAGCTGTACTGGGAGTTCGATGAAGAACGTGAGCGATACTATGTGCACTATCTCGATGATTAGTAGTGGCTTCTACTAGGGGCTATTCGGACCTTGTGGCTTTATTTATTTGGTATCTTTCATTTGGATCTTCGTCCGTAGTTGGACTGTGATGTTATTTGGTTGATGATTGCTTATGTAATGATTTGTTTGACGAGGCGAGTGTAAGCCAACTACTCTTTTGCAATTTCATACCTCTTTTACATGGGTCGTGCAAAGATACCATACTCGAGATCATTCTAGTATGAGCTTATACCTTTAAGTCGTGCCTCAACACGTAGGAGGTATAATTTCATACTGGGCATTACATTATCACAACCCGGTATGGTTTCATCATGAACCGACAACATACTGCAGGAGTCATCAATACTCACAAATTGGGATCATCACCCTTACTGCAAAAGTTGGCTAAGCCAACGTCACGATTTTATATCACAGGTATGATATATGTTTCGTATTTTAATACAGCTCAGGTTATAAACCTAGATCATGTATTTGGGCATTATGACTCGTCCGACGATAAACCGCCAGGACCCTTTAAATTTTGTCTTATGCAGAAATAGGTTGAGTAAAACTGTTCAGCGAAATAAGCAGAAATACTATGAAACTACCAAATGGAGCAATGTTGTGCAGAGGGAATATGCATGAAGACATAACCAAATGTTTCAGCTATCCTATTACAAGGCGTTTTACAGCCCAAAAGAAATATATGTTCCTCGCCAAGTATTGCGACACACTAAAACGTTAAACCGTCACCGGTTCATGGCTCCGCGTCAGCCCGGCTGGACGGTTGTGGATCATCCTGTACCGTCTCTTCAACATTTTCATCCAGCTGTTGGAAGTCAGGGGTTGCCCAATTGATCTTTGTCAGAGCCTGGAAAACAGCTTCATCGCTTATGAGCTCAGATCGTTCAACATCAGGGGCATAGGTATGCTTACGTACGGGCGGGATGAAATCCTCCACTTCATGGATCGGCGCATTGACCTGGTGATTGTCAGCTCCGTAACTCGCCTGATAGCGGGACAGATCAGCTTCGTCGGCTAATTTGCTGGCCAAGGGCCGCATTTCTCTTGTCAGAGCCCGCAGATCCTCATTGGTGAATTCTGATCCGTCCTCTTTCATGCTTGGGTAGCCGTTTATTACATCGGCCGGATCAAGATCAGGTACCCATGCCTTTGCCCGAGTTAATGCAGTTGAAGCGCCCGCCCTTGCAGCTGACTTCTTGAGTTCTCCAACCCGGGCGGGTAGCACTGATAAATTTTCCAACATCTCCTTGATCAAGGTGGGGTCCGGTTTGTTATGAGAAGCAGCCCAAATAATCCTTTGAGCGCCGGTATAAAGCTGCTCTATAAGAGTATAGGCAGCCTTCAGCTTCTTCTGCATATCAGCACCAAGATGAGCAGTACGTTTTCCCGCGTCAACAGAACTAGGGTTAAACCGGAAGATTGTGGAGATATCATATTTAGAATTATGATAAGAGTGTTTACAAAAGACACCAGTAGTCATGGCGTTTATTTGCCGCTTTAAGCCAGACAGCTCTTCTGACACTGGATTGAGGGTAGCCTTTGCGTCAACTACCCGTTTCTCCAAAGCGGCTTTCTCTGCCTCCCAATCCGCCCGTTCCTTCTGGAAATATTTCTTCAATTTCTCCATGTTTGCTAAAGAGATGGTCAGCTCATCGTTGGTCTTGGAAGCGGCGGTTTGCTGGAATTTCAGGGTGTCTTGGAGTTCAGCCACTTGAGATTCTTTCTGTTTTAGATCAGCCTGCAAAGAGATGCACACATCATACATTGTAAAGCATATTGGAAGTCCCAAGAACATAACAAGTTATACACTTGGCACTTGGGGGCTAATGCGTATTTACAGTTATCAGGCATCTTTATCAAAGTCCCAAGCACATAACAAGTTATACACTTGGCACTTGGGGGCTAATGCATTATTGTTCAAAGAAGGTTACAAAATAAAGTCCCCGTTCATCTTGAAGAGATAAACCGGCCCTTGGGGACTACACATTTAAAACTGCATATTGGGCATTCTGAAGTCTCGGTTCATCCGAAAGAGATAAACCGGCCCTTGGGGGCTACGGTGGAGTCGAGACAAGCCATTGGGTTTAGACAAAAATAATATTGCAGAAGTTAAAGCAAAAGTTTACCTCATATCGTTCCTTCATAAGGTTTACTAAACCGGCTTCATAATCATGGCTTGTATGCAGCCGGTTCAAGTAGCCGGAATGAAGGTCCTGGGCGCTGAGATGAGCATAGCTTGACAAATTAGTACTCCATTTGCCTTTATCCATGCCAGCAATCTCTTCCTTGGTATTATGCTTTGATAAAGCAACAGGTTCACCAGGAGCAGTGTAACCAAGACCAGTAATTTGGACATCTTCTGTTGAAGCGGCAGTGGCTATGACAGGGCTGGCTGGAGTATTACTAGCCCGGACTGGGCTAGTTGGATTATCGCCAAGATCCATTGGTGCAGCTTCTGTTCAGTAAAAGTTTCATGATCCGGTGGAGGAGGATCATCATGCAGGGCATCAGCATTTTCTTCGGCTGGCTCGGAGTTCTTTTCTGGTTCAGGGTTTGTATCATCACCTGCCGGTTTATTCACTTTAGCCTTCTTACTAGGCTTTGGTTTAATGCGAGATTTAAAGGTAAAGATAGTCAGTGGAGTAAAAGAAAATGATTAAATAGGAAAATAAAAAAACTTACCCAGGAACAGTTTTGAGAGGAGGAAGTTGTGTGGCTGTTGACTCGCCGGATGACGAAAGAGGAGTATCCTGATAATTTGAATCAGACGGATTAAGAGGCTGGCGAATATGACCCGCTTTGGGATAAAGAACATCTGGAATATACAAGACCTCTGATCGACGCCTCCGGGCCGGTGTTTGTGGTAAACCGGTGGATTCGATAACTTGACCACTGTGTCGTGTTGTACAGTGAGCTTCATGTTGTTGTTTCTTCAAAATAAAGTTTGTGTCCAAGTAAGCGAAAGGGTGAGAAAATTGTACTTTCCGGCTTGCTCGACGAATTTTTGGTGTTGGCAGAAGATCTGAACCGGAGGAAAGGGTAATTACCTCAACATCAGCAGCCTGGCTGCCTTCAACGTTTTCCTGAGTATAATCATTGTCAATAAGATGCAAGAAAAGGGAGCCAAGGGAGTCAAGTGATACCTCTGAGGGTGCGTCGTCATCATCATCAGGGTTTAAATCGGATGTCTCAGTGGTTTTATTCTTTGAAGTTTTCTTAACAGCTTTGGTCTTAAGGCCAGTTGCCTTTACCGATTTGTCTTGGGATTTCCTCTTCCAGAACGGATCATTACCCTGATAAAAGATTGTGGGATCATTCAGAAAGGATAGTAAGACAAGATTGAAATAAAGCAAACAATATAAGAAGTCTTACCGATGGCAGTTTATTAAGCTCGTAGAAAGGGGCCAGTCCAGTTTTGCTGCAAGCATCCATCAGTTCATTCAATATCTTCTTAATAGACTTAGTGACTTCACTCTCTGACAGCACAGTTTCAGTATGGCGTAAAGGATCTTTGGGATCTCCGGTATACTCACACATCCAACCGGAACGCCGGCTTAGAGGTAGAATACTCCATGAAATCCAACAGTGAACAAAGTCAATGCATGTTAAGCGGTTTGCGGTGAAGGCCCTGAGCATTGAAAGCTGTGGTGCGTATTGGCCTCGCTCTTGGGCACTTAGCCGTTGAGGGAAAGGATGAGTATCGGGTAGCCGATGAGGACGATAACCCGGCAGAGGATTTTCATTAGCTGGAGATGTGTCTAGACAGTAAAACCATGTCTGATTCCAATCCTTAGGATGACTATGGTGTTTGGCGTGAGGAAAGCTGACATCCTTTCCTTTTTGGATAGACATTCTGCCAAGTTCAGTGTTGGGCCCACCCGAAAATTCTGTGTGGCGGTTTAAGTGAAAGAAATCCCTAAACAATTCAACTGAAGGTTCTTCTTGCAAATAAGCTTCAAATAATACTTGAAAATTGCAAATATTGGACACGGAGTTTGGTCCAATATCTTGAGGGTGGATTTGGAAGTTGGTGAGTACATCACAAAAAAACTTTGATCCGGGAGGGCTAAACCCTCGGGATAAGTGGTCCATAAACACAATTACTTCCCCATCTTTTGGTTCTAGAGGACATTCCGGACCGGGAACTCTCCAATGGATGACATCTTTCTTGCCTAAAGCGCCAAGCTCAGTCCAACCGTTCAGATCTTCTTCAGTAATCTGAGAAGGAACCCAGTTGCAGGAAGTGAATTGCTTAGCTTGCTTTGCCATTTTGAAGAAAAACTGAAATTACAGTGAAGGGCCGTATTATGAGGGCGACTATCGGAAATATTACGAGGGTGACTGCAACGGCGGTTTAGGCGGGGCCTAATGATATCTACCGGTTTATGATTTTTTCAAAGCTAAACCGCCGGTGAGAATATGAAAGGTGCAAATCTAAAGTTATGGGAAACCAGGCTTTGCAAATCAGCAGCAGAATTACAGATCTACGGCATATCAAAAAAGTTCAGAAATATTCAGAATAAATACTGAACGGATACTGCAGCAGTTCAAAATGTACTTAGATTGGGGAGTACTTTAGAGAAGGATGAGTACACCAAATAAGCAGAGTTGTTACTACAATCACAAGCAAAGGCATCAGATCTATGCTAGCTATCGGATTCATAACAAAGAATAAGGGAGGAACAACGAAGAACAACGCCCTAGCCGTGAGGAACTCGCGGGAGTAACCCTAGTGAGATCTATATGAAAAGTAAGGAAAGAACTTACCGGACTTGTCGGGTGCGGAGGCCCGCCGGCGAAGCTTTGGTCCGAACAGGTCGATGCAGCGGCCTGAGTTGAAGAAGACGGAAAGGTTGACGGCGGCGGCAGTGCTTAGGCACGGACAAGCGCGAGGAAGAAGAAGGAGCGTAGAGACGAGGGGGGGGGGAAGAAATGACCCTTCGCCCTATTTATAAGCCAAAAGGTTAAACGGTAGGCGCGGGAATCAAGGAGCCCGAAAAGTGGATATGGGACGACACTGTCGCCTCGATCTTCGGAGATTTTAATAAATAAAGAATAAGACAGGGACAAATATTAAATGAATAGGTGATGTCATGGTGGTTCAACATAATTCGGGAGGATGACAACATGGCGGTTTTCAAGATATTTGAAGCCATGGAGGACTAACTTTTCCAAGCTGTTGAAGATTGACATGAACAGGTCCAAATCAATCTGGGGCCTAATGTCAGGGATATAACTATTAGGTATAAACCGCCCAGGAGGTGCCGGTTTATGCCTATAAGGAATTACTTCTACATAAGCCCAGCAAGACATAATATGGTGCGTTATTATAGAAAGTTAAAGATCCACGGCCCAAAGGGTGTTAGGGCCCGTAAATGTAAACCGCCATACGGCGTGTGACTTGTATTGTAAGATAGGAAAGATAGAGACCGAGCCAAGCACGTTTATGAGCCGGCCTCGGGATTCCGTAAACCGGACCGGGCGTCATCTTGTGTATATAAAGGGACAACCCGGCGACAGTTCAGAAAAAGAAAAACGACAACTCGAGACACAGGAAAAGCGGATTCGCTCCCTGGTCTTCGAAACCCTAGCAATACTACACCAAACTAGACGTAGGCTTTTACCTTATTTGAAGTGGCGGAACTAGTATAAAATCCCTTGCGTCCTTATCCGCTTTCACCCCTTTAAGCTAACCCGTAGCGATGTCTCCACGACTAAGTCCTTTTGCTAGGACATATGCCGTGACAAAACCACGATAGTAGGGAAAGGGAACCATGGGTTCAGAAACCCGTGCCTTTTCCTCCGGAACCATCCAAGAAAAAGGATGATGAGGATTTTGAGCGCTTTGCTGAAATGATTAGACTTATCTTTTTGCGTATCCGTTTGACTGATGTGCTTAAAACAAATCCTTATGCTAAGTATATGAAAGATATCATTACCAACAAAAGAAAGATATCTGAAGTAGAAATTTCCACCATGCTTGCCAATTACACTTTTAAAGGTGGAGTACCTAAGAAACTAGGAGATCCAGGAGTACCTACTATACCTTTCTCTATTAAAAGAAACTATGTTAAAACTGCTTTATGTGATCTTGGAGCTGGTGTTAGCGTTATGCCCCTCTCTTTATATCGTAGACTTGACTTGAGCAAGTTGACACCTACTAAAACATCTTTGCAAATGGCTGATAAATCAACTGCTATACATGTCAGTATTTGTGAGGATGTGTCTGTTGTGGTTGCAAATGTTACTATTCTAACAGACTTTGTTATACTTGATATTCCCGAGGAGGATAGTATGTCTATTATCCTTGGTAGACCCTTTTTGAATACTAGAGGGGCTGTTATTGATTGCAACAAAGGCAATGTCACTTTTCATGTCAATGGTAATGAGCATACGGTACACTTTCCGAGGAAACAACCTCAGGTCCACAGTATCAATTATATTGGAAAAATTTCAACTATTACTATTGGAGGTTTTGAATTTCCTCTTCCTACTATCTGGAAGACTTATGACATTCTTATTGTTGGGGACATACATATCCCCATTGAGGTAACCTAGTGTTATTCGAAATTTCTCCGGTTTCATGTTATTCAGAAAGAGTTTATTAACAAGACCCGATCAACCTTGTTAATGGATATCTAGAGATAGACCATCTGGAAAAGTACATCTAAGTCAGAGAGGATATATTGATGAAGTTCTTCGTCGTTTTAATATGCATAATGCCAAGCTAGTAAGTACTCCGTTAGCTGCACACTTCAAATTATCATCAACTTTATGTCCTAAGTCAAATGCAGATATTGAGTACATGTCTAGAGCTCCCTATTCAAGTGCAGTTGGTTCACTTATGTATGCCATGGTTTGTTCCCATCCGGATTTATCATATGCATTGAGTGTTGTCAGTAGATACATGGCTAATCCTGGAAAAGAGCATTGGAAAGCAGTTTAGTGGATTTTCAGATACCTGTGTGGTACTTCTAATGCTTATTTACAGTCTGGGAAAACTGGAGATGGACTTGTTGGTTTTGTTGATTCTGATTTTGCTGGTGATTTGGATAAGAGAAGATCGCTCACAGGTTATGTTTTCACCATTGGTGGTTGTGCTATGAGTTGGAGAGCAACTTTGCAGTCTATCGTGGCTTGCTCCACTATTGATGCAGAGTATATGGCTATTTCTGAGGCATGCAAAGAAGCTATCTGGTAGAGAGGTTTGTACACTGAGCTTTGTGGAGATTTATCTTGCCCTATCGTATTTATTGACAGTCAAAGTGCTATATCTTACAAAGAATCCAATGTATCATGAGAGAACGAAGCACATTGATGTCAGATTTCACTATATTCGAGATGTTGTTGCTGAAGGTGATTTGAAGGTATGCAAGATAAGTACTCATGATAATCCTGCTGATATGATGACAAAGCCAGTTCCGACCAATAAGTTTGGGCTTTGCTTAGGCTTAGTTGGTATTTCTCACTAGTCCTATGGACTTTGACGCACAAGGTGTTTATGCTGATTTGGATAGAGTTATTTACTTTCTTCGACTACTGGAGGGAATTCGGCTCAAGGTGGAGATTGTTAAATTGTGATCCAAATTCTAGTACCTTGTTGGACTAGACGTAGTACAACCGGTGTGGGCGTTGCGTTGACGTCGACGCGTATGAGTACAACTTGTTTACTTGTCCTCCAAGGACTCTCATGTATTGCCCTCTTATATACCCCACGTAGTCGCACCTAAGATGGCATGTCGTCTTGTGCTTGTAATACTCCTCCTCATAGTGATTGCGCCTTCGTGCGTCCATGGTTTTCTCCTGCAAGGGTTTCCAAGTTAAATCTGTGTCTCCCGTGCCTCGTTTATTCTTGTTATTATCTAACAGGATGTTGCCTCACATGTCATGGATGGGATCCTTCCAGTTGGAAGAGCACAGACACATGGTGCGCTCTCTGATGTCACAGATGGGCTGTTTCACCTCGGAAGAGCCATTGTGGGTGCCCTCCTTGTGGTCGTGGTCAATGAGATCTGACTTGGTAATTGAGGATCCCAAGCCGCCACCGTAGAATGTGTCCTTTAGAAATGACAAAATGGGCTCAATGGCGTACAAGGATCGCAAATCATTGACCGCTTGGCGGAGGAGATCAACGACAGGGCCGTCGAAGAGATCGATGGCGGTCGAACCATAGGGGTTGGGGATGGACCACTTAACATGTGACATGGCACGCGTGAAGCCATCGTTGTTGACGAGCTTGATGTCGTAGCTAGCTTTCCCAAGGTACAGTAATACGCTAGCCTGCTGACATGAAGCCTTCGGCATGGCAACGTAGTCAACATCTTTGCTGGCTTCCGCGATGACGTGTCAACATATCCGAGATCGACAGATCGGGGCAAACGGCAGCCACCTTGCCAACATCCACTGGAGAGGCCATGATAAACCTCTTCTTGGTCCAACGCTCGTCGGGCTCCCTGGGATACGTGGTCCCGCTTAGGTTACAACATTCTGGAGCAGGGGATGTGGATCTGGCAGGGAGGGACACTACATGTGTCATCTAAAAACTCAAGGGATTGCGGCGACGGTATGGGAATCGCTGGGTAACATGAAATTTATTATCTAAGCTAGGACGAATGGGCAGAACGGCAGGGGTTGGCGTCGGCGTCGGCGGTGGCGGTGAGCTAGGGTTCGAGAGGGGGAGGGGGCCGGGCGGGGGGACTATAGAGGGGGTGTTTAAGGATACGCAGCGGCTAGTGAAATTGTTAGTAATGGTGCATGGAGATGGTGGTGGACGAGGGAGGGCGATGGTTCAAATGCATTGGCTACTGCAATTTTACTATAAGGTTGGTGCTGGAGGAGTGTGGGCGATGGTTGAAGTGAGGCAGCTATTAAAATTTGGGTAAAGGAATTGATGCGGGGTGGGAGTACCCAAGATCATGTCGATTTTTGCAATGCTCAAGGCGAGTAGTTTGTTTTTAGATTTCTAGGTAGCTGGTCTATCGCACACAGTTCATCCTAATTTTTAGACGCAGATGTGGAATTCAATCTAAATAAACTACCAATGAGAGGAGTTGCGGGAAACGGTAGCCTGTTTGGATATATACCAACGTTAATATAGAAAACTTAGTATAGAAGGAAGCGTGAGCTAGCACGACGCATGCGCAAGTTCTTACCCATATACTGCATGTGTTGTCGAAAGGGATGAGGATTACCGTTCGATCTAGGAACATCCAACGGTGCAGACTTACGATCTCTGGGGTTTGGGTTCTGGCCAATCAGAATGCACGACTCAGATCATGCACGCAGCAGGGGGGCGGGGGCATCGGCCACGGTTTGGTAGGCACACGACTTTCATGAGTGAACCATGTGCTATTTGAAAACATTTCGTGAGAAGAATCTCAGTTTTTAAATCCTCGTAAATCCAAAACTCACCCGAAAAACAAGAAACTTGGCATGGTGTCACGACATGGCACATATATGTCAAGGAATTTTTTTGTCCATTTTTGGCGCAAGTTTTATTACAAGCCTCTTACAAACCGAGGCTTCTCTCAAAGAAGCCTCGTGGTTCTGATAGGGAACGTGTCCCCCTTGTGGGCGAAACGATGATCACTGCCTATTTTCGCCTTGTATTTTCCTTTACGTGAATCATGGAACGACAGGATATCTGTGCTAAAATTTAGACTTATTCAGGGTTCCTTTGCCTTTTATACAATAATTGAGTTTCCTAGGCATTTAATGTCCATAATTCAAATCTGAACTACAAATACATGCTCCAGTTCACCAAAATGGCTAGAAAAATTATACAAGTCTCCTTGGGTGCATGTTTAGGTCCCATGCCAGCAATGGGAATGAATTACAATAGTCTCGGCATCCTCGCTCGTCCTCAAATATTTGGAATCTTGGTTTTTAAATCCCCATAAATCAAAAACTCACCAGAAAGTCATGAAAGTTGGCATGGTGTCACGTCATGGCACATATATGTCATGGTAAAAACATTGTCTAATTTATGCCAAGCTTTATTACAAACCTCTTTTAAACCGAAGCTTCTCTCAAAGAAGCGTCGTGGTTCCGATAGGGAAACGTGTCCCCCTTGTGGGCGAAACGATAATCACTGCCTCTTTTCGCCTTGTATTTTCTTCTATGGGCGACATGGAACGACACGATATCTGTGCTGAAATTTAAACTTATTAAGGTTTCGTTTCGCCTTTTATACACTAATTGAGTTTCTTAGGCATTTAATGTCCATAATTCAAATCTGAACTACAAATACATGCTTCAGTTCGCCAAAATGGCTAGAAAATTATACATGTGTCCTTGGGTGCATGTTTAGATCCCATGCAGGAATGGGAATGAATTACAATCGTACCGGCGTCCTGGCTCGTCCTCAAACATTTGTAATCTCGGTATTTAAATCCCCATAAATCTAAAAGTCACTAGAAAGTCATTTAAGGTGGCATGGTGTCAAGCCATGGCACATATATGTCGTGGTAAAAACATTGCCCAATTTTGGTGCAAGTTTTATTACAAGTCTCTTACAAATCGGAGCTTCTCTCAAAGAAGCATCGCAGTTTCGATAGGGAAACATGTTTCCCTTGTGGTCTAAACGATAATCACTTCCTCTTTTTGGCTTGTATTTACTTCTACGGGCAACATGGAACGACATGATATTCGTGCTGAAATTCAAACTTATTCATGGTTTGTTTGTCCTTTTTATACACTAATTGAGTTTCTTAGGCATTTAATGTCCATAATTGAAATCTGAACTACAAATACATGCTCCAGATCACCAAAATGGATAGAAAAATTATACATGTGTCCTTGGGTCCATGTTTAGGTCCCATGCCAGGAATGGGTATGAATTACAACCATACCTGCGTCCTGGCTCGTCCTCAAATATTTGGAATCTCGGTTTTTAAATACCCATAAATCCAAAACTCACCAGAAAGTCATCAAAGGTGGCATGGTGTCACGTCATGGCACATATATGTTGTGGTAAAAACATTGTCCAATTTGGTTCAAGCTTTATTACAAACCTCTTACAAACTAGAGCCTGTCGCGACAACCCTCGTGGTATCGATAGGGAAATGTGTCCCCTTGTGGGAAAACGACAAACCCTCCCTCTTCTAGCCTCGTATTTTCTTCTACACGTAACACGGAACAACGGGAGATGCATGCTTAACTTTGAAATTATTTAGGATTCATTTGACCTTTTTTATTCATTAATTGACTTTTCTAGGCATTTAATGTCCACAATTCAAATCCAAACTACAAATACATGCTCGAGTGCACCAAAATGGCTAGAAAATACGTACATGTGTCTTTGGGGTGCATGTTTAGGTCCCGAGGAAGGAATGGGAATGAATTCAACTGTCTCGGCGTCCTGGCTTGGCCATAAACATTGCAAATCTCAGTTTTTAAATCTCTTTAAATCCAAAACTCACCAGGAAATCATGAAACTTGTTATGGTGTCACCATATGGCACATATATGTCGTGGTAAACTAATTGTCCAATTTGGGCAATGCTATATTACAAACCTCTTACAAATCGGAGCCTGTCGCAAGAACCCTCATGGTTTCGATAGGGAAACGTGTCCCCTTGTGGGCAAAACGATAATCGCTCCCTCTTCGAGCCTTGTATTTTATTCTACACACAACACGGAACAACGGGAGATTCGCGCTAAACTTTGAAATTATTCAGGGTTCGTTTGACCTTTTTATTCATTAATAGAGTTTTCTAGGCATTTAATGTCCATAATTCAAATCCGAACTACAAATACATGCTCGAGTGCACCAAAATGGCTAGGAAAAGCGTACATGTGTCCTTGGGGAGCATGTTTAGGTCCCATGAAAGGAATGGGACTGAATTCAACTGTCTCAGTGTCCTGGTTTGGCCATAAACATTGCGAATCTCGGTTTTTAAATCTCTGTAAATCCAAAACTCATCAGGAAATCATGAAACTTGGCATGGTGTCACCACATGGCACATATATGTCGTGGTAAAGAAATTGTCCAATTTCGGCCAAGCTATATTACAAACCTCTTACAAAATGGAGCCTGTCACAAGAACCCTCGTGGTATTGCTAGGGAAACGTGTCCCCTTGTGGGCAAAACGATAATCGCTCCCTCTTCTAGCCTTGTATTTTCTTCTACACAGAACACGGAATAACGGGAGATTCATACTAAACTTTGAAATTATTCAGGGTTCGCTTGACCTTTTTATTCATTAATTGATTTTTTAGGCATTTAATATCCATAATTCAAATCCGAACTACAGATACATGCTCAAGTGCACCAAAATGGCTAGAAAAAACGTACATGTGTCCTTGGGTGCATGTTTAGGTCCCATGGAAGGAATGGGAATGAATTCAACCATCTCGGCTTCCTGGCTTGGCCACAAACATTGTGAATCTCGGTTCTTAGATCTTTGTAAATCCCAAACTCACGAGGAAATCATGAAACTTGGCATGGTGTCACTACATGGCACATATATGTCGTGGTAAAATAATTTTCCAATTTGGGCCAACCTATATTACAAGCCTCTTACAAATCGAAGCTTCTCGCAACCCTCGTGGTTCCAGTAGGGAAACATGCCCCTCTTGTGGGCGAAACATTAACCACTACCTCTTCTCGCCTTGAACTTTTTTTCTACAGCCAACGCAGAATAACAGGAGTGTCGTGCTGAAATTTGAAACTATTCAGGGTTCGTTTGGCCATTTCATATAGTAATTAAGTTTTCTATGCATTTAACGTAGTCCATAATTCAAATTTGAACTACATGCACATGCTATAGTGGATCAAAATGGGTGGGAAATCGTACACGTGTCATTCGGTGCATGTTTAGGTCTCATTGAAGGAATGGGAATTGTAGGATCGAAAGTATGTCTAGAGGGGGGGGTGATTAGACTACTTGACAATATAAAAAATCTGCCTTTTGATCATGCAATGTTTTTGGCAGTTTCACAATTAAGATCAATTCAAGTATCACCCTACACATGCAATTCTAGAGTAATAGCAGCAGAAAGTAATTTGCACATGTAAAAGAGAGGTGGAGAAGATCAAACGCAGTTTGGTGACCCGAAGATTTTTGTCGTGGTTCCGATAGGTGGTGCTATCGTACATCCACGTTGATGGAGACTTCAACCCACGGAGGGTAGCGGCTGCGCGAGTCCGCAGAGGGCTCCACCCACGAAGGGTCCACGAAGAAGCAACCTTGTCTATTCCATCATGGCCTACGCCCATGGAGGACTAGCCTTACTCGGGGTAGATCTTCACGAAGTAGGCGATCTCCTTGCCCTTACAAACTTCTTGGTTCAACTCCACATCTCAAAGACGGAGGCTCCCAAGCGACACCTAACCAATCTAGGAGGCACCACCCTCCAAAAGGTAATAGATGGTGTTGATAATGATGAACTCCTTGCTCTTGTGCTTCAGATGATAATCTCCCCAACACTCAACTCTCCTCACTGATATGGCTGTGGTGGAAGAAAGGTTTGAGTGGAAAGCAACTTGGGAAGGCTAGAAATCAAGTTTCATATGGTAGGAATGGAATGGCTTGATCTCAACACAAGGGTAGGTGGTTCACTTCTCAGAAAGTGTATGGTAGGAGTGGTAGACTTTCTGATGGCTCTCTCCACGAATGAAGAGGGGGTGGAGGGGTATATATAGCCTCCACACAAAATCCAACCGTTACACACACATTTGACCAATCTCGGTGAGACCGAAGTGAAAACTCGGTCAGACCGAAAGTTCAAATATAGTGAACGTTGGGATTTTCGGTGGGACCGAAAATACCATCTCGGTGTGTCCGAAGTGAGTCAAAGGTTGGAGCTTGCCATCTCGGTGGGACCGAAAGTAACAACTCGGATATTCCGAAGTGATGTCAATTGGTTACAGAAGGTTGGCAGTCCATTTTCGGTGAGACAGAAACTCAAAATCGGATGGACCGAGAAATTAGGGTTTGGAAGAATAACTGAGGTGGTTCATCTCGGTGGGACTGAGTTTGCAGAATCGGTTTGTCCGAGATTACTTATGAGTGTGTTAAGTAGTGAAGAGTGCTGATAGTTGAGGGAGCTAGATCACCAAGCACTTGAGCAACCAGATCATTAACACAACCTCATCCCCTTTTAATAGTATTGGCTTTTCCTATGGACTCAATGTGATCTTTGATCACTAAACCAAAAATAGAGTCTTGAGCTTTTGCCAATGCTTGTCTTAGCATTTTGAGGGGTCCACTTCTTCAGACATTTCCATACCCATATCATCGAACTTCTCTGAAATGATTCTCAAGAAAATATTAGTTCAATGATATATATGTTGTTATTAATTACCAAAACCACCCGGGGATTAGTTGCACTCTCAATCTCCCCCTTTTTGGTAATTGATGACAACATATAGATCAAAGCTTCGACAAAAGATATAATCAATGAATAATATCGTCGCTTTGAGAAGTATGTGATAAACAAGAGCTACCCCTAAATTTGTGCATTATTTAAAATTTGCGTTTGAATGCAAATGCACAATCGATTAGGATTATGGGTCATTCTTCCATGTCACATACATCTTGGTGGAGCGCATAAAATGATAAGAATGAATAACATGCACTTAATCACCAAGACAAGAGTAAATAGCCATACAATAAGAAATAGCATATGATAAGCATTAAGCACACATTAAAGCATAGTATGACTAGGCACTCATTAAGGTAGCATCAAACGTAGTAGCAAGCACACTTAAAGTTTCAAGAACCAAAAGAAACCAAAGTATCTCAAAGAAACCGGCAAAAGAACGAAAGACGAAAGAGCACTCTCTCTCTCGAAGCCCTATGATCTATAACAATTTATCCCCCTTTGGCAACAAGTTACCAAAAAGTTCGAAAAGGTATAGAGCTAAGCGTCACTGCGGGCTCTGCTGGAGGCTCCCGTCTGGGTAGATGTCGGTGTAGAGATAGCTGCATCGGCGAAGACTTCTGCTGATGTCTGCGCTGGAGGAGTGGATGCTGGAGCTGGAGCAACTGCTGGAGCTGTAGCTGGTGCTGAAGTGGTAGCCCTGGAGTCAGTCACTGGGATAGCTGCAGATCTGGATCCTCTCGGAACCGGAGCAGTCTGGCGATGAGAGTCCTGGACTAGATCATCCTGCATGAGCTCTGCTCTCTCCTGCCTTGTCTCCTCCATGTCTGCCTCAAGCTTGTTGACAGACACCTGAATCTCAGTCAGCTTCACGTCCAGAGCGTGGATCTTGTCCTCAACAATCCTCTCTAGGCTCTCCTGAGATTGCTCAATGCTGGCCAGGCGTTGTTCAATCCTCTGGGTAGCTTCAAGAATTTGTTCTCCAAAGCTCTTTGGCTTAGCTGCTGCTGCTGCTGCCTCTTTATCAGCTTTAGCCTTCTTCGCAGCTTCGATTTTGGCCTGTCCTTCAACTGAGGTAGGATCCTCTTCATCCATCACAACTATGTTGTCCTCATGCTCTGGCTGCAGTGGCAAGTGCTTCCTATCCAACATGAATTTGCCCGTGCCGAACTTGGCGTTGATGAGCATCTGTATTTGCGGGGCAAACCCACACGACCTCTTCTGGTCAGCTGCAGTCCTCTTAATGGTCTCTACCATCAAGTCCATCACCTTGAAAGGTGCCATCTCATCGAGAATGTGCAGCATGTTGATAGAATAGCCTCGAATCATGCGGTGGTCTCCAGACTTAGGCATCAATGTATGCCTCAGAATAGTGTTAGTGGTGGTCAGACCTGCCTGTAGATAGTACACTGAGCCGAGCTTCCATCCTTCCAAATCAGCAGCCGGAATCTCCTTGTACATGTTCTTCATGGAATCATGACTCTTCTTAGGAATCCCATAGACATCAATGTCGTCCTCTCTCTGCACTGGAGCGTTCAGAAGTTCTGCCCATTCTTCAACAGTCGAAGAAAACCTTTGACCTTCAGTCATCCAGGTGATCTTGCCATCAGGATAGAAGTGGGCTGTGGCGTAGAACTGCATGATCATCTCGTCATTCCAAGCTGTCAGTTCTTGACCCACAAAATCAGCAACTCCACATGCAGTAAAGCTCTCATGCACATGGGGAAAGAAGTCCCGGTGCTCTTCACTGTCAATATACTTCCAGTCAACATACCTGGTGTCAGCAACAATGGGCTTCTTATCCATTAGCACGGTCTCATAGAAATCCTGCTGCTCTCTGGTGTGGAATCTGGGGTCCACAGCAGTCCTTCTCCTTACGGCATATGGATCAGACTGTCTCCATAGCCTGAGACCTTTGTCCTTCCTTGCCTTCATGTCCTCAGCTTGAGGATGAGCATCATTGTGGAGTGGCAACTTGGGACGGAGCTTAAGCAACACATGCTCTTCATCTGATTCAGACGGTGGCATCTCACCTTTGTTCTTCTCAGAAGCTAGAATGCTTCTGGTTGTTCTCTTGGGCTTGACTGGAGCTGCCTTTGCTTGAGCAGGCTTCTTGGGCTTAGAGGAGGCTTGAGCCCGAATAGCATCACCCATGAACTTAGCTTTCTGAGGAGGAGGCTGGGGTGCATCTTCTTCTTCTTCTTCTTCTGCAGCATCAACTTGAGGTTCAGCATATACTACCCTCTTCCTCTTGGAAGTCTTCTTCACCTTGCTTGGAGCAGGCTCTTCCAAGTTGAGCTTCTTTGCAACTGCTGACTGCTTTACTTTGCTTGTGCCTTTCCTTGACTGCTGCCCTTGGTGCTCTTTGGCAACCACATTCCTCTTTGGCTTGGAGGTAACTTCCTCAGCAACAAAGTCAGAGTCCTCATCATCAGAAGTTCTCTTCTTCCTGGTTCTGGTGGCTGCAGGAGGCAAACCACTAGGGGTGCTCCTCTCACCATCATCACTGGAGCTGCTAGCAGGACTTGTATCTGCCTCTGGAATCTCAGCAAAAGGTGACTCAGACCTGTTCTGGCTGTCACTGACATCTGACATGGATGAAAACCTGTGAAAAGATAAGGTATAGGCAGAGTAGAAGAGTTATCACAACTGCAGAGGTTTTTGCAAAAAAAATGAGTTCAAAACTTAGTTTTGAGTTTTCACAGAATGTATTTCGGTCAAACCGATTTTAAGTTTCGGTGAAACCGAAGTGTTCAACAGAAACCTACACACCACTTTCGGTCAGACCGAAATGGGTTTCGGTCCTACCGAAAACTTAGGGTTTCACTGAAACTACGTTTCGGTCATTCCGATTTGCATAACTCGGTTAAACCGAATGATGCAGTGCAATGGCCAGAGGCCAAATCGGTCATTCCGAGTTTCAAAATCGGCTTCACCGAGATGCGTTCCGTGGAAACCTAAACCTAAGAATTTCGCTCGAAACTGGAGGATCTGAACTAATATATAGGGAATATCTCAAACGTGGATTGAATCATGGCAAGCCTATCGTGCAAGAATCGGATGGGGAGCACGAAAGGGATCGGGATACACCCTAACTTGGTGGAATCCCTCTACGGCGGCAACGGTGGAGATGATTACCGTTGACGGCGGCGGAGACCTGCGGCGAGGGCGCACAGGCGACGACGGCGACGATCCATAGACCAGGGCGACGGCAGCAGGGGTTTTGGGGGCGAACGGTTTGAAGAATTGAATCGCGCGCAGCCCTTAGGTATATATAACCCCATGCTGTCGGTGGGACCGAGTTGAAAAACTCGGTGTCACCGAGATGTATAACTGCTGTGCAGTTACGCATATCGGTCAGACCGAGATTTTGAACTCGGTTTCACCGAGATGAAACCTAGATCAGTATAAGCGTTTCGGTTGGACCGAGATTGGGAAGCCGGTCAGAACGAAATGGACTTAGAAGGTTTTGGAGGTCAGCCTTAGACGAATCGGTGGCTCCGAGTGCTCCTCACTCGGACTGTCCGAAAAAGACCTGTTCAAAGTTGTGATATGAGCATGAATAGAATTTGAGACAAGAAAGCATAGATAGCTAGGGAAGGTGCTTAGGCATTCTTGTCCATCCATTTGGCCAGAAAAATCAAAACAATCAAAACAACAAATGGATGTCCTTGAATGGATAAAATCATGCATTCAACATGCTCACACAATAAGATAGCAACTAAAATATGTGTCAAACATGCACAACCAACATTCTAGCTACTAGCACACAATTTGTCGATGACTAGGTCATCTATATATGAGTATATTGACTTAGGAGCCAAATGAGAACATTTGATCATAGGTCATACTCATCGTTTAAGCACAAGTGGGGTTACCACTTTTACATAAAGCATTTATGTGTTCACATCATTTGGAGATGCTTTAGCTCAATTTTTAGAGCAAAGCTCCCCCTAGATGTGAGAACCCCTTTTAAAGGGTCAAACTAACCTTGGGTTGTCGTAGAAGACTTCATGTAGATGTTGAAGATGTGGATGCTCAATGTTGATGCAGATCATCAAGAGTTGGGAGCAATCCTTTGGATTAGGGCACTTTCAATACCTACATGGGTTAGTCCCACAAGGAACAAACAAGAATATCCATAGACATAGAGTGAAGTACATAAAAGATGATGTCCATGAAAGCAATGATTACCTTGTCCCTTGACTTACCAACAAGAGGGTTTGTGACTCCATGAACTAGTGCATGATGTGGAAGTTGATTGCACAAGTTCTTACCAAAATGAATATGAGTGAAGTTTGTTGGCGGAGTCACCCTCAAGAACCTTCTAGTTCTTCTTCTTTGGGATCCACATCATCTTGATGGGAATCCTTGGTGTTGTAGTTGAGCTTGACGAAGTAGAACTTGATGTGTCCTTGGGAACCCACTTGACCATGGCTTGAGGTGCTTCAATGAATGCATCAATCTCCTCTTGAAGCTTGTCCTTGGCCTTTAGCTTGTGGTCTTGTGGTGGAAGGTCATCTTGAGCTTGTTCCACATTGGAAGAAGTAGGATCATACTTCTCCTTTTAAGAAACAAACTGTGGAGTAGGGTATTGACCTTCTTCCCACTCAACACCTTCGGCGTTGAACTTTCGCTCAAAACCAATCCCTTGATTCTTCCGGTGTCTTCCTTGTTTGCGAACAATCTCCTCAAAGTTCTTGCTTCCGGCAAGACTCTTGTAGACACCTTTCTCTATGATTTCCTTCAATAAGCTATTTTCTTGCTCAAGTGTAACTTGGCTTGAAACATTGTTAGTGGAATCAAGAGAACTACTAGAAGCAACAATATTGGATTTAACATTGTTATTGTTACTACTAGAGGAAGAATTTTTCTTATGCTTGTCATGCTTAGTCTTAATAGGTGGCAAGAAATTAGACAAGAGAAGTCGTTTGGCAAGATATGAAGAACTCTTCTTTCGAAGATCGTCATTGATCGCTTTTAGAAACTCATGTTCTTTCTCTAGAGTGAGCTTCTCGAAGCGTAGCTTCTCATGAGATCTTAGGAGCTCTCTATGATCTTCTTGAGTTGTTTCATGAGCTAACTTAAGAGTGTTTAGTTCTTTAGTTAGACGCTCAATCTCCTTCATAGCATTGTCATTCGACTCTTCTCGACTATAAAGACTACTAGCATTTTCATCATTACTAAGCTCACTAGATTTATCATGCAAGAGCTCATCTTCACCACTATCAAAGTCAATGAATTCAGGGTGTGTTACCTTGGGGCCTTTAGCCATGAAGCATCTTCCAATTCCCTCATTTGGTGAATCAAATAAGTCGTAGGAGTTGGAGTTGGAGGATACGAGTGCAAGTCCGGCAACACCTTCATCTTGACTATAGTCGGAGTCGGAGTGATAGCTTCCATCGGATTGACTGTCAGAGTCGGAGCCGGAGACCCATTCACCAACATGAGCTTGATGTCTTCTTCTTGTGTAGCTCCTTGATGACTTGTCTTTCCTCTCCGAATCCTTGCTTCTCCGAGAGGGTCTTCGTTCATAACGATCATCTCTACTCCTTCTCTCTTTCCGAGGTGACTCATCTCTTGCTCTTCTTCTTGGAGATTCTTCTCTTCTCTTGTGGGGAGTCGTACACTCATTTGAGAAGTGTCCGGGTCTTCCACAATTGTAGCAGTTTCGATCACGACTAGAAGATCTCTTTCCATCATATGATCTAGACTTTGAGCTTCTTTCTTTGCCTCTATTCTTGTAGAACTTGTTGAAGTTCCTGACCATTAGGCTTATGTCTTCATTGGAAACTAACTTGTCACTTGAGGTAGTAGGAGCATCACTTGTAGCTTTGTAAGCACCACTTGACTTGTTGTGAAGCTCTTCCTTATCCTTAAGTGTCATCTCATGAGCAACAATTCTTCCAATGACTTCAGTTGGCTTGAGAGTCTTGTAGTTTGGCATCATTTGGATCAAAGTGCACACGGTGTCATACTTTCCATCCAAAGCTCTGAGGATCTTCTTAATGATGAATCGGTCGGTCATTTCTTCGCTTCCTAAGCCGGCAATCTCATTTGTGATGAGAGCAAGCCTAGAGTACATTTCAGCGACTCCTTCACCATCCTTCATCTTGAACTTGTCAAGTTGACCTTGAAGAATATCTAGCTTTGATTCCTTCACAGATTCAGTACCTTCGTGCATTTCAACCAAAGTATCCCAAATCTCTTTAGCATTCTCAAGACGGCTGATTTTGTTGAACTCTTCGGGACACAAAGCATTGAAGAGAATGTCACAAGCTTGAGCATTGTTTTGCAACATCCGCAACTCTTCTGGTGTAGCTTCGCGATCCGGAACTTTTCCTTCTTCAAAGAAATCACCTTGCATACCAACACAAATAATGCCCCATGCGGCTGGGTTATGACCAAGAATATGCATTTTCATTTTATGCTTCCAACTAGCAAAATTGGTACCATCAAAGTAAGGACCTCTACGATAATTACCCTCACTAGACGCCATACTCTCCTAGGTTGTGAAACCAAGCTTATGGAGTCCAATGCAATGGAAACCAAAACAATGGAGACCAAAGCTCTGATACCACTTGTAGGATCGAAAGTATGTCTAGAGGGGGGGGGGGTGATTAGACTACTTGACAATATAAAAAATCTGCCTTTTGATCATGCAATGTTTTTGGCAGTTTCACAATTAAGATCAATTCAAGTATCACCCTACACATGCAATTCTAGAGTAATAGCAGCGGAAAGTAATTTGCACATGTAAAAGAGAGGTGGAGAAGATCAAACGCAGTTTGGTGACACGAAGATTTTTGTCGTGGTTCCGATAGGTGGTGCTATCGTACATCCACGTTGATGGAGACTTCAACCCACGGAGGGTAACGGCTGCGCGAGTCCACGGAGGGCTCCACCCACGAAGGGTCCACGAAGAAGCAACCTTGTCTATTCCATCATGGCCTACGCCCACGGAGGACTAGCCTTACTCGGGGTAGATCTTCACGAAGTAGGCGATCTCCTTGCCCTTACAAACTTCTTGGTTCAACTCCACATCTCAAAGACGGAGGCTCCCAAGCGACACCTAACCAATCTAGGAGGCACCACCCTCCAAAAGGTAATAGATGGTGTTGATAATGATGAACTCCTTGCTCTTGTGCTTCAGATGATAATCTCCCCAACACTCAACTCTCCTCACTGATATGGCTGTGGTGGAAGAAAGGTTTGAGTGGAAAGCAACTTGGGAAGGCTAGAAATCAAGTTTCATATGGTAGGAATGGAATGGCTTGATCTCAACACAAGGGTAGGTGGTTCACTTCTCAGAAAGTGTATGGTAGGAGTGGTAGACTTTCTGATGGCTCTCTCCACGAATGAAGAGGGGGTGGAGGGGTATATATAGCCTCCACACAAAATCCAACCGTTACACACACATTTGACCAATCTCGGTGAGACCGAAGTGAAAACTCGGTCAGACCGAAAGTTCAAATATAGTGAACGTTGGGATTTTCGGTGGGACCGAAAATACCATCTCGGTGTGTCCGAAGTGAGTCAAAGGTTGGAGCTTGCCATCTCGGTGGGACCGAAAGTAACAACTCGGATATTCCGAAGTGATGTCAATTGGTTACAGAAGGTTGGCAGTCCATTTTCGGTGAGACCGAAACTCAAAATCGGATGGACTGAGAAATTAGGGTTTGGAAGAATAACTGAGGTGGTTCATCTCGGTGGGACTGAGTTTGCAGAATCGGTTTGTCCGAGATTACTTATGAGTGTGTTAAGTAGTGAAGAGTGCTGATAGTTGAGGGAGCTAGATCACCAAGCACTTGAGCAACCAGATCATTAACACAACCTCATCCCCTTTTAATAGTATTGGCTTTTCCTATGGACTCAATGTGATCTTTGATCACTAAACCAAAAATAGAGTCTTGAGCTTTTGCCAATGCTTTTCTTAGCATTTTGAGGGGTCCACTTCTTCAGACATTTCCATACCCATATCATCGAACTTCTCTGAAATGATTCTCAAGAAAATATTAGTTCAATGATATATATGTTGTTATTAATTACCAAAACCACCCGGGGATTAGTTGCACTTTCAGGAATGAATTACAAACTTCTCGTCATCCTGAAACATTGAGAAACTCGGTTTTTAAATCCCGGTAAATCAAAAACTCACAAAAAACATGAAACTTGGCATGGTTTCATGACATGGCACATATATGTCGTGGTAAAAAAAACATCCAGTTTGAGACAAGGCGCACACATTAATAGCCAACGAAGTCCTTTTGAAACAAATAGTTGACATGTTAATATGGCAAACGGTTGTATTATATGAACCATGTGTTCCCGTATCCATTTAAGTGCGGCCACGCGCCCCTCTTTAATTATGGGATAGTACTACCTCTGTCCTCGTTCATTGGTCATATTTGTAATTTGTGCCAAAATTTAAGCATACTCGGTGACGTTCGTGCAACTGTTTGATTAGACGGGACAAGCGCGAGAAGTCCGTCGTGCAGGCTCCACGGGATGCGTGCGAGCAGTCCACCACACAGGCTCAACGGTGATGACCCACAAGTTTAAGGGATCAATCTTAGTCCTTTCGATAAGTAACAGTGTCGAACCCAACGAGGAGCGGAAGGAAATGAAAAGTGGTTTTTAGCAAGGCAATGTCTGCGAATGCTGAAATTGTAAGTAGCGGATAGTTTGATAGCAAGGTAATTTGTAACGAGCAAGTAACGGTAATGGAAAATAGTATGCAGCAAGGTAGCCTAATCCTTTGAGGTAAAAGATAGGCTAAAATGGTTTCTTATAATAAGCAAGGTGTTATTGAGGGCACACGGGGATTTCATGTAGTCACTTTCACCATGTTGGATTGATTTGTGTTCGCTACTTTGATAATTTGATATGTGGGTGGATCGGTGCTTAGGTGATGTTCTTACTTGACCAAACCTCCTACTTATGATTAAAACCCTCGCAAGCATCCGGAGCTATGAGAAAAGTATTAAGATAAAATTTAACCATGGCATTAAACATTTGGATCCAAATCGGTCCCTTACGAAGTAGCGCATAAACTAGGGTTTATGCTTATGTCACTCTAGCAACCTGTAATGCCCAGGATGCGGCTATAGCTCCTACGTGTCGAGGCATGACTTAGAGTCATAACCGCATTCTGGAATGGTCTCAAGCATGGTATCTTTACACAACCCATGTAATGAACAAGATGAAAGAGAGTTTAATAGTTGGCTTACACTCGCCACATCACACAATTAATACAATAGACATACATTCATCCAGAGAACACAAAGTCTGAATACGGACGAAATCAAACGAAGAAAAAGATACCACATAGGCTAAAAGATACCACATAGGCTAATCTCGATCAGCCCTAGTAGGAACCGCCAATGATCGTCGAGGGTCTGTCACGTCCACACGCCCACGCTCTTCATCGAACTCCCACTGAAGCTCTTGCAGGTCTCCTAAGTCAAACTCTGATGTACCTCCATCTGTTTGTGTAGTAATTGTGAGTCACAAGGACTCAGCAATCTTGTTCCCGGGTATCAAAACTATCAAGGCTTTTAGGTGTGGAGAGGTTATAAAGTGGTTGCAGCAGCACTAAGCATTGTATGAGGCTAGCTAACGAAGTAAGAGCGAGATGATAATATATGCCAACGGTCGCAACTAGTAGTGATCGAGAAGTGATCCTGTCTACTTACGTTCATACATAACCCCATCGTGTCCAATTTCCGAACCCCTTCGAAAAGAGACCATAACGGTTACTCACACAAGTAGTGTATTCTTATTGAGTTATGGTGTCAAGTTATATACAACCGAATATTAACAAATTCCAATCTGCCACATAACCGCAGGCACGACTTTTGAAAGATCATAAGCCTGCAGGGGTGTCCCAACTTAACCCGTCACAAGCTCTCACAATCGGCAGAGGTAAACTGGAGGATCTCGGGTAGGGGGTCCCGAACTATGCATCTGTGGATCGATGGTAACAGGAGACAAGGGACACAGTATTTACCCATGTTCGGGCCCTCTCGATCGAGGTAAAACCCTACTCCTTCTTAATTGATCTTGATGAATATGATTACAAGAGTTGATCTACCTTGGGATCATAATGGCTAAACCCTAGAAGTCTAACCAGGGTGATTGCTATGAATCTGCTATTGTTGTTCAGCCTCTACGGACTAAACCCTCCAATGTATATATGCACCGGAGGGCCCTAGCGTTTGTACATAACCATCTTGCAGAGGAAGGAAAGATTACACCCGAACCTAAAACCTGCCATTATACGCACACATGAGTCCTATCCGGACACGAGAGACGATCTTCAGGGATGATCTTCACGGCCCACCAGTCCGGCCCACAACGAGTTATCCGGCCACATGACGACCCCTCAATCCAGGACTCCCTCAGTAGCCCCTGAACCTGTCTTTGATGACGATGAGTTTGGCTTCCGTATTGTCTTCGGCATTGCAAGGCGGGTTCCTTCTTTTGAACATATCGAGGCACTATCTTCTGTAAAGAGTGTATTGTGTCTGGCTCTGCGTGGTAAGTAAAACCCCCTTTAAGGCAATGTATCGAAAGAAAACGAATAGTGTGTCTTTACTGACAACTTTTTGGTGAAGTGTCGCATCCATCCCACTAACATATCAAACCGTTTTACTTGGTCCTAGTTTCGCGTTTCGAGGTATAACCCCATTGACACGTCTTATCAGAACAGAGATCGTGCGAGCTTATTATGGGATCCTTATCAATATGACGTGAGCATCCAAACCGCGCATTACGCACGACCACTTTGAGAACCGGCGAGGTTTATGGCTAAAGTGGGGGGACGTTCTGTATTCACAGTGTTATAAAAGGATATCAATCCCTTCCATCAGCACCACACCTTCCACCAGCCCTAGCTCTCCAATCTTCCTAGCTCCAGCATCCTCATCTCTTGCGCTCGCAACTCTCAGTCCCTCAACCACCACTTCCTTCCCCAGCAATGGCTGGATCCGGTGCCAGAGGCAAGTGGGAGGCCTCCACAGTTACTGATAAGACCGTGGAGGATCTCCAGAGCGCGGGCTACCTCACCGCCAACATCGCGCACCGAGTTCCCGCCCAGGATCATGTGATTCCCGTCCCGGAGGCGGGTGAGAGAGTCGTGTTCCTCTCACACTTTGTTAGGGGGCCAGGATTCCCTCTTCACCCCTTCGTACAGGGGTCTACTGTTTTTCTACGGGCTGGATTTCCACGATCTAGCTCCGAATTCAATCCTTCACATCTTCGCTTTCATAGTGGTGTGTGAAGCTTTCCTCCGCGTTCCCCCACACTTCGGCCTATGGCTCAAGACCTTCAATGTGAAGCCGAAGGTGGTGGATGGGCAACAACCAGAGTGCGGAGGCGCTATGATAAGCAAGCTCCCAGATGCAACCTGGCCAAAGGGGTCGTTCGTGGAGACAAACAAGGTTTGGCAGCAGGAGTGGTTCTATATCACCCAGCCCCGCGACACCCGATGGGCGGTAGGCTAACCTCTTGGACTGATAAGAGTCCGAACTGGGGGTCTCAGGTTGAGGTGGCGGCCCTCCAAGGCCTCGTGTTCGGCATGAGCACCAAAGGCTACCAACTCACAACTGTGGTTCAGGTAATGTTGGCCCAACTTGTCCTTCCTTGCCAACGCCTGGACTCCTCTCTATGGGAGTTCGATCCGGCAGGAGCCCGGCCCTTGAAGCATCTATATGGCTCCATGCACGAAGAGATCTGGAAACACCTCTTCAAGAGCCAGAAGGAGTGGCCAGAGGAAACCGAGGACTCCGGCTACAGCACTGCGTTTATCGCAGTAGAGGTAATCAAAAACTCCGTCGAACATATATTCTTCCTTGTTTCAACGATAATAGGAATTGGAGTTTTTACGTGATATATAGAGCTGGACGAAGAAGGCAGTTTGATCAAGTGTCCGGCCCCTTTGCCAGAAGACCAGCCACGCCTCAACTATTGGCGATGCTGGTTCTAGCGCCGTACAAGCTGCTGGACAAGAAGTCCAAGAAGAAGGGCAAGGAGGTTAAAAGAGGCCCCCGCCCTACGGACGTGAAGTCCAAGGAGATCAACATCCTCTCCTCCGAAGAGGAGGAGGATGATGAAGAAGAAGAATCCCCCACCCAGGGCAAGGGGAAGAAGAGGCAGCCACTGCCGACGCAGGTAAGGCCGCACCCCGGAGGAGGCTAAACCTCCCCGCCCGTTCGGACTCATCGTCCAAACACAACTTTGTGGTGAAGCCTAGGGAGAAGCCCCTAGCCAAAACATAAGTTGTTCGGATATATTAATTACTGCACTTTGTTTGTTCAACATATTCATGATTTTTAAGTATTTCTCACATGTTGACCTACAACCCTCCCCGAGCACACCCCAATGCTTCCTTATCGAAGGGGAACTCTCTGCTGTTTGGAGAGACGGAGAGTGACCCTCCGGCCCGAGCTCCATCACCCGTGGCCCGCGGGGACACCGAAGTGTCCTCCCAGCGTGCATCTCTTGCTCAAGGAGATGGGGGCGGGGCGGGTGATAAGGTGACTGAGGGTAACACCTCAGCTGCCGCTGACCATGGGGAAACAGTCCCCATGGAGACCGAAGACGGGGGGCCCAAACAAACCGGGGCCCCACCGAATACTACTCCGGAGCCTAGTGCGCCTCCAGAGTCCGGAGACCAGACCCCCGAGGCGGGGGAGGATACAGCTGTTCCTACGGCGTCCGATGTCAATCCGGAGGCGCCGGACCCTTTGGAGGGAGCACTACGAAGTGCTTTCGTCGTGGAGGAGCACCGCACCATAATGGGTGCGGTGGTGAAGAAGATCCAGTCCGTCAAAGGCGGACTGAATGAAGCCTTCAACAGCCTACTAACATGCTTCGAGGTATGCAATGTAATATTCTTTATGGAACTTTATTTATTTTATATGCACATATATAGCCAGTAGCCCCTAATGCTTTGTGTGATTCTGGACAGAATCGGACGAAGTATCCATAATATAGCATATTATAGAGCTAAACTGTATGCTTTTGCATTTGAATAGGCTTCACTAGTTGCGGCAACTGCACAAGCTGCAGAACTTTCCGAACTAAATCGGAAGCTCTCAGAGGCCAACGCGGACCTTGACTGCGTCAACCAACGTTTGTTTCAGACGCAAGGTATGCGGATTTGAAAAATTGAGATGTCAAGAAGACTAATAATTTTAATTGATTGTGAGTATAAAATATTTGTGATATGTTGTATTAAACAGTTGGCGCCACTGAGCTCGAGGCTTTCAAGGGAGACCTCGCGAAGGCCAAGAAGGAGGCCGAGGCGAGCAAGGCAGTCGCTGACAAAGCAGTTGCCGATCTAGAGGCCAAAAAGGCCGCGTGCCAAAAGCACGAGGATCAGGTGGCCGAAGTCGAAATTGATCTCAACAATGCTATTCGCAAATGCAAGGCATTGGAAAAAACGACTTCGGAACAAGCATCCGAGCTCACTGTGGCAGTCGATGCTGCCCATAAGGCGCGAAGGGAGTCGCGCAGCATCTGCGAGGAAATCAAGCAGGCGCGAAAGATAGCATCTGGTAAGACTTTTCTCTTACAGAGCATCTTCGAAGGGCGGAAGTACCTTGGGCTGACACGGTTATGGAGTTCTCCAGGCGTGTTTGTGGATCTCCCGAGGAGCAGTGCTGACGCCACCAATACTTCTGAGCCCAGGAGGGGAACATCACAGAGAAGTTGTTCTGGTTGCAGCTCAATGCGCCAAAACATCCGGTGCCCATCAACGACCAGATGAAGCAGCTGGTCGAGCTGGACAACATGGCGGGTTCGGGCATGAAGGACTTGATAGTCCGGCTGTGGCCCGCTGAGCCAATCCCAAGTAGCTACTTCGGATTGGTGAAGCGGCTCGTCGAAGCGAGTCCGCGGGTCGACGCGTTGAAGCGTTCGGCCTGCATGGAGGGTGCTCGGATGGCCTTCGCCCATTTGAAAATGCACTGGGCGAAGATGAGGGCGTAGGACATAGCCACTGCTGACCCGCCCGAAGGCAAAGAGCACCGCAAGCCGGAGAGATACTTTGAGGACGTCATAGAAGGCGCACGCCTTGTAGAAGGCTAGTGCTCAAAGTATAATATCTTTGAGTAATTGTATCTGGTTGTAAAGACGTAAGCTTATGAACCGATGTATATATAATTTTTGCGCTATTATAATGTGAGCGACTTTCACCTCCTGTGCGGCCGTTTATTTAAATCTAAAAGTTTCCAGTCATCGGCTTCATCCCCCATGTAAATATACTGAGGTGTTCGGTCATATGCATAAACACTCTTTATCCAACGTCTTGATCCATGTAGGAGGTGTATGCGGAGCGAACCAGGCAATCAGACTATACAGCTTTATTACTTTCACTTAGCCATAGGAGTTTGACAAGTGGGACTAAGTACTAGCCCCTGGTGCGTATATGGTGTTTCCGAATTAAGGTATCCATTTGTACGCAGCTGGGAAAAAAACCAACCCTTCGTATAACATGGGGTGGATCTCCATCAATCGTAGTATGACATTAAGTCATCGAATCGCAGACTAGATTCTTGCCTATCATGACAGTCAGTTTTCGGCTTTCTCTACTGAGGTACTTGACCGGACGAACCAGAATTACAATCGCAGTAGTCCTACCTTTACACCCTAGCCGAACAATCAGGAACGTAGGGGTAAGCACAGGAGCCGGGCAACCCAACTATTGACTCAAGACATGATTCAGAACTGATGCATATAAAGCAATATCCAGGAGGCCGAACACTCCCTATAGGTGTTCGGGCTTTTCAACATATACAGGGCCAAATACAGCCCCTGGTAATGGACCCCGGTGTCCAGACACATGTGGCAATTTGACATGGGGAGAGAACATAGGTGGTGAGAGAATAAAACTCCAAACACAATATGTACCAAGCTGCTTCTATAATATCCCGTTCTTGTACGGCGAGCCGTATACTTACAGATAATGCTGATAACTTCCTGGGGCATTTTACATGCCAGAAAAGTATAAAACAAAAAGAGATAGAAGGTTTACACAGGGTCTTAATCTATAAAGAAACCTTAGCGCGGGGCCCTGCTGCACGTTTGCGCCGTTTTCTCCTTTGTGATGTGTCCTTGAAGGGGGAAGTGTGATGGCCATCTGTAAAAAAACCTGGAAAAAAGAATCCAGTGTGGCCGTAAACAAAGGTGGTTCGTTTAATGAACCTTGAAAGATAATTTTAGAGTCCAAATAGGGTTGAGCCGAACTATGGACTATTTGTATGCAGTGTGCCCCCAGCACCACCCAAGGAATTTTAAGGGCATAATTGTGTACACGAGGCACGTATGCTACCACCTTATGGGGCAGTCGATGGGAGCGTAGCTGCTAATTGAGCTCAGGTTCATCTGAGCTACCGCACTGAGGCATATGCCAGACCCGTTTAGCTGTGTTCGCGGTCTTAACGACCGATTAGCTGTTCAGCTTGAATGGGCCGTTTTGGACTTCGGCTGCTAGGGCCTCAGTGTCCTCCTCCGTATGGAGAGAGCGCTCCATATTTCCATTGACCGTGATGACGCCATGTGATCCAGGCATTTTGAGCTTTAAATAAGCATAATGCAGGACTGCATTAAAGCGGGCGAAGGCCGTTCTTCCGAGTAATGCATTATAGCCACTTCGAAACGAAGCTATGTCGAAGATTAGCTCTTCGCTTTGAAAGTTATCGGGAGAGCCAAATACGACCTCCAATGTTAAAGAGCCCATGCAGCGGGCTTCTACGCCCGGTATCACTCCTTTAAAGGTCGTGCTGCTGGCTTGATTCTTGAAGGATCTATCCCATCTGGCAGACAGTGTCTTGGTATATTAGATTGAGACTCCTGCCACCGTCCATAAGGAATCGAGTGAGATGGTATCCATCGATTATTGGATCGAGCACTAGGGCAGCCGAAACCCCATGACGGATACTAGTCGGATGATCCCTGCCATCAAAGGTCATCGGACAGGCCGACCATGGGTTGAATTTGGGGGCAAGAGGCTCAATGGCAGAGACATCTCGGGGTGCGGGCTTGCGTTCCCTCTTTGGGATATGAGTGACATAGATCATGTTCACTGTTTTGATCTCCCATGGAAATTTCTTCTGTCCACTTGTGTTCGGCTGGCGAGGTTCATCCTCGTCTTCGCTCTGAGGTCCCTTTCCCTTGTGTTCGGCGTTGAGCTTGCCAGCCTGCTTGAAGACCCAACAACTATGGTTGGTATGGATCACAGGTTTAGCCGGGGTGCCATGGATCTAGCAGGGCCTGTCTAATATTATGTCCAGGCTAGATGGACTATCTTTATTACCTTTAAATGGCTTTTTCCGTTGACCGGGTCTGGAGTCATTGAATCCGGCGATTCCTGCTGTATCATCTGGGCTTTCCACATTATTTCGATGTTTGTTTTTGTTACATCGTGGCTTTCCGTTGCCATCCCAAACTTAGGATGTGCCAGGGTCGCTGGTGCTGCTACGAGCTAACCAGCTGTCCTCGCCCACGCAAAAACGGGTCATGAGTGTAGTTAGGGCTGTCATTGTCCTCGGCTTTTCGTGGCCGAGGTGTCTAGCTATCCATTCATCCCGGACACTATGCTTGAAGGCCGCTAAGGCTTCGGCGTCCGGACAATCGACGATTTGGTTCTTCTTAGTGAGAAACCGATTGCAAAGCTTACAGGCTGACTCCCCGGGTTGTTGGATTATGTGACTTAGATCGTCAAGCATCTGGGGGCCGGACATAGGTCCCTTGAAAATTGGCTTGAAAATCATCCTCAAGTTCTTCCCAACTTCCAATGGAGTTTTCTGTGAGGCTGTTCAGTCTGTGCTGAGCTCGTCCTTTCAGCTTGAGGGGTAAGTATTTGATGGCGTGGAGATCATCTCCATGAGCCATGTGGATGTGAAGAATAAAGTGTTCTATCCAGACAGCAGGATCCGTCGTTCCATCATACGCCTCGATATTTATGGGTTTAAACCCTTCTGCAAATTCGTGATCCAGCACCTCATCGGTGAAGCACAGAGGGTGTGCGGCACCCCTGTATTTTGCTATGTCGTGGCGTAGGTCTGACGGTTGTGAAGTTCGGTATTGGCTCCGAACTGGTATATGACCTGCATATTTGGCTGGATAACCGCCGTCCCATGCGGGAGCATGGTCCCTGGATCCGTAGATGGATCTGGTCTTGCCAACCTTTTTGTTCAGGTCCTCATGTAGATCGTGTTTCAGGCTCTGAGCTGCGGCCTCCTTTCCTTTACGGGGAGGGGGTGCGGGCTTGTGTACGCCGTTGCTAGCCACTCTATCCCATCCACGAGGTGGTTGGTCCGGCTTATCGGTGGTATTGTTCTTCGGCGATATAGGCGCAATAGCCTCGTCGTCGAATTCGGGCAGCAGTTTACGCTTAGGATAGCCCTTTGTTTGGCGATTGCAGCCACATTTTTCCTCGGCGTCTAGCACTTCGTTCCATCTATCATCGAGCGTATCTTGTGCGGCTTTAAGCCGCCGCTGCTGCTTTTTCGAGCTCCTTGCGATGGCAATAAGCCGCCGATTGAAGCGCTCTTGTTCTAAGGGTTCTTCTGGGACGATGAATTCATCGTTGCCCAAGCTAATATCCTCTTAGGGGACAGGTTGATAATTGTTGTCTTCGGCATTGCTATGATCAAACAGTGGTCCCGGGCTGTGTTCGCCGTCCTGTCGCTCGTCCTGCTCCATTGCTGGATCTGCGGGGTCATCAGCTTGGTCCGGATTATCACCGTCGTCAGTGACAGTGTTGCTATCTTTCCCTTTATGGGATCGAGATCGGCGCTTCTGACGCTGACGCTTGGGAGGTTCATCGACAGGCATATCCTTTTTGGGATCATTATCGCCGTCGTCCTCCTTCCCTTTAGGTAAGTTCACCATATATACGTCGTATGAGGACGTAGCCATCCATCGCCCGGTTACGGGCTGGTTTTGGTCTAGATCAGCTTCGGCTTCGAGGTCCATCCCTTCGAAGTATTCGCAAGCGTAGTCAAGTAGATCGGTTAAATGTTCGACCGTGGCTACCAAGTGGGTGGTGGTGGGAAGAGAAGTTCTCCATCATCAGCCTCCAGTTCAAACCGGATATAATTCGGCTGTGAGTCCCCTGCTAAGGAGAGGGATTTTAATGAGTTTAGCACATCGCCTAAAGGTGAGTGCCGGAAGATATCTGCGGAGCTGAATTCGACGATAGGCGCCTAATCAAGCTCAAAGGAAGCATATGCACATGGTTGGGTCTGTGTGTGACTCCAGCGCCGCTGAATTTGTGGCTTCTGTGGCGGGGTTGAGCTTCCCGTCCTCGGGTGACATGATCTGCTCTAGATCTAGGGACAGAGCAGTTAGAGGTGATATCCCCTGGATGTGGTCCGATGACAGATTTAGGTCATGTTCATCGTGGTGGCAGGGAGCGGTCGCCATGGGCTCAAATCCGTCGAAGATCAAGTCTCCGCGGATACCAGCAATCGTAGTTCAAGCTTCCAAACCTGAACTAATGGCCAGGGGCGTAGCTCTCAACCTGCTCGAGGTGGCCTTCTGTGTTGGCACGGAGCGTGAAGCCTCCAAACACAAAAACCTGGCCAGGAGGGAAGATCTCCTCGGCGGTGGTACCGTCATTGTTGACGAAGCGATCCATCGGTCCTTCGGCCGACAACATAGTGGAACCCTCAATGAAACAACCAATGTGGGTGTCAAAACTGGTGGATCTCGCGTAGGGGGTCCCGAACTATGCGTTTGTGGATCGATGGTAATAGGAGACAAGGGACACAGTATTTACCCAGGTTCGGGCCCTCTTGATCGAGGTAAAACCCTACTCCTTCTTGATTGTTCTTGATGAATATATTACAAGAGTTAATCTACCTCGAGATCTTAATGGCTAAACCCTAGAAGCCTAACCAGGGTGATTGGTATGAATCAGATGTTGTTGTTCAGCCTCTACGGACTAAACCCTCAAGTTTATATATGCACCGGAGGGCCCTAGGGTTTGTACATGACCATCTTGCAGAGGAAGGAAATATTACACCCGAACCTAAAACCTGCCATTATACGCACACAGGAGTACTATCCGGATACGATCTTCAGCGATGATCTTCACGGCCCACCAGTCAGGCCCATAACAAGTTATCCGGCCACATGAGGACCCCTCAATAAAGGACTCAATCATAAACCTCTTATCTTAGGGAAGTCCCGAGCGTCCTCGCAATACCGGTGCAAAAGTTCTTCAAAGAAAGGAAAACTAGCCCAAGGAGATCTCCCGGTGAGTCTTACCCGTGTCCAGAGCCACGCGCTCTCCATCTACGGACTCATCCGTCTATGCGAAGTGGAAGATATCCCAAATACCTCGAGTTGCCCCAAGGTGGCATCACCGACTGCTAGGTAGGTGGGCCAACACTCAAGTCGAGCACTAGCCTGGGGGTTGATTAATAAATCCTCGGGTTAATTACTCCCTCGGCAAGTTTTAGTTATTAGGAAAATGGTAAAACCAAAGTTGGATCTCCTCGGGAAAGCTTTACTTTAAGCGAAGAAGCAAGGGGGGCCATAAACCCCAACCGTGTTAGGAACGCAAAATCAAGGAACATAACACCGGTTTATCGGATCCTAAGGCGACATGCGTGGAACAAAACACCGAGCAAAAGGCCAAGCCTTCCACCCATTGCCCAGTGTATAGGTGCATTAGTTAAATAAGATATATATTGTGTTATCCCAAATAATCCATGTTCCAACATGGAACATCTTCCATCTTCACCAGCAACTAACAACGCTATAAGAGGGGCTGAGCAAAAGCGTAACTTAGCCAATCAACAGTTTGCTAGGAAGGTGGTTAGAGTGTTCCATGGCAACATAGGAAGCTGACAAGACAAGAATGGGTAGCGCGACCTAGCTATAGAGCGAGACAACTAGCAAAGCAAAGATAGAGGTGATATCAAGGAACGGTCATCTTGCTTGGAATCCCGCAAGGAAGAAGACCGAGTCCATGAAGAAGACAGGCAGACGTAGTCGAATGAATCATCACAACTCCGAAACGAAACCGAAGCTAACGAGAGAAGCAAACCAGAAAGAAGCAAACAACATGGTAAACACACAAGCATAAGCATGGCATAATGCACAAACAATTATGATGCATGTCCGGTTTAAATATGCATGGCATGGCAAAGTGCACAAATAATACTACAAGTTAAGTGGAGCTCAATGTGCAATGAGTTGCATATTGACAAAACACCACATTCACATATTTAGTTTGATCCCGGTTATGTCCACAAAAAGTTTAAAAGTTGGTTAACATGGCAAGAGGTGCAACACAATTAAACTACACTATCTAAGCAATTTAAATGGGGCCGGAAACAACAAACAACAATTCCAGAAAATCCCCATATGCATACTTTAAATTTGGTGCTGTTTTTCCTAAACCATATTTTAGATTTGTTAAACAGGGAAGCAAAGTGCACCATGTTATTCTATGCATTTTTCTAGAAATTTTACATATAAAGTTTATTAAAAACCGAGCTACGGTTTTTAAGTTATGAATTAAACCATTTTAACATGTTATTTAAACAAATTTAAACAAACAACAAGTTTAAACATTTTTAACAGGGTTGAAAGTTGCAAAACTATTATACTAGGTGAAATTCTAAGCATTTTACATATATGACATGATCTAATCCGATGCACGGTTAATTAATTATTAACATTTTATGACAATGGTAGTTTTTCTGTAATTATGCATGCACAGGATTAATTAAAAAATCGTCCAGAGAAGAAAAAAACACAAAATGGGGTGGATCTGGCTGGCCCGATAGGAGCCCGACATTGGAGGCTCACCCATAGGCCGAGCCCAGGTCGGTGAGGTGGCAAGGGGAGGCTGACGCGCTAGGCCTTGGCGCGGGATGCGGCCCACGCAGTGGCCTGGTGGCTTGGTCAACCTGCGGCTGAACCGAGCGAGTTGTTGTTGCTCGTTACTGAAGAACGAAGAATAGAAGCAAGTGCAGGTTCACGGTGATACAGAAGACGGAGCCGGGGGGTTCTGGCGACATAGTCGCGGGAACCGGCTGGAACATGGCGGATTCGGCAGCTGGGCGGCGGAGCAGAGGAGATCCGGTCTAGATCGGGGCCGGGAGTGAACCTGAATGTCGGCTTAACGAACTGAAGGATGCAGCAGCCCTGACTCCCGTTGGGAAATAGAAGGAGAGACAAACCATGAGAGGATAATAAACGAGATGGGGAGAAGGAAGGAGAGGGATGGGCAACGGTAGTGGCCTGGAGCTCGGGCGGCTCATCGGACAGATGAGGACGGCAGGGTTCGGCACTGGTGTCGGAGACAAGCGGGAGGAGGACCTCGTGCTAGGAGGCAGGCCGACGTGGTCTCGTGGCGACCGACGCACGAGATGAAGAGGAGTAGGGGCGTTGGAGCCCTACAGCAGGGGGAAGCAGAAGGAGGCGCCATGGACTAGCTCCTTCTCGTTCCGGTGACAGCATGCAAGGAACTTGGGCGCCTCGACGTCGAGGTGCCATGGATCGAGAGGATGAAGCTCGGGGACAGGAGGATCCAGGAGGTGGGGATGGTGGGCGTCGGGCAGAGGAGGAGCTCCTCTCTTGTGGGCTTGAGCGAGGCAAGGAGGAGGATTGGGTGGTGGTTGGTTGGATCAATGGGGATAGGCGCTGGTTCTAATGAAGGGGGAGGTGGTTGGCCGCGGGTTCGCTCGGGATGGATCCCGAGAAGGAGAAGATTGCGGCGGTGGGGAGGGGCCATACTGCCTAGGATCTAGGGTTTGACCCGATTTGGAATAAGGTAGCTTAAATATAGGGAAAGCATATGTTTTGGAGCTCTCTGATTTAGATCGGACGGCTCTAGGATAAATAGGTTAGATGGCTGAAATGAGAAACCGAAGATATTTTAGGGATGTTTGGGGATGATCCGTATCCATCGGTAACGACAGCTCGGTTCGGGTTCGGGGATGTTTTTGGACGCACACGAGGGGTTGATGCAGCGTGCAAAGAAGGGTTAGGTGGACACGATCAAGTGGGACACAAGAAACCCGGTTGGTCCGAGAAAAGTCATCGGAGACGAAAGGAGAAGTGGCAACTATGAACGGCTACGTGTTTTCAGAAAACAAGCAGATGCAATGCAAATGATGACATGATGAATATAACAAACAAATAAATCACACGGAGACAACGAAAAATATGGAAGTCTTGTGGAGCTTCGGTCTTGGGGTGTCACAACTCTCCCACACTAATAAAGGATCTCGACCCGAGATCCTAGGGATGGCACCGGAGAGAAGCGAAAAAGAGAAGGTAAAACAAAGTTGCTTCTCCGACAAACGAATGAAACCAACAAACCTTGGAGGGTTGAACAACTTGAAAGAAGGAATACAATAGAGATGAACGAGATTACAAACACTCCATTAGCAAAGAGGAACATGGAACACTGACGATAATGAAGAGCTTAAGTGACAAGATAGACATTGAAACCACTCCAGTTAAAACAAGATAAAGAAGGAATAAGAATGAAATAATTCGGACAACACTCCAAGTGAAAATGGAAGGAATTCAACATGAACTCAAGAAGATGGGATGATAGTTGATTAAATCAACAACACACTGCCAGCAAATCAATTAAAAGAATGGGTGCAAGGGGTAAGAAGGATTTCAGACAGCGCTCCGGTTGAAAAGAGAGGAAAAGCTTGATAGGATGAGAGAATTTAATGGAGGACACGACGACACTCCCGTTGAATGGATAAGGAAAAGAATGGATATGATCTTGACAAAAAGAGATGTTGTGACGAAGATATCAACATTACAATACCTCCGGAATAGAAGTTAGATCGTTAGGAAGAAAATAAAGTAGAAGAAAATGATAACTTCTACCACCAATGAATTTTGAAAGCATCCTTAGAAAGAAGGATTGAAAGGAGTTGTTTAAAAATAAACAACAAAAGAATAAAGTTGTTGTGGGCTTATGGAAAACATCTCAAAATTATGAGGTGACATCCGGGCACTAAAGAAAAACAATTGATTGGATTGAGATCAACAAGGAGACAAAGAACTTATTTCACCGGGATGTGAAGGAGAAGATTGGATCATTGATAAGCACCACAAATAACAACAATCCTTAGGGAAAGCTTTTAGGTGAGACACAACCCAAGATAACTCCAATAAATAAATTGAAGGGCTGAAAGATCTCATGAACGAAGAAAGTGATGGGTTTAAATATCTCATTCTTGATAACTTGTGAATCATGAATCATGAAGGAAATTGTCTACAATTACATAACACCACCTCAAAAGCTAAGGTTGAAAGAATTGCACTTCAAAATGCAAGACGAACAATACTTGAGCTCCTCCAACAAGAATCTTGAAGAACACTTCGAGGATGAATTAAATCACAATGAACCACCATGAAGAACTCCGATAACAAAAGGACGGGAAGCGAATGATGTAAAGAATAAGATTTAAGCCTTGCAATGATTTAAATGAATCTTCACGATGAGAAAATTGAGAGAGCTTAGAGCACCGGGAGACAAGACGAACAACTTGAAACCAAGAATCTATTCCACCTAAACAAACTCTAAAGGAAGGGATTGATCACTTTGATGAAACAAGAATAATAATTATGTTATGCGTATCCTCCACCAATTAAATTGATGAGAAGCAATGGATTTGCATACTACGTATTCGCGTTAAAAATGATTAAAGAGAGACATAGCGCAAACTTGAGAAAAGTCTTGAATGACTCACCGGTAGGATTTCGAAAAATAATGAATGAACTGATATGGGAACAAAGGAAACTAAATTTTGAACAAACCACCGTAAAAATTGAAATGAATCAAGAAAAGAGAACGAATCACCAGAAAAAATTAGAAAAAGAACAAAGGCACTTGAGGAAACTTAGATACAAAAGAATGAAGGGATCCCGATCAGAGTAGAGAATACTTGAATGATGCACCAGAAGAATTTTTGAACAAGAGTAGAACACTGAAAATGAAGAATTCCGAAATGGTGAGATAAACAACACAAAACACTCCTGAAATGCTTCGGATGGGTATGAAAAGATTTAGAGGAAAACTCTTATTTGGTCTTCAAAACCTGAGAAAGACGAGGAGATACACCACTATGAATTGCTGAGGCACTCCGGAATGAAGAATTAAAAGGTTGAACCAAGGATGAAAGAATTTGAAAGAAATCTTGGAGAAGGCATATGACTGATGGAAATTCATTCTTACGTCATACTTTGAAATGAATTTGAGAACTCCTGAAAAGTTGAAGAGTCAGGTAACATCCTGGGAAAGACCTGTGCGTCAGGGCCCACTCAAAAGAAACACCATTGGAAAAGATTGCTTGAAAGAGATATTGCAACGGTTGAATTAAATGGCATGGATGAGGTAACAACCTCGAAATAGCTTGAACGTATTAAGAATGGAAATGCAAATCTTCTGAGATATCTTGTACACTTCGGATATGAATAGAGAGAGGCGAATAAATAATAGAGCATTGGATAAGAAATTCCAACATGGGAAAACAAGTGAAATGAGAGGAAAAGATATGATCAACACCAAGCCTGAATTTAGTCCACCGGAGAAGAAACGAGAACGGAGAATGATAAACTTGAAGCTTACTTAGCATCTTCCTGAGAATCACCGGATAAGGACATTGAAGGAAAAGAATGAAGAAACATCACATGAATAAAATGGAAATTTCATTTCAGAATTTCTGGCTCCGAGAAGAAGAAGGGTGGGAGGGTGGGGAAAACAAAGACAACTTGGGATGAATGAAATAGACACCATTGAGAAAAACCAAGAATTGGTCTTGCACATATTGAAGGATCGAGTTAACTTGAAGAGAAGCACGTCGTTTGAAAAGAATTTAACATAACAATCTCGATGATCAAGAAGGATTAACACTCCATGGAAATATGAGAACACCGCTTAGGAAAGGTATGGAATCAACGCTTGACATTGAAGCAACTGGAATACCACAACTCAAAACAAAACAAAGGATTTGGCTTGCAGAATAAGCCAGAACAAGCATATGATAGAGATTTCGTCCAAAGTTTTCGTGATGAGGCCCCCTAGGCCCGACATTACAAAGGACATTGCATCCCCGAATCAGCATAGCCAAGGATTCATTAAGACGCAACGTAACCAGTGTAAAATCGACCGTGACAAGCGAATCACTAGATGTTGAACCCCAACCTCATATCATGTATTCGTTGGAAGATTACCTAAGAGCTACTTGAATTCCCACCTATTAATTCCCGAAACTTTCTGGTTGTGCAATCTGGTGTTGGGGATACATGGGAAGAACAATATCTCACACAACTAACAATCCCTACATCCAGTTGTATCCATCCGTCAACACATAACCAGGCACCTTCGGAAACCGTGTACCTCAGACCTTCGAAAAGCATCCGATATACTAGCTGTGGCAATACTCTCGAACTATCCCCCCAGTACTGGGTGACGTCGAGGTTATCTCACCACCAGATATGCATAGAAGCATTTTCGATGTCGGCCACCTCTGATAATCCGGAACTGTAATGATACACAATGCGACGACAAGACCTCAGAGCTCAACTTCCAGGGACTAACCCTAAACAAACGGGAGGCACCAAGACATAATTCTTGTCACAAAGATATCAGAACGATCCCAACAATACATGTGTGATCCTAAAAATAATAATTTAGTGAAAAGAGGATAGGGAAGTCAAAACTTCTACGTCAGGAGTCCTCGCCAGAACGACGAAGGGGATAAGGAGTAAAATAACTCCTACTCTCCGATATATATAATCCTAAGACTCAAAACAGTTTTTGTTTCTAGACTCAACATCGACAGCGGTTCGATCAAGCAGAGGCTCCTAGGTCGGGGAAGGCTCGGATACCAATTTGTAACGCCCAGGATGCGGCTATAGCTCCTACGTGTCGAGGCATGACTTAGAGTCATAACCGCATTCTGGAATGGTATCAAGCATGGCATCTTTACACAACCCATGTAATGAACAGGATGAAAGAGAGTTTAATAGTTAGCTTACACTCGCCATGTCACACAATTAATACAATAAATATGCATTCATCCAGAGAACACAGAGTCCGACTACAGACGAAATCAAACAAAGAAAAATATACCACACAGGCTAATCCTGATCGGCCCTAGTATGAACCACTACTAATCTTCGGGGGTATGTCACGTACATACGCCATGCTCTTCATCGAACTCCCACTGAAGCTCTTGCACATCTACTGAGTCAAACTCTGATGTACCTGCATCTATTTGTGTAGTAACTGTTAGTCACGAGGACTCAGCAATCTTGTTCCCGGGTATCAAAACTATCAAGGCTTTTAGGTGTGGAGAGGTTATAAAGTGGTTGCAGTAGCACTAAGCTTTGTATGAGGCTAGCTTACGAAGTCAGGGCGAGATGAGAATATATGCCAACGATCGCAACTAGTAGTGATCAAGAAGTGATCCTGTCTACTTATGTTCATACATAACCCCACCGTGTTCACTTTTTGAACCCCTCCGAAAAGAGACCATCGCGGTTACTCACATAGGTAGTGTATTCTTATTGAGTTATGGTGTCAAGTTATCTACAACCGGATATTAACAAATTCCAATCTGCCACATAACCGCGGGGACGGCTTTCGAAAGATCATAACCCTACAGGGGTGTCTCAACTTAGCCCATCACAAGCTCTCACGATCAGCAGAGGTAAACCTCTTATCATAGGGAAGACCCGAGCGTCCTCGGAACCCCGATGCACAAGTTCTTCAAAGAAAGGAAAACTAGCCCAAGGAGATCTCCCGGTGAGTCACAGCCGTGTCCAGAGCCGCGTGCTCTCCATCTACGGACTCATCTGTCTATGCGAAGTGGACGATAGCCAGAATACCTCGAGTTGCCCCGAGGCGGCACCGGCGAGTGCTAGGTAGGTGGGCCAACACCGGCGAGTTGCCCCGAGGCGGCCCGGTGGGTTGATTAATAAATCCTCGGGTTAATTACTCCCTCGTCAAGTTTTAGTTATTAGGAAAATGGTAAAACCAAAGTTGGATCTCCTGGGGAAAGCTTTACTTTAAGCAAAGAAGCAAGGGGGGCCATGAACCCCAACCGTGTTAGGAACGCAAAATCAAGGAACATCACACCGGTTTATCGGATCCTAAGGCGGCATGAGTGGAACAAAACGCCGAGCAAAAGGCCAAGCCTTCCACCCATTGCCAAGTGTATATGTACATTAGTTAAATAATATATATTGTGTTATCCCAAAGAATCCATGTTACAACATGGAACATCTTCCATCTTCAGCTGCAACTAACAACGCTATAACAGGGGCTGAGCAAAAGCGTAACTTAGCCAATCAAAGGTTTGCTAGGAAGGTGGTTGGAGTGTTTCATGGCTACATAGGAAGCTGACAAGACAAGAATGGATAGCGCGACATAGCTATAGAGCGAGAAAACTAGCAAAGCAAAGATAGAGGTGATAGTAAGGAACGGTCATCTTGCCTGGAATCCCGCAAGGAAGAAGAACGAGTCCATCAAGAAGACAAGCAGACATAGTCGAACGAATCCTCACAACTCCGGAACGAAATAGAAGCTAGCGAGAGAAGCATACCGGAAAGAAGCAAACAACATGGCAAACAAACAAGCATAAACATGGCATGATGCACAAACAAGTATGATGCATGTCCAGTTTAAATATGCATGGCATGGCAAAGTGCACAAACAATACTACAAGTTAAGTGGAGCTCAATATGCAACGAGTTTCATATTGACAAAACACCACATTCACATATTTACTTTGATCCCGGTTATGTACACAACAAGTTTAAAAGTTGGTTAACATGGCAAGAGGTGCAACAAAATTAAACTACACAATCTAAGCAATTTAAATGGGGCCGGAAACAACAAACAACAATTCCCGAAAATCCCCATATGCATATTTCAAATTTGGTGCTGTTTTGTGATACGTCTCCAACGTATCTACTTTTCCAAACCCTTTTGCCCTTGTTTTGGACTCTAACTTGCATGATGTGAATGGAACTAACCCGGACTGATGCTGTTTTCAGCAGAACTGCCATGGTGTTGTTTTTGTGCAGAATAAAAAGTTCTCAGAATCGCCTGAAAATCAACGGAGAATTATTTTGGAAAATATAAAAAATATCTGCAAGAAGATCCACACCAGGGGGCCCAGGGCCTGTCCACGAGGGTGGGGGGAGCGCCCCCTGTCCAGGGCGTGCCCCCTGCCTCGTGGGCCCCCTAGTGCCTTACCGGCATATCCCTAGATCCTATATCTTCACTTTCGGGGAGAAAAAATTCAAGGAGAAATAATTAACGCGTTTCACGAGACAGAGCGCCGCCAAGCCCTAATCTCTCTCGGGAGGGCTGATCTGGAGTCCGTTCAGGGCTCCGGGGAGTGGAGATCGTCGCCATCGTCATCATCAACCTTCCTCCACCACCAATTCCATGATGCTCACCGCCGTGCGTGAGTAATTCCATCGTAGGCTTGCTGGACGGTGATGGGTTGGATGGGATCTATCATGTAATTGAGTTAGGTTTGTTAGGGTTTGATCCCTAGTATCCACTATGTTCTGAGATTGATGTTGCTATGACTTTGCTATGCTTAATGCTTGTCACTAGGGCCCGAGTGCCATGATTTCAGATCTGAACCTATTATGTTTTCATGAATATATGTGTGTTCTTGATTCTATCTTGCAAGTCTATAGTCACCTACTATGTGTTATGATCCGGCAACCTCGAAGTGACAATAATCAGGACCACTCCTGATGATGACCATAGTTTGAGGAGTTCATGTATTGACTATGTGTTAATGCTTTGGTTCGGTAATCTATTAAAAGGAGGCCTTAATATCCCTTAGTTTCCAATAGGACCCCGCTGCCACGGGAGGGTAGGACAAAATATGTCATGCAAGTTCTTTTCCATAAGCATGTATGACTATATTAGGAATACATGCCTACATTGCATTGATGAACTAGAGCTAGTTCTGTCACCCTAGGTTATAACTTCTACATGATGAATTGCATCCGACATAATTTCCCATCACCGATCCAATGCCTACGAGCTTTTCATATATTACTTGTTGCTTATTTACTTTTCCGTTCCTACTATCACAAAAACTACAAAATCACTATCGTTACTTTTATCGCTGCTACCACCACTATCATATTACTTTGCTACTAAACTATCTTGCTGCAGATACTAAGTTTCCAGGTGTGGTTGAATTGACAACTCAGCTGCTAATACTTAATAGTATTCTTTGGCTCCCCTTATGTCGAATCAACAAATTTGGGTTGAATACTTTACCCTCGAAAATTGTTGCGATCCCCTACACTTTTGGTTATCAAGACTATTTTCTGGCGCCGTTGCTGGGGAGCATAGCTCTATTCTTTAAGTCACTTGGGATTTATATCTGTTGATCACTATGAAGAATCTGAAGGACTCAAAAACCAAGATCTTACCCTCAACTACGAGGGGAGGTAAGGAACTGCCATCTAGCTCTGCCCTTGATTCTCCTTCTGTTATGAGTAAACTTGCGATACCTACTCCTGCTATTGAATCTGATATGTCGTATGTTCTTGATGATGCTACATCTGCTATGTATGATGAAACTACCTCTACGCCTGATATTGTGCCACTAAGTGAATTTCTAAATGAACAAATTGCTAAGGGTAGGGAGAATGCAAATGTCGAAACTGATGATATTTATGAAAGTGATGATGAAACTACTCCCAATAGATATGAATTGCCTGTTGTGCCTGAGGGTTTTGTTATGGATGAAGAAACTGCTAGAGACTTTCTTGCTTGCAATGATAGATATGATCTTAATAAGTTATTAGCTAAGTTGAAAGAAAAGTCCTTGAATGCTAGAATGAAACATGACCCTGCTTTTGCTACTTCACCTATCTGTGTTACTGATAAGGATTATGATTTCTCTGTTGATCCTGAGTTAATTAATTTGGTTGAATCTGATCCTTTCGATGGCTATGAGTCTGAAACTGTTATGGCACATCTTACTAAGTTGAATGATATAGCCACCCTGTTTACCAATGATGAAAACATTCGCTATTACTATATCCTTAAGCTATTTCCTTTCTCGTTAAAGGGTGATGCTAAGACTTGGTTTAATTCTCTTGATCCTAGTTGTGTGTGTAGTCCCTAGGATATGATGTATTACTTCTCTGCTAAATATTTTCCCGCTCATAAGAAACAAGCTGCCTTACGGGATATATATAACTTTGTACAAATTGAAGAAGAGAGTCTCCCACAAGCTTGGGGGAGGCTTCTCCAATTACTTAATGCTTTGCCTGATCATCCTCTTGAGATGCATGATATACTTGATGTCTTTTATAATGGACTAACCGATGCTTCCAGAGACCACCTGGATAGTTGTGCTGGTTATGTTTTCAGGGAAAGAACAGTTGAACAAGCTGAATTACTATTGAATAATATGCTAGCCAATGAAAATAATTGGACACTTCCTGAACCATCCCCTAAGCCAACTCTGAAAAAAAGAGGTGTTCTATTTCTCAGTCCTGAAGATATGCAAGAGGCAAATAAATCTATGAAAGAAAAAGGTATTAAAGCCGAAGATGTTAAGAATTTACCTCCTATTGAAGAAATACATGGTCTTGATAACCCGACACGGGTAGTAAAGGTAAATTCTCTTTATAGATTTGATGAAGGTGATATTCCTACTATAAGTCTGCTAGCCAATGTCTAGATGAGTTTGACAATTTTATTGTGAAACAAGTAAACTTCAATGCTTATGTTGGTAGACAATTACAACACAATGCTTATATGATTGAACGCTTGAGTGATTATCTGTCTAGAGCTAAAAGTGAACTGAAACTCATTAGTATACATGCTTCTATGATCACCACTCAAGAAGAATAAGTACTTAAGGCTCAGAACGATTTGCTCAATGAATTAAATAGTAAGAATAATGACTATGCAGTTAGAGTTGCAACTAGAGGTGGTAAAATGACTCAGGAACCTCTGTATCCGGAAGGCCACCCTAAGATAATTGAACAGGATTCTTAGAGAGCTAATTTAGATGCACCTAGTTCTTCTAAGAAGAAGAAAAAGAAAAATGATAGGACTTTACATGCTCCTAGTGAACCTGTAGCTGACACACCTGAGAATCCCAATGATATATCTGTTTCTGATACTGAGACACAGTCTGGTAATGAACATGAACCTAGTGATAACATTAATGATGATGTTCATGATGATGCTCAACCTAGCAATGATAATGATGTAGAGATTGAACCTGCTGATGATCTTGATAACCCACAATCAAAGAATCGACGTTATGATAAGAGAGACTTTGTTGCTAGGAAGCACGGTAGGGAAAGAGAACCATGAGTTCAGAAACCCATGCCTTTTGCTCCGAAACCATCCAAGAAAAAGGATGGTGAGGATTTTGAGCGCTTTGCTGAAATGATTAGACCTAACTTTTTGCGTATGCGTTTGACTGATGTGCTTAAAACAAATCCTTATGCTAAGTATATGAAAGATATTATTACCAATAAAAGAAAGATACCTGAAGTAGAAATTTCCACCATGCTTGCTAATTACACTTTTGAGGGTGGAATTCCTAAGAAATTAGGAGATCCAGGAGTACCTACTATACCTTGCTCCATTAAGAGAAACTATGTTAAAACTGCTTTCTCTGATCTTGGAGCCGGTGTTAGTGTTATGCCTCTCTCTTTATATCGTAGACTTGATTTGAGTAAGTTGACACCTACTGAAATATCTTTGCAAATGGCTGATAAATCAACTGCTATACATGTTGGTATTGTGAGGATGTGCCTATTGTAGTTGCAAATGTTACTATTCTAACGGACTTTGTTATACTTGATATTCCCGAGGACGATAGTATGTCTATTATTCTTGGAAGACCCTTTCTGAATACTGCTGGGGCTATTATTGATTGCAACAAAGGCAATGTCACTTTTCATGTCAATGGTAATGAGCATACAGTACACTTTCCGAGGAAACAACCTCAAGTCCACATTATCAATTATATTGGAAAAAATTCAACTATTACTATTGGAGGTTTTGAGTTTCCTCTTCCTACTATCAAGAAAACATATGACATACTTATTTTCGGGGACATACATATCCCCATTGAGGTAACCTAGTGTTATTCAAAAAATTCTCCAGTTTCATGTTACTCGGAAATAGTTTATTAACAAGACCTGATCACCTTGTTAATGGATTCCTTTTTATGAGCATGGGATAGGTGAATCTAGATAGCACAACGTTCTGTACCCTCTTTTTACTTTCTGTCAATTAAGATAAATAAAGCAAGAATAGTATTTTCTGTCTGTTTCCAGACTTATCCGTGCAAGAAAAAATATCCCGAAAATAAAAGTTCTCCAAATGCCATGAAAATGAAATATGATTTTTTTCTAGAATATTTGAGGAAATATGGCACTCAAGACATAGCGAGGGGGGACAGCACGTGGCCAAAAGGGTCCAGGGCACGCCCCCTGCCTCGTGGGCCCCACGTGGCCCCCCTCCACTTATTCCTGCACCCATGCTCTTCTTCTTCCACCCAAAAAATCACCAACCAGCTCAAACCCGAGTTCTAGCTCTTCTTGCTACCATTTTCGATCTCCTTTCTCAAAGCACCATTTACGAAACTGTTTGGGAAGATTGTTCCTTCGTATGTGACTCCTCCATTGGTCCAATTAGTTTTTGTTCTAGAGCTTTATTTGTTGCAAATTTATGCTGCTGTGGTGACCTTGTTCTTGAGCTTGCATGTCAAATTTTCTTGGCCCCAAGTAGTTCTAATGTATGATATAGCCTCTAGGCACTTATAGGAGTTATTGCTATCAATCTTGCTGAGTTTGGTTAACTTTTATTTTGAAGTTACTAAAAAATTCAGAAAAATTCAGAAAAATGTCTAGGAGAAACTTCCAAGGCGGTTCTTCAAGGAAGCAAGAACCGAGGCTCGTGTTCCGAGAGCCGAACGATGAACTACCTAGGGATGCTGACGTACGGCCTTGTGAATGGCCGTCAGATGAATTTATGGATCAAGCTGGCATCAAGGATAAATTTTACGCATACGTGCGCAATGCTGACCTCGAGTGCTTCATACAAGATAAGTGCACTCAATACCGTGGCTTAACCGATAGCTTTGTGAGAAGGTTTAAATTTTCGTCTTCACGTAATTCTCACACTGTACTATTTGACCTGTATGATAAATCTTATACCATGGATTTAGAGGATTTTAATTATGCATGCAAGCTCCCACACTGGGGCAGTATGAGTGATTCTCGCAAATCTGAATTTAGAGAATTCATTGCTAGTATTACAGTGGGCGAGTCTAGGGAAGTCACACAGGCTACCATGGGGAGCATACATTTTCCTGCTATTCATTACTTTGCTCTCTTTATCGGTAGATGCATAAACGGTAAGGATGAGGCTTGTCGCATGTGTGTCCCTGATCTTAGTGTTCTCAGGAGTGTTGTACTAGGTGATAGGAAATATAACTTGGGAGCAATTGTTGCACGTAGGCTACACTATAATGGCTTGCATGGAGATTTATTTGGTGGGATTTATGCTACCCGCATAGCCCGCTTTCTTGGTGTGCCGATGCACGAGAATGATGAACCTTTACCTCCTGCTTATTTAGATTGTCATGCTATGACTAGTCACAGGTTTATAGAGTGGGATGATCAGACCCTCAAATATCAACTAATCTTTAACAGGCAACATGCCATCCCTATTGTTCTTCCTACCCCTACTTTGTTTAATTTTCAGGAAAAAGGGAGATACACTATAACTATGGAGGAGGAAAATGCTTATTATAACATGACGGAGGCAGCCCGCCTTCGAGATGCAGCTCAGCATGCAGTATCTGCTGCATCCCAGTACAACCCCAACTACGACTTTGGATATCTGTCAGGCCAATACGGGCCATAGACCAACTTAGGCCAAAAGCCTAAGCTTGGGGAGTACGTGTTTCTCACCAACTTTACATTCATGTTCACACTTATTCTAGTTGTCGGTGCTCACACTCTTTCACTGTACCATCCATGCTTAGTTTCAATTTCTTTTTCTTAGTCTTTTTCTTGTGTGCTAGAAAAACCTAGAAAAACAAAAAACATATTAGTTGTAGCTTCTAGCTAGTTTACTTTCTTTGCTTGTAGTAGTAGTTAAATTGAAAACCCAAAGATATTTCCCGTTCTTCTTTTGCTTGTTGGGAGCTTTCCCGTGTAAATAGTTTCTTTTCTTTTCTTTGGGGGTTAAGAGTAGAAGACCATGATTAAAATGCTTAGTGGCTCTCATATGCTTTGTTGTTGGTTTAACCTTGAGCCATATTACCTTGTCTTCTCTCTCGTATTTAATGTCTGCAGATTCCAACTTAGTCCAATGCACGTGCACTATTATTATTATCCACACCGTTCGGTCATGTGAGTGAAAGGCAATAAGGATGATATATGATGAATAAGTTGAGATGAGAAAAGCTGGTATGAACTCGACCTCTCTTGTTTTTGTAAATATGATGGCTCATCGTTCCTGATTCAGCTTGTTATGAATGAAACATGCTTGCAATGACAATTAGAGATCATAGCTTCTTATGCCATGCTTAATTAGCTGAGAGTTTATAATGGTCTATCTTGCGTGCCAACATGATATAAAAATGGTTGTGATGTGGTATGATGGGGTGGTATCCTCCTTTGAATGATTTAAGTGATCTGACTTGGCACATGTTCATGCATGTAGTTGAAACAAATCAACATAGCCTCCACGATATTTATGTTCATGGTGATTTATATCCTACTCATGCTTGAATTCATTGTTGATTAATTTTAATGCATGTTCATGACCGTTGTTGCTCTTTAGCTGGTCGCTTCCCAGTCTCTTTCTAGCCTTCACCTTTACTAACCGGGAATACTGCTTATGCATCCACTTCCATAAACCCCAAAGTTATTCCACATGAGTCCACCATACCTTCCTATATGCGGTATTTACCTGCTGTTCCAAGTAAATTTCTATGTGCCAAACTCTAAACCTTCAAATAAAATTCTGTTTTGTATGCTCGAACAACTCATGTATCAACTAGGGTTGTCTATATCTTCCATGCTAGGTGGGTTATTCTCACGATGAGTGGACTCCGCTCATCATCCATGAGAAAATGGCTGGTAATCGGGATGCCCAGTCCCATGCTCAAAATCATAATAATTAAACAAAACTCCCCCAGGGTTGTTGCTGGTTTGGACTGTACCCGTTGTTTCGGGCTAGCCATGGAGTGTGCTTGTTGGTGGTTGGGGGAGTCTAAACTTTACCATTCTATTTGGGAACCGCCTATAATGTGCGTGGCATGGGAGCTATCGAGATTCTTGGTTGTTATGTTGACAATGAAAGTATACCGCTCAAAATGTTATTCATCTCTATTTAAAAATCGAGCTCTGGAACCTCTACAAATCCCTGCTCCCCTCTGCGAAGGGCCTATCTATTTACTTTTATGCAGAGTCATCATCCTCTTATCAAAGAGCACCAGTAGGAGAGCACCTCTATCATTACATGTATTACTATTAATTTGCATTGAGTATGATCATGACTGGATCTCTTTTACCATGAATTACAATGTCTAGTCAGTCCTTGATCTTTAAAGGTGCTCTGCATTTATGTTTTGCGGTCTCAGAAAGGGCTAGTGAGATACCATCTTGTTATATCATATCATGATTGTTTTGACAAAGTGTTGTCATCTGAGCTTTATTATTATTGCTCGCTAGTTGATTATGCCATTGATGTGAGTAGTCTTGAGACCTAAAAGTTATTGTGAATGTGGTTAGTTCATGATCTTGTTGAAAACCTGGATACTAGCTTACATATTTACAACAATAAGAGCAAACAGAGTTTGTCAAAGTTTTTCTTTATCACTTTCAGTTTATCAACTGAATTGCTTGAGGACAAGCAAAGGTTTAAGCTTGGGGGAGTTGATACGTCTCCAACGTATCTACTTTTCCAAACCCTTTTGCCCTTGTTTTGGACTCTAACTTGCATGATTTGAATGGAACTAACCCGGACTAACGTTGTTTTCAGCAAAACTGCCATGGTATTGTTTTTGTGCAGAATAAAAATTTCTCGGAATCGCCTGAATATCAACGGAGAATTATTTTGGAAAATATAAAAATATCTGCAAGAAGATCCACACCAGGGGGCCCAGGGCCTGTCCACGAGGGTGGGGGCGCCCCCCTGCCAAGGGCGCGCCCCCTGCCTCGTGGCCCCCCTGGTGCCTTACCGACGTACCCCCAGATCCTATATCTTCACTTTCACGAGACGGAGCTGCCGCCAAGCCCTAATCTCTCCCGGGAGGGCTGATCTGGAGTCCGTTCGGGGCTCCGAAGAGTGGAGATCATCGCCATTGTCATCATCAACCTTCCTCCATCACCAATTCCATGATGCTCACCACCGTGGGTGAGTAATTCCATCGTAGGCTTGCTGGACGGTGATGGGTTGGATGGGATCTATCATGTAATCGAGTTAGTTTTGTTAGGGTTTGATCCCTAGTATCCACTATGTTCTGAGATTGATGTTGCTATGACTTTGCTATGCTTAATGCTTGTCACTAGGGCACGAGTGCCATGATTTCATATCTGAACCTATTATGTTTTCATGAATATATGTGTGTTCTTGATCCTATCTTGCAAGTCTATAGTCACCTACTATGGGTTATCATCCGGCAACCCCGAAGTGACAATAATCGGGACCACTCCCGGTGATTACCATAGTTTGAGGAGTTCATGTATTCACTATGTGTTAATGCTTTGGTCCGGTACTCTATTAAAAGGAGGCCTTAATATCCTTTAGTTTCCAATAGGATCCCGCTACCACGGGAGGGTAGGACAAAAGATGTCATGCAAGTTCTTTTCCCTAAGCACGTATGACTATATTTGGAATAAATGCCTACATTGCATTGATGAACGGGAGCTAGTTCTGTGTCACCCTAGGTTATAACTTCTACATGATGAATTGCATCCGACATAATTTCCCATCACCGATCCAATGCCTACGAGATTTTCATATACTTCTTGTTGCTTATTTACTTTTCCGCTGCTACTATCACAAAAACTACAAAAACACTAGCATTACTTTTATCACTGCTACCGCCACTATCATATTAGTTTGCTACTAAACTATCTTGCTGCAGATACTAAGTTTCCAGGTGTGGTTGAATTGACAACTCAGCTGCTAATACTTAAGAGTATTCTTTGGCTCCCCTTGTGTCGAATCAACAAATTTGGGTTGAATACTTTACCCTCAAAAACTGTTGCGATCCCCTACACTTGTGGGTTATCATTTTGCCTAAACCATATTTTAGAGTTGTTAAACAGGGAAATAAAGTGCACCATGTTATTCTATGCATTTTTAGACATTTTATATATAAAGTTTATTAAAAACCGAGCTACGGTTTTTAAGTTATGAATTAAACCATTTTAACATGTTATTTAAACAAATTTAAGCAAACAAGTTTAAACAGTTTTAACAGGGATGAAAGTTGCAAAAATATTATACTAGGTGAAATTCTAAGCATTTTACATATATGACATGATCTAATCCGATGCATGGTTAATTAAATATTAACATTTTATGACAATGGAGGTTTTCTGTAATTATGCATGCACAGGATTAATTGAAAAATCGTCCAGAGAAGAGAAAAAACACATACTGGGCTGGATCTAGCTGGCCCGATAGGAGCCTGGTGTTGGAAGCTCACCCATAGGCCTAGCCCAGGTCGGTGAGGTGGCACGGGGAGGCTGGCGTGCTAGGCCTTGGCGTGGGATACAGCCCACGCAGTGGCCTGGCAGTTTGGTCAACCTGTGGCTGAACCGAGCAAGCTGGTGCTACTCATTACTGAAGAACGAAGAACATAAGCAGCAACAGGTTCACGGCGATACAGATGATGGCGCCACGGGGGTTCTGGCGACGGAGTCGGCGGGAACCAGCTGGAACATGGCGGATTCGGCAGCTAGGCGCCGGAGCAGAGGAGATCCGGTCCAGATCGGGGCCGGGCGCGAATCTGAACGTCGGCTTGATAAACTGAAGGATGTGGCGGCCCTGACTCCTGTCGGGAAACAGAGAGAGAGACATACCATGAGAGGAGAATAAACGAGATGGGAGAAGGAAGGAGAGGGAAGGGGAATGGCAGTGGCCTGGAGCTCAGGCGGCTCACCGGACAGACGAGGACGGCAGGGTTCCGTGATGGTGTCGAAGACAAGCGGGAGGAGGACCTCGGGCTAGGAGGCAGGCCGACGTGGTCCCGTGGCGACCGGCGCACAAGATGAAGAGGAGTGGGGCGTTGGAGCCCTGCAGCAGGGGGAAGCAGAAGGAGGCGCCATGGACGAGCTCCTGCTCGTTCCGGCGGACAACATGCGAGGAACTCAGGCACCTCGACGTCGAGGTGTCATGGATCAAGAGGATGAAGCTCGGGGACGGGAGGATCTAGGAGGCGGGGATGGTGGGCGTCGGGCAGAGGAGGAGCTCCTCTTTTGTGGGCTTGAGCGAGGCAAGGAGGAGGATTGGGTGGTGGTTGGTTGGATCGATGGGGATCGGCGCTGGTTCAAGCGAAGGGGAAGATGGTTGGCTGCGGGTTGGCTCGGGATGGATCCCGAGAAGGAGAAGATTGTGGCGGCGGGGAGGGGACATACTGCCTAGGATCTAGGGTTTGACCCGATTTGGAATAAGGTAGCTTAAATATAGGGAAAGGGGATGGTTTGGAGCTCTCCGATTTAGATCGGACGACTCCAGTATAAATAGGTTAGATGGCTCAAATGAGAAACCGAAGATATTTTAGGGATGTTTGGGGATGATCCGGTCCCATCAATAACGAAAGCTCAGTTCGGCTCCGGGGATGATTTCGGACGCACACGAGGGGTCGATGCAGCGTGCAAAGAAGGGTTAGGTGGACACGATCAAGTGGGACTCGAAAAACCCGGTTGGTCTGAGAAAAGACGACGGAGACAAAAGGAGAAGTGGCAACTACGAACGGCTACGTGTTTTAAGAAATTAAGCAGATGCAATGCAAATGATGACATAATGAATGCAGCAAACAAATAAATCACACGTCGACAATGAAAAATACAGAAGTCTTCTGGAGCATCTGTCTTGGGGCGTCACACAACCCATCATCTAATAAATACTCCACAATGCATTCCCCTAGGCCCAAATATTGTGAAGTGTCATGTAGTCTATGTTCACATGACACCACTAAGGGAATCACAACATACACATTATCAAAATATTGAACACATATCTAGTTCACATGATTACTTGTAACATGATTTCTCCCATGACCTCAAGAACAAAAGTAACTACTCACAAATGATTGGCATGTTCATAATTAAAGGGGTATTAAATAGCATAATAGATCTGAACATATAATCTTCCACCAAATAAACCATATAGTAATCAACTACAAGATGTAATCAAGACTACTAGTTGCCCACAAGCACCAATCTAAGGTTCTGGTACAAAGATTGAACAAAAGAGATGGACTAGGGTTTGAGAGGAGATGGTGTTGTTGAATATGTTGATGGAGATTGCCCTCCCAAAGATGGGAGAGTTGTTGGTGATGATGATGATGATGATTTCCCCCTCCAGGAGGGAAGTTCCCCCGGCGGAATCACTCCGCCAGAGGGGAAAAGTGCTCCTGCCCAAGTTCCACCTCAAGATAGTGGCGCTCTGTCCCGAAAGTCCTCCCCATATTATTTCTAGGTCAAAATGACTTATATACCAGAAGAGGGGCACCGGAGATTGGCCGAGGAGGGCACAACCCACCAGGGTGCACCTGGGGGCCCTGGCGCGCCCAAGTGGGTTGTGCCCACCTGGTGGGTCCCCTATGGTAGTTATTTGCTCCAATATTTCTTATATATTCCATAAAATTCCTCATGAAGTTTCAGTTCATTTGGAGTTGCGCGGAATAGGTAGCCTTTCGTTGCTTTTTCAGGTCTAGATTTCAGCTGCCGGTATTCTCCCTCTTGATATAAACCTTGCATATTATGAGAGAAAAGGCATTAGAATTAGTCCAAAAGGCATTATTATGCATAAAACCATCATAAATAACAATATGAAAACATGATGGAAAATGGACGTATCAAATCCCCCAAGAATAGACCTCGCTTGTCCTCAGGCGAAAACCGAAATCAAAAAACATGTCCACATGCTTAGAGAGAGAGGTGTCAATAAAAACAAAATATGGACATAGAAGCATCATGCATATTATTGTAACAGCAACAAACTTTCTTAAAACATAATGCACATATCTCTATCATATAACTTCTCATGAGAAAGTAACAATTCATCACACTATTGAAGTATAAAGCATAAACTATATTGAAAACCAACAAACTATGTTCTCTGTTAGCTTTGCAATTCAATTCATCATCTTTTAAGGAAAGGTCATGTATCGGAGCCCTTAGGCAAGTCCACATACTCAACTATCATATAATCTTCTATGATTGCTAACACTCACCTCATACACATGGGCAAAAAGTTTCAACCGGACACATAGAAAGATAGGGGCTTACAGTTTTGTCACCCAACGTACTCACCTTAGGGGTGATGTCAACAATAATAACACATGCTCACCCATATCCAGCTGGATATATGTGCCTAGATCTTTCCTCGCCAAATGATGCTTGCCAAAAGATAAAATAAAAATGAATAGAGAGGTAAACTTTGACTCAGCATAAAAGTAAAAGATAGGCCCTTCGCAGAGGGAAGCGGAGGTTGTCATGCGCCTTTTTTTTGTATTCTCAATCTCTTAGTGCAAAAGAACGTCACGTTATATTGCCCCTTATGATGGCAACCTTTATTATGCAGTCTATCGCTTTTATTCTTTGCCATCACAAATTCGTACAACGCTCAATTTTCTCTTACACTAAATGATCTTACACATTTAGAAGCAATTTTCATTGCGTTTTTGCACCGATGACAACTTAATTAAAGGATCTTACTCAATCATAAGTAGGTATGGTGGACTCTCGAAAAAATATTTGGTATTAAGGGTTTTTGGATGCACAAGTAGCATCTCTACTTAGTGCGGAATTTTTGGCTAGAAAAGATATTAAGTAAGCACCACATGTTAAAGGATCTATGGAAATATAACTTCTATGTGGATATAAACAAATATAAGTCATTACGTCGTCTTCCTTGTTCAACGTCAACCATTTTGGCATATAATATTTGGATGGGGGCTCACAATCACAAAAGATGTCCAAGATAGTATATTTGCATGTAAATCTTCTCTTCCCTTATTAATTCTTTCATGAATTGCATCATTGACCAATGCTATGTTTGGCAATCTCCAATAAATTTTACTACTCATACTTTTCCTTATGTGATGTCATTACCTACCATAAGACTATCATATGATCTTTTTCATTTATTTTCTTTCTTTTTATTGAAACAAAGAGGTAAAGAAAGCAAAACTCAAACTAACTTTATTATATATCTCGCACACAATTACATAGATGGATAGATAGATGATCACTAAGCAAACTTCCGAAAGAATGATTGAACTAAATTTGTATTCAACTAATGCAAAAAGATAACTATAGATCGAACTAAGATAGATAAAGGTAAAGATAGTGATGTGATACGATACCGGGGCACCTCCCCCAAGCTTGGCTCAAGCCAAGGGGAGTGCCCATACCCGATACTCAATTCTCCTGTGGTGGTGAAGAAGGTGTAGGTGGTGGTGAGGTAGTAGCAAGCTTGTCCTTCAGGATCAAGAGATTCTCTAGTCCACGGATGACGCTCCGGAGGGCAATGATGTGCTCTTGCAATAGAATATTTTCACGAGTGAGATATTTGTTTTGAACACGACCCGTTTCAATGACCCTAAAGGCTTCAATTTCAGTGGGTGTAAGATGTTTATAATATGGTTTGAGGATATCCTCTTCTTCCTCCGCGGGCAAAGCTTGCTCTACTGCTGGAGCTTGATCTCCAACAATTTCCTTGCTCTTGTCACCCTTGCTGGCTTCCTGTGGTTCCTCGCTCTTCAATTCTATCTTCATCAGCCAAGCGCCATCTTCTACGTTGTTGAAGGAGGAATAAGACATGATGCCTAGCTCGATAGATCTGATAAAAAACAATAAGAAAGACGAACAAAGGATTTCTTCACGATACGGAGGTCAATAGGTTCGGGGGGTATATAAAGTTTTTTTTATCTTGGGAAACAAGCAAACAGGAGAAAAACTGAGTCCGGAAGGTACCCGAGGTGGGCACAACCCGCCAGGCGCGCCCTGGTGTATCATGCCCACCAGCATTGCCTTCCTGGTTGCTTCTTATTTTCCTAATTTTTGCAATATTCCAAAACTAACAAAAAAATATTTTTGTGCATTTTTCGGTGTCCGTTTACTGACCATATCATGTACCTCCCTTATTTGACGATTCTAGAGTGTTCTGGAAGGTATCTTTTACGTGTTCTTGCGGTGTCATGGTTTGGATAATATTGCTTTCAACATTAATAGGCATACCTGAGATATAATGTTTGATTCTGTGACCATTGACCACCTTCGAGTTTGTATCTTCGACATTATTTATTTTGATGGCTCCGGAATGATAAACTTCCTCGATGACATAAGGCCCTTCCCATTTAGAGAGAAGCTTTCCTGAAAGAATCTAAAACAAGAGTTGTATAATAAAACATATTCACCCACTTTGAATTCCCGCTTTTGGATTCTTTTATCATGCCATCTTATAACTTTTTCTTTGAATAGCTTGGCATTTTCATAAACTTGGGTTCTCCATTCATCTAGTGAGCTAATATCAAATAACCTCTTTTCACTAGCAAGTTTGAAATCATAGTTGAGTTCTTTAATTGTCCAATAAGCTTTATGTTCTAACTCAAGAGGTAGATGACAAGCTTTTCCATAAACCATTTTGTAAGGAGACATACCCATAGGATTTTTGTGGGCTGTTCTATAGGCCCAAAGTGCATCATCCAATTTCTTGGACCAATTCTTTAGAGACCTATTGACAGTCTTTTTTAATATCAATTTCATTTCTCTATTGCTAAGTTCAACTTGACCACTAGACTGAGGATGATAGGGTGATGCAATTCTATGTTTAACATCATACTTCGCAAGCATTTTACGGAAGGCACCATGAATAAAGGGTGAGCCACCATCAGTCATTAAATATCTAGGGACTCCAAACCTTGGGAAAATAACTTCCTTAAGCATTTCAATAGAGGTGTCGTGATCAGCACTACTGGTTGGAGTAGCTTCTACCCACTTAGTAATATAATCAATAGCAACCAAAATATAAGTATACCCACTAGAGGAAGGATAAGGTCCCGTGTAATCAAATCCCAAAATATCAAATGGTTCAACAGCAAGTGAATAATTCATAGGCATTTCTTGACGCTTACCAATATTACCTATTCTTTGACATTCATCACAATATAAGACGAACTTACGAGCATCCTTGAAGAGAGTAGGCCAATAAAAACTAGATTGCAATACCTTATGAGCAGTTTTGTCTCCCGCATGATGTCCTCCATAAGCTTCAGAGTGACATTTCCGTAGGATTTGTTCTTGTTCATGCTCAGGTACCCAACGTCTAATAATACCATCTACTCTTTCTTTATAAAGATGTGGGTCATCCCAAAAGCAATGTCTTAAATCATAGATGATTTTTTTTCTTTTGTTGGTATGTGAAGCTAGGAGGTATGTATTTAGCAATAATATAATTAGCAGTTAGCATACCAAGGTGTGCTATTAGAAACATTTATTGCTTCTAATTGCTCATCAGGAAAATTATCATCAGTAGGTAGTGGGTCATCAAGAAGATTCTCCAACCTAGAAAAGTTATCAGCTATGGGGTTCTCAGCTCCTTTCCTATCAGTAATATGCAAATTAAATTCTTGTAGCAAGAGAACCCATCTAGTGAGCTAGGTTTATCATCTTTCTTTTCCATAAGATATTTTATTGCAGCATGATCAGTGTGAACTATTACTTTTGAGTCCACAATATAGGATCTAAATTTATCACAGGCAAACACTACTGCTAAAAAAATCCTTTTCAGCAGTAGCGTAATTTCTTTGTGCACTATCTAGAGTTTTACTTACATAGTGAATAACATTCAATTTCTTATCAACTCTTTGCCCTAGAACAACACCAACAGCATAATCACTAGCATCACACATAATTTCAAAAGGTAAGTTCCAATCAGGTGGTTGAACAACAGGTGCAGAAATTAAGGTTTTCTTTTGTGTCTCGAAGGCTTCTACACAATCATCATAAAAATCAAAAGGAATATCCTATTGCAAAAGATTTGTAAGAGGCCTGGAAATTTTCGAAAAGTCTTTGATAAATCTCCTATAGAAACCAGCATGACCAAGGGAAGTACGAATACCTTTGATATCTTTAGGGCACGACATTTTCTCAATTGTGTCAACCTTAGCTTTGTCCACTTCAATAGCTCTTTCAGAAATTCTATGGCCCAAAACAATACCTTCGTTAACCATAAAGTAGCACTTCTCCCAATTCAAGACAAGATTAGTTATCTCACATCTCTGTAAAACTTGATCAAGATTGCTTAAACAATCATCAAAAGACTTCCCATAAACAGAAAAGTCATCCATGAAAACCTCAACAATCTTTTCACAGAAGTCAGAGAATATAGCAGTCATACATCTTTGAAAGGTAGCAGGTGCATTGCATAAACCAAAAGGCATACGTCTATAAGCATAAGTTCCGAAAGGACAAGTGAAAGTGGTATTTTCTTGATCAGGTTGAGAAACAGGTATTTGTGAGAAACCAAAATATCCAACTAGGAAAAAAGTGTGTGTGCTTAGATAATCTTTCTAGCATTTGATGAATAAAAGGTAGAGGGTAATGGTCTTTTCTACTTGCTTGATTTATTTTCCTAAAATCAATTACCATTCTATAGCCTGTAACAATTCTTTGTGGAATAAGTTCATTCTTATCATTCGGAACAACAGTAATACCTCCTTTCTTAGGAACACAATGAACGGGACTTACCCATCTACTATCAACTATAGGATAGAAGTTTTAATATTTCCATTCTTACCACTTCTTTCATCTTCGGATTTAACCGACATTGGTGATCAACGACGAGTTTAGCATCAGGTTCCATATTAATCTTGTGCTGACATAGAGTGGGACTAATGCCCTTAAGATCATCAAGAGTATATCCAATAGCAACACGGTGCTTCCTTAGAACTTTCAATAATCTTTCTTCTTAATGTTTTGAAAGGTTAGCACTAATAATAAGAGGATATATCTTTTTTCATCGAGATAAGCATATTTCAAAGTGTCGGGTAGTTATTTTAATTCAAAAACAGGATCACCTTTAGGTGGAGGAGGACCTCCTAGAGTTTCAATAGACAAGTTGTGTTTAAGCAGAGGATTTTGTTCAAACAAGATTCTATCTATTTCATTTCTTTCATGCATATGCAAATCATTTTCATGGTCTAGCAAATATTGTTCTAAAGGATCAGTAGGAGGTACAACAATAGAAGCAAGACCAATAATTTCATCCTTACTAGGTAACTATTTTTTGTGAGGTTTTCTACTAAACTTGGAAAATTTGAACTCATGAGACTCATCACCGAAGCTAACACCGAGAGTTTGTTTAGTACAATCTATAGTAGCATTGATGGTGCTCAAGAATGGTCTACCGAAAATTATGGGACAAAAGTCATTTTATGAGGAACCAAGGACTAGAAAATCAATAGTGTATTTTGTTTTCCCACACAAGACTTCAACATATCTAACAATCCCAAGTGGTGTGATGGTGTCCCTAGTAGCAAGTTTAATAGTAACATCCATGTCTTCTATTTGAGCTGGTTATATGTCATTCATAATTTCTTGGTACAAAGTAAAAGGAATAGCACTTACGCTAGCTCCTATATCACATAAACTGTGATAGCAATGATCTCCTATTTTAACTGAGACAACGGCCATGCCAACAACGGGTCTATGTTTATCTTTCCCATCAGATTTGGCAATTCTAGCAGCTTCACCAACAAAGTAAATAACATTCCCATCAATATTATCGACCAAGAGATCCTTAACCATAGCAATACTAGGTTCTACTTTGATTTTCTCGGGG